>LR738711.1:135130614-135163868 GCA_902687465.1 Secale cereale | reverse complement strand
CCATTGCCGGGTTATCGCGAGCACCGTCTTCCGGAGGATCACCCTCTGCCGCAGCGCCTCAGCTCTTCAGAGCGGCCCCGGTTTGCCTCTCAACTTTCCAAGTTAAAGGCCTTTATGGCTAATGGTTTAACCGGCGTGGATTTCATGCGCTGCTGGCTCTCTTGGAGTATCCTTCCTCTGAGCCCGCGCACAAGCTTGATGTGTCAATACTCTGGTGAACCGGATGACCCTCAACGTTTTACTAAGGAGAAACTTTCTGAGTCAGAAGTGACCGAGTCCGTCAAGAAAATGCTTAACATCACTTTAGAAGAATGTAGCCAAACCGGACTGGCTCCATACTACAAGAAAAATAAGCTGCCCGCGGTATGTCTTACTTTCTTTCATATGCCTGTAATCCGTTCCTTTAAATGGTTCTTTCAATTTATCTTTTACCTTTTGAACAGGCCAATGATCCTTTCTGGAAAAGGAAGCATTAGGAAAAGGCCGGAAAACTGCCACGTCGGAAAACCTTTGCCTCCAAGAAGAGGAAAGCAGTCGGTGGCTCCAGTTCTCACGCTGACTCTGAGGCATGAATTGATCTGGCTTTAACTTGCTCACTTTTACCCATATCTGTATCTAATGATAACTTTTACAGGAATTGGCTGAAGGAGATAAACCGGCCGAAGTTGAGGTAACTATCCTTTCTTCCGATTCAGAACCACTTCCACAAAAAAGTCGTCGGACAGTCCGGAAATATCAGTTTTCTCACCCATATGCTCAATTGGATCCTAATTTTCTTTTGAAGAAACAGCAACATGAAGCTCTTCGTCGGACCACTCGCCACAGTTGCCTTGCTGTGGAATCATCCGGAATATCTCTTACTCCGGCCCGGAAGCGCCGCTCTGAGGTTATACTCTCTCCAACCCTTCTTCATCCCAAGGCCGGGCTTATACGCAAACCTCTTAAACCGTCTGACCCTGATTATCAGGAGACTCCGTTATCTTCTTCCGGTGAATCAACTGCCACACAGGTTCCACCCCTGAAAATTGTCCCAGGGTAAGTCTTTAAATTTATCCGGTTTATGATTGCACTTTGTCTTATAGCTCTAACTTGTTTTTCCAACTTTCTTCAGCAAGCCAAAGCCTAGCAAAAAACCAAAAGTCAACCAACCAACTGCTGAGACTGTCGTTGATGATCCGGCGGCTGATCCGGACTCAGCTATTCCTCCGGAAAGTGAACCTACAATTCCACTTGAAGATCCTGCTCCTGCCGATCACACTACTATGCTTGAGAATCCCAATGCTGAGGATGTCCGTGAACCGGCAAGTCCTGCCCGGGCCAATTCTCCTCAGACCAATCCGGCTCCTCCCAGTCCGGTTCACACTGCAACCCCACCACCAACAACTGCCTCTCCGGAGGTGGAAATAACTCACACAGCTTATACTGCTCCTGCTGAGCCCACTGTCTTAGCCAAACATACGGCTAAAGCGGGGAAGCTGCACAAAGAAAAGGGTAAATGGAGTACTGAATTGTCTAGCTTTGCTGACATGAGTGCCCAGGAACTCTATTCCGGGTACTTGAACCGTCTCCACACTGGTCGAGATTATGAAGCAGGCTTGATTAACATGATGAAGGACAAGTATGAGGTAATCCCTTGCATCTTCTTTTGACTTATAATGCCCTTCTGGCTATATCATATCAGCCCCCAAGTTCCGGTTTAGCTATGTTTAGAAGGTGAACCGGTACTTCCTGATGAATCAAACGATCTTACATTAGCCCCCAAGTGCCAGGGACATAACTCGGTTTATGTGCCTGGGACTTGATTTTTCCCTCAATCCTTCAATTAACCATTAGTCCCCAAGTGTCAAGTAGACAACTTGTTTGTGTGCTTGAGACTTTGTCTTTGAATTACTTCTGATTATTGCTTCAACTGCCCATTAGCCCCCAAGTGTCAAGTAGACAACTTGTTTGTGTGCTTGAGATTTTGTCTCTGAATTACTTCTGATTATTGCTTCAACTGCCCATTAGCCCCTGAGTGTCAAGTAGACAACTTGTTTTTGTGCTTGAGACTTTGTCTTTGAATTACTTCTGCTTACCACTTGATCTTCCTTGCAGGCTGATTTAAACCGGAGGGATGAAGAAATCAATGAACTCCGGAGCAGACTTGCTGAAACAGAGGCTGCTGCTTCTAAAGCCAAGAAAGATTTGAAGCTGAGTTTAAAGACTGATGAACAGCTGAAGAGATTCTTTGAAGAAGAGCGGACCGCCTTTGAAGTTCAGAAGAAAGATCTGGAGAAAAGGGCCAAGGATGCTGAAGAAGCTCTTAATCCGGTAACTGAAGAGTTATCCAGTTTAAAGAGGCAAATAGAGTTGATGACTTCTGCAATCTTCGGTAAGTATTTAATCTGTATTCCTGCCTTCATCCTTGCAATCTTCTATCCGTGCCGGTTTAGTTGTGATAATCATATGCAGGGAGCCGCGTCGCCCATCTTGGGGATGACTTACGGAAAAAACTCAAGGCGTGTTATACGTTGGTCGAGCAGCTGTATTCCGGCGCTCAAAGGCATAAGTGCAACATCGTTCAATAAACCGGCCCCTACTACCATCCAAGGCACATTGCAAAAGCTCCCTGTCTTGCCGGTGCGTTTGGAGGAAGTTAAGAAATCTGCTGCTCGAGCCGGTTCTCTCATGGCACTTACCAGAGCGAAGGCTTGGGTCCCAGATTTTGATCCGGAAGAAGCCTTCAGCGGGTATCCCGACACTAAAGAAGACGGATCGGCTTTCACCGCAAAGGATCTCCATGTCTTGACGAAGGAGATGCGTCCTCTAGCTAGAAAACTTGCGGCTGAATCAGATTTATCCAGGTATCATCTGGGATATGACTTGCAAAACGAGCGGGTGGAGCGGCCGGTTTATGATACCGTCAATCTAATCCCACCAGTGCGCCCTCATACCTTCGCTCCAGATATCGATCCGTATGAACTGATCAACAAAGGAATGTACTTTCGTACTTTAACGAAAATCGACTGGTGCGTCCCTGACTTCCAGCCGCTTCAAGAAGAGGAGGAGATTCCGGACCAAGTTGACACCCAACCGTCGCAGCAGGAGGGAGCGTAGCTCATAGCATATCTTTGTAGTTGCAGCCTCATTTTGCCGAACAATTTTTAATCCGTCAGGCTTGCTATGCCTTGTAATAGGATAGCTGAAAACATTTGTCTGCGTTGATCCGGATATTCCAACTTTTGTTTTGATATTGCCAACTTGGTCTGATATGGATTATCTTATATATCATCTGTTCCTGCATAGATAATGAAGATATGTCCTAACGGTTTTACCGTTGGACCCATTAAATTGTTCTCACAACATATCAAACAAGTGTATACTTATATCAAAAATAACTTTATACCTGAGATCAAGTATGCTTGATACTCTTAATCCGGTGAATTTTGCCTCTTTGAAGGGAGTCTTTTGATAGACCTATTAATAATCCCGGGTCTTATAAAGATTGCCGGTTTAAATCAACATGATTGTTCCGGGTGATGATGAACACCGGATTGACTCTTGCTGGTGTTTTGTAAACCCCGACTTTGAACTCATGCTGGTGTTCATGACCCAGACTTTTAACTTTATATATATATATATATATATATATATATATATATATATATATATATATATATATATATATATATATATATGGTCAACTTCTGGAGCTGTTCCACTCCGGTTTAGAGAATCATAAAACATAAACACCAGAAAAGCAAGTTTTGCAAATAAGACCATGTAGTCGAGGCTTTTTACGAGCTGCCAGGCTCAAAGCAAGGTTCAGCCAATCAACGGAATGGGCTTACCATCCAGAGGGCCGGTCGATGGATGCGGGTACCATCCATAGGAACCATAAGAAAAAACTTTAAGCCAATCACTGGATGGCTATCGCCTGTCCAGAGGGCCTCCATGGTTCCATGAAACCATGGGTAAAACTTTAAGCCAATCACTGGATGGCTGTCGCCTGTCCAGAGGGCCTCCATGGTTCCATGAAACCATGGGTAAATCTTAAGCCAATCACTGGATGGCTGTCGCCTGTCCAGAGGGCCTCCATGGTTCCATGAAACCATGGGTAAATCTTAAGCCAATCACTGGATGGCTGTCGCCTGTCCAGAGGGCCTCCATGGTTCCATGAAACCATGGGTAAATCTTAAGCCAATCACTGGATGGCTGTCGCCTGTCCAGAGGGCCTCCATGGCTCCATAGAACCATGGGTAAATCTTAAGCCAATCACTGGATGGCTGTCGCCTGTCCAGAGGGCCTCCATGGCTCCATAGAACCATGGGTAAAACTTTAGCCAATCACTGGATGGATTACCATCCAGAGGGCCTCCATGAAGCGTACTCTTTGAGCCGGATATGACCTTACGCTCTTCACAGAGTTTATTGCTTCTGAGTGCATATATTCTGCAAAATCAGTTTTAAACCAATCGATATGTTTGAAATATGACATATGATAATATATGTACGGTTATCCTAAAAAAATATGTATTGGAAAAAAGGCTGAGCCCCCGGTTTACCGAGGGTGCCGGTTTATTCATTAATCATAATATATACATAGGATACAGTGGAGCTCATGGCTCAGGTATAATAGGGTGGTAAGAGGGCGATGTTCCACGGCCTCTTTGTCTCCTCTTCCGATGTCCGTGAGTCCTTGTGTTCTCGAACATCCACCAGGTAGTATGAATCGTTGTGCAGATTCTTGCTGACCACAAAGGGCCCTTCCCAAGGTGGGGATAGCTTGTGCATATCTGTTTGGTCTTGGATGAGCCGGAGTACTAAGTCTCCCTCCTGGAATGTCCTGCTCTTGATCCGGCGGCTATGATACCTGCGCAAGTCTTGTTGATAAATCGCGGACCATGCTGCTGCTATATCACGCTCTTCATCCAGCCGGTCTAGACTGTCTTATCTTGCCTGCTCGTTGGCCGCTTCAACATAGGCTGTCACCCTTGGTGAATCATGATAGATATCACTTGGAAGGACCGCTTCAACACCATATACCATAAAAAAAGGTGTATAACCTGTGGACCGGTTCGGCGTAGTGTTGATACTCCAAAGGACAGATGGTAACTCCTCAACCCAACATCCCGGGGTTCTTTGCAAGGGAGTCATAAGCCGGGGCTTGATACCTCGCAAAATCTCTTGGTTTGCTCTTTCAGCTTGACCATTGGTTTGAGGGTGGGCCACAGAAGAAACATCTAGGCGAATATGTTCTCGTTGGCAAAATTCTTCCATCTCACCCTTAGATAAATTGGTGCCGTTGTCTGTGATGATGTTGTGTGGAAAGCCAAACCGGAAAATTACCTTTTTGATGAATTTGACTGCCGTGGCTGCATCACACTTGCTCATAGGCTCTGCCTCAATCCGCTTTGTAAACTTATCCACCGCCACAAGTAGATGAGTTTTCTGATCTTGGGATCGCTTAAAGGGTCCAACCATATCAAGCCCCCAAGTCGCAAACGGCCAGGTTATTGGTATCATCCGGAGCTCCTGTGCCGGAACAAGAGCACGTCGTGAAAACTTCTGACAAGCATCACACTTCCGGACTAAATCCGCCGCATCAGCATGAGCTGTTAACCAATAGAACCCATGTCGAAAAGCTTTAGCCACCAATGATTTTGAACCGGCATGATGACCACAATCCCCTTCATGGATCTCGCGAAGAATCTCACAACCTTCCTCGGCTGATACACACCGCTGAAATGCTCCAGAGACGCTGCGATGATGAAGTTCCCCGTTTGCAATTGTCATGGACTTAGAACGCCGGACTATCTGTCGTGCCTCTATTTCGTCATCCGGCAGCTCTCCTCGGCTCAGATACGCCAAATAGGGCAACGTCCAATCCGGAATAACATGAAGTGCCGCAACCAACTGTGCCTCCGGATCAGGGACAGCCAGGTCTTCCTCGGATGGTACTTGTACTGATGGACTGTGCAACTCATCCAAAAAAGTATTTGGTGGTACCGGTTTACGTTGAGAACCTAGCCGGCTTAAAGCATCAGCCGCTTCATTCTTTCGCCGGTCTATGTGGTCCACTTGATACCCTTTGAAATATCCAGCCACTGCTTGCACTTCTCGTCTATAAGCCGCCATGAGAGGATCCCTTGAATCCCACTTGCCTGAAACTTGCTGTGCCACCAAATCTGAATCGCCGAAGCACTTGACCCGGCTCAAGTTCATCTCCTTTGCCATCCGCAAGCCATGAAGCAACGCTTCATATTCCGCTGCATTATTAGTACAAGGAAACAATAAACGGAGGACGTAACAAAACTTATCACCTCGCGGGGAAGTTAAGACAACTCCAGCCCCCGAGCCTTCTAACTGTCTTGAACCGTCAAAGTGAATCGTCCAGTAAGTAAGATCCGGCTTCTCCTCAGGTGTTTGTAATTCCGTCCAATCATTGATGAAATCCACTAATGCCTGAGATTTTATAGCGGTGCGTGGCACATATTTCAACTCATGTGGGCTGAGCTCAATGGCCCACTTCGCCACTCTACCCGTAGCTTCTCTGTTCTGGATTATGTCCCCCAACGGCGCTGAACTAACCACGGTTATCGGATGACCCTGGAAATAGTGCTTCAACTTCCGGTTTGCCATGAACACACCATACACCAGCTTCTGCCAATGTGGGTACCTCTGCTTAGACTCAATGAGTACCTCACTCACGTAATAAACCGGACGCTGAACCGGATACTCTTTCCCTGCTTCCTTGCGTGCCACCACGATCGCCACACTAACTGCTCATGCGTTGGCGGCGACGTATAACAGCAAAGGTTCGTTATTAACAGGGGCAGCCAGGACCAGTGGCCTTGCCAGCTGTCGCTTCAAATCCTCAAACACAGCATTCGCCTCATCACTCCATATAAACCGATCCGTCTTTCTCAGCATCTGATAAAGCAGAATCGCCTTCTCCCCCAAACGGCTAATAAACCGGCTCAACGCTGTAATCCGGCCAGCGATCCGCTGAACATCATTAATGCAAATCGGTTTTGTTAAAGATGTGATTGCCTTGATCTTCTCCGGATTAGCTTCTATTCCTCTGTTTGACACCAAAAACCCAAGGAGCTTGCCTGCCGGAACACCGAAAGCACACTTCTCCGCATTAAGCATCATCTTATAGGCCCGAAGATTGTCAAAGGTCTCCTTGAGGTCCTCTATCAGTGTCTCTTCCTTCCTTGACTTCACCATGATATCATCCACATAGGTATGAACATTTCTTCCTATCTGCCCCTTAAGACAGTTCTGCACGCAACGCTGATAAGTTGCTTGGGCACTCTTGAGCCCAAAAGGCATAGATACATAGCAAAAGGCACCAAAAGGAGTTATGAAAGATGTCTTCTCTTGGTCCTTAACTGCCATCTTGATCTGGTGATATCCCGAGTATGCATCCAAAAAACTTAGCCGCTCATATCCCGTTGTGGCATCGATGATCTGATCAATGCGAGGGAGAGCAAAAGGATCTGTTGGACAAGCTTTATTGAGGTCTGTATAGTCCACACACATTCTCCATTTTCCATTCTTCTTTAGCACCAGCACCGGATTAGCCAACCACTCTGGGTGAAAAACTTCCACTATGAACCCTGCAGCCAAAAGTCTGGCCACCTCCTCTCCTATAGCCTTGCGCCTCTCTTCGTTGAAGCGGCGCAGATATTGCTTTACCGGTTTAAACTTTGGATCAATATTAAGACTGTGCTCAGCGAGTTCCCTCGGTATACCTGGCATGTCAGAAGGTTTCCATGCAAATATATCCCGGTTCTCACGGATGAACTCGATGAGCGCGCTTTCCTATTTCGGATCAAGGTTAGCGCTGATTGTGAACTGCTTAGATGAATCGCCTGGCACAAAATCAACTTGCTTGGTCTCCTCCGCCGATTTAAATTTTAATGCCGGATCATGCTCTGTAGTTGGCTTCTTCAACGAGGTCATATCTGCCGGATCAACATTATCCTTATAAAATTTTAACTCCTCGGTAGCGCATACTGCCTCCGCGTAAGCAGCGTCTCCCTCTTCACACTCTAACGCAACCTTGCGACTTCCATGAACCGTGATTGTGCCCTTGTGACCCGGCATCTTGAGCTGCAGGTAAACATAACACGGTCTGGCCATAAACTTGGCGTAAACCGTCCTCCCGAACAGAGCGTGATAAGGGCTCCGGATCTTGACGACTTCGAAAGTTATCATCTCTGACCTGGAATCATGCTCATCTCCAAAGGTAACTTCTAAGTCAATTTTCCCAACTGGATAAGCTGACTTACCTGGAACCACCCCGTGGAACACCGTGTTTGACTGCCTCAGTTTCTTATCCGTCAAGCCCATTCGACGGAAGGTCTCATAATACAAGATATTGATGCTACTGCCGCCGTCCATAAGAACTTTAGTGAACTTATAACCTCCCACCTGTGGTGCTACCACCAAGGCCAAGTGGCCCAGATTGTCCACCCGCATCGGGTGATCCTCCCTGCTCCATACAATGGGCTGCTCTGACCAGCGCAGGAATTGCGGCGTCGCCGGTTCAACCGCGTGGACTGCCCGCTTTAAAACCTTCTGATCTCGTTTACACAGACTCGTGGTGAACACATGATATTGCCCGCTACTCAACTCCTTCGGATTACTCTGATACCCGGATTGCGGTTGTTGTTGCTGACGCGGCTGGTTACCCTGGTTATTGTGATTACCTTGGCCCTGCTGTTGGCTGCCTTGGTTATTGTAACCACCCTGGCCATGTGGCTGATTACCCTGGTTATTATAACCACCTTGACCATATTGATTATTAGCTCGGCCATGATAACCATTGTTATTGCCCAGATATCCTGACCCGGAGCTGTTCCCCTGATGACCCGGACCATAGAACCCCGGGCCAGAACCACCATTCGGAGGCCTGTCATTAGAATTGAAGCGGCCCGCTATGGCTTCCATCAAGGGTCTGCATTCTCCTATAGTGTGTTTCGCTGGTCGTCCCCTTGTGCTATGTTTCGGACAAGGCTGACTTAACTCCTGGTCCCAACTAACATTTCCCCCGCCGGTTTGCGGGGGTGGTTTGCCCCTATTGCGCTGGAAACCATCTTGAACTTGGGTATTGGCCACGAAATCAGAGCACCCTCCGCCTTTCGCTTGCCCAAGAAGCTTGTTGTAGCCAGATTACCCTGCGCCGGTTTACCGGGCTTGTTGACTTTCCCTGCTTTGTCTCCCTCCGCTTCTGGGTACTTAGTGTTGTCCGAGTCCCCATACTTCACCAGAGCACTCATGAGAGTTCCCATATCGTTACAATCTCGTTTAAGCCGTCCCAGTTTTAGCTTTAGAGACTCAAACCGGCAATTGTTCTCTAAAGTCACTATTGCCGTACTAGGATTGATACTATTTGAAGATTGCAAGATCTCTCATACTCGTCGTACCCATGCACTTGTAGATTCCTGCTCTCCTTGCACACAGGCTGCTAGATCCACTATTGACATCGGCTGCTTGCACGTATCCTTGAAATTTTAGATAAACTGGCGACGTAACTCTCCCCATGACCCGATGGAAGTTGGGGGTAAACCCTTTAGCCAGGTCCGGGCTGTACCTTCGAGCGTCATAGTAAAATACTTTGCACAAGCCGCTTCATCTACATCCAGCATCTCCATGGCCATCTCGTAACTCTCAACCCAAGCTTCAGGAGCCAAGTCTGCGGTGTAATTAGGCACCTTACGCGGCCCTTTGAAATCCTTGGGCAGCTTCACGCTCCGTAAAGCGGGGATAAGACACTGCACACCAAAGGAACTTGTTGTAACTCCTGTATCCGCTGTGGTGGTGTGAACCGGCGTCGTCTGACGGATCTCCTCCCGGGCCACCGATCTAACCCGGTTTGCATCTTGAGCTTGTGCATCCGCGCCGGCCGGATTATCCTGTCTGTGCCAGTGTCGCCTGCGTTCACTGCTAGACACTTCTGGTTCTTCCCAATGCCTAGTATAACTCCCGCTGGGACGTGGCATTGAATGTAACCTTTCCCTGCTATGAGAATAAGCCTGCTGTTGTATCAATGCCGTATCGAGCAGATCCTTGACCCTGCGTGCCTCCAATGCTACCGGAGACGTCCCCTCAATGGGTAAAGCGGCCAAGCGTGAAGCAGCCGCAACGATATTGTCCAAAGGATTCGAATAATGACCCGGAGGGGTAGGAACGTGAGGTGTAGATGTGATCCGTCGATCTTGCTCTGCAGTAGGCTGCTGAACCGGCTCGTCCCTCGCTGGGGGTACCCTCCGGTTTAAAGCTGGATTATTGCTAGTCCCTGCCCCTGGCGTCCAGAACAGGTCCGTCGCTTCATAAACCGGCGGTAAATGAGATTGGTACTTCCGACTCCTTACTCCCTGTGAAGAGGCCTGTTCCATCCTCAGATGAAAAGCCTGATCATTCAATTCCGCTTGCCTTATCGCTATCATAGCCTTCTCTGCTTTCAGATCATCCCTTGCTTGGTCAACCCGGCCCTTTAACTGAAGGAGCTCTGCATCATGTTGCGCCTTGTCTGCTGGAGCTACCTCTGCCATGGCTCGGGCTGTGAACTCTTCGACTAAGGTGGATAGAACGTCAGCGGGCGAGAGGGCCTGGCCACTCCGCCCTACACCAGCTTCTGTTGTCGCCCCGTTCACCGTGGATTGCTGTGTAGGTTGTGAACCGGCCATAAAGACAGCCACCTGGTTTGGCGGGTCAAAGGGGCCCGGAATACTGTTTCCATCGGACTCGCCCTCAGACCGGCCGTCCTGCAACTGATAAAAAGACTCAGTGTCTCCGGATGAAGATTCGTCGTCGGAGTAGACAACTGTTTCGCCACCGGATTCCGATCCGTCCTCGGTTTGGACCCCGTGGACTGCTCCAACGAAGACGTGCTTCATGGTGGGCTGAATCCAGGCCGATCTCGCACGCTGAGCCGGCTCGACAATGTCGGGGAAGATGTCCGGCTCAGGTCCCGGTTCGCCGATCTTGCCGATGAAGACGTGGATGCCACCGAAGGGAACCCGGTACTCGTATTCGATTGAATCGGCCTCCGGTCCCCAAACTGCATCGTCGATGTAGATCCGGCCGCGGCAACTCTTGGTCATCCGGCCGACCACGTAGCCCTTGAGCCCTTCGAAGCTGCCCTTCAAGAACTCGAAACCATCGTGCGGAGGCCCCACGGTGGGCGCCAACTGTCGTGGAAATAACACGGCAGATGTCCGGTTTAACGGACTTGATGATGGAACCATCGCACAGGTTAGCTTGAAGGGGTTAAAAGCACACAAAGGACACAGAGGGTTTATACTAGTTCAGCCCCTTCGATGAAGGTAAAAGCCTACGTCTAGTTTGGTTTGGTATTGCTTGGGCGTCGATGAACAAGGAGCAGTTTGCTTGCCTGTCTCGACGGGTTGTTTCTTGCTTGTCCCTGAACCGTCGCCGGGTCGTCCCTTTATATAGAGGTGACGCCTGGTCCGGTTTACAGAGTCCCGAGGCCGGCTCATACTTGTGTCCGCCTCGGTCTCTGCTCTTTTCTTCCTTATCTCTCAAGTTACATTGTCGGGCGGTTTACAAACCATAACTCTATACATTGGCCTAAGATCTCATGGACCGTAGCCTCTACTAAATATTACAATCATACATATTTACCATAATCCGGTTTATACTAGCCGGTTCATACCTGCTAGTAATATCCCTGACAGGGCTGCTCAGGAAGTGTCCAGTTATTTTAATTGGCCAGCATATTATTCAATAGTAATTCAGCTTGATCAACTGTTCTTTCCCTGAAAACACAACCAGCACAACTATCCAGGTGGTCTCTGGAAGCATCGGTTAGTCCATTATAAATGACAACAAGTATATCATTCCACTCAAGAGGATGATCAAGCAAAGCATTAAGTAATTGGAGAAGCCTCCGCCAAGCTTGTGGGAGACTCTGTTCTTCAATTTGCTCAAAGTTATATATTTCCCGCAAGGCAGCTTGTTTCTTATGAGCGGTAAAATATTTAGCAGAGAAGTAATACATCATATCCTGGGGACTACGCACATAACCAGGATCAAGAGAATTAAACCAAGTCTTAGCATCACCCTTTAATGACAACGGAAATAGCTTAAGGATATAGTAATAATGAATATTTCATCGTTGGTAAACATGGTGGATATATCATTCAACTTAGTAAGATGTGCCACAACAGTTTCAGACTCATAGCCATGGAAAGGATCAGATTCAACCAAAGTAATTAACTCAGGATCAACAGAGAATTCATAATCCTAATCAGTAACAAATATAGGTGAAGTAGCAAAAGCAGGGTCATGTTTCATTCTAGCATTCAAGGACTTTTCTTTCAGCTTAGCTAATAATTTCTTAAGATCATATCTATCGTTGCAAGCAAGAAAGTCTCTACCAGTTTCTTCATCCGGAACATAACCTTCAAGAACAATAGGCAATTCATATCTAGGGGGAGAAGCCTCATCATCACTTTCATAAATATTATCATTTTCAATATTTGCATTCTCCATAACCATAGCAATTTGTTCATCTAGAAATTCACCTAGTGGCACAGTATTATCAGGCATAGAAGTAGTTTCATCATAAATAGCAAAAGTGGCATCATCAAGAACATACGACATATCAGATTAAATAGCATGAGTAGGTGTCGCAAATTTACCCATAACAGATGGTGAATCAAGTGCAGAGCTAGATGGCAGTTCCTTACCTCCCCTCGTAGTAGAGGGATAGATCTTGGTTTTTGAGTCCTTCAAGTTCTTCATAGTGATCAACAGATATAAATCCCAAGTGACTTAAAGAATAGAGCTATGCTCCCTGGCAACAGCGCCAGAAAATAGTCTTGATAACCCACAAGTGTATGGTATCGCAATAGTTTTCGAGGGTAAAGTATTCAACCCAAATTTATTTATTCGACACAAGGGGAGCCAAAGAATACTCTTAAGTATTAGTAGCTGAGTTTTTAATTCAACCACACCTGGAAATTTAGTATCTGTAGCAAGATAGTTTACTAGCAAAGTAATATGGAGATAGCGGTAACATCAATAAAAGTAACGGTAGTGTTTTTGTTGTTTTTGTAATAGTAGCAGCGGAAAAGTAAATAAGCAACAAGCAATGTGGGAAAAGCTCGTAGGCATTCGATCGGTGATGGGGAATTATGTCGGATGCAATTCATCATGTAGAATTTATAACCTAGGGTGACACGGAACTAGCTCCAGTTCATCAATGTAATGTAGGCATGTATTCCGAATATAGTCATACATGCTTATGGAAAAGAACTTACATGACATCTTTTGTCCTACCCTCTCGTGGCAGCGGGGTCCTATTGGAAACTAAGGGATATTCAGGCCTCCTTTTAATAGAGTACCGGACCAAAGCATTAACACATAGTGAATACATGAACTCCTCAAACTACGGTGATCACCGGGAGTGGTCCCTATTATTGTCACTTCGGGGTTGCCGGATCATAACACAGTAGGTGACTATAGACTTGCAAGATAGGATCAAGAACACACATATATTATGAAAACATAATAGGTTCAGATCTGAAATCATGGCACTCGGGCCCTAGTGACAAGCATTAAACATAGCAAAGTCATATCAACATCAATCTCAGAACATAGTGGATAGTAGGGATCAAACCCTAACAAAACTAACTCGATTACATGATAGATCTCATCCAACCCATCACCGTCCAGGAAGCCTACGATGGAATTACTCGCGCACGGCGGTGAGCATCATGAAATTGGTGATGGAGGAAGGTTGATGGTGATGATGGCGACGATCTCCACTCTCCGGAGCCCCAAGCGGACTCCAGATCAGCCCTCCCGAGAGAGATTAGGGCTTGGCGGCGGCTCCGTATCGTAAAACGCGATAATTCTTTCTCTCTGATATTTTTTTCTCCCCGAAAGTGAATATATGGGGTCCGGAGATACGTCGGTGGAGCACCATGGGGCCCACGAGGCAGGGGGCGCGCTCAGGGGGAGGGGTGCGCCCCCCACCCTTGTGGACAGGGTGTGGGCCCCCTGCTATGGATCTTTCCATAGCTATTTTTTATATTTTCCAAAATAATTCTCCGTAAATTTTCAGGTCATTCCGAGTACTTTTTATTTCTGCACAAAAACAACACCATGGCAATTCTGCTGAAAACAGCGTCAGTTCGGGTTAGTTCCATTCAAATCATGCTAGTTAGAGTCCAAAACAAGGGCAAAAGTGTTTGGAAAAGTAGATACGTTGGAGACGTATCAGTGCTCTACGGCCTTAAACAAGCCCCACGTGCGTGTTATGAGCATCTTACCGAGTTGTTGCAAGATCATGGGTTTGAAATTGGGAAAATCGACCCCACTCTTTTTACTAAGAAGGTCAAAGGGGAGTTGATTGTATGCCAACTATATGTTAATGATATTATCTTTGGTTCACCTAACAAAGCTTTCAATGATGAGTTTGCCACACTCATGAACGCGCAATTTGAGATGTCCATGATGGGAGAGTTGAAGTTCTTCCTTGCGTTCGAGATCAAACAAAGAAGAGAAGGAATCTTCGTCAAACAAGCCAAATACACTCAAGACATGCTCAAGAGGTTCAGTCTAAGTGATGTCAAGCCAGCTACTACTCCAATGCCTACCAAGTGCCAACTTAACATTGATCCCAATGGTAAAGCGATGGATCAAAAGGTATATCGTTCTATGATTGGATCCTTACTTTACCTTTGTGCATCTAGACCATATATCATGTTGAGTGTGGGAATGTGTGCACGGTTCAAGCCTCACCCAAGGAAAGTCACTTTGTGGCAGTCAAGCGAATCTTGTGATATTTGGCTCATACTCCAAACTTTGGCTTATGGTACCCAAGATGAGCAAACTTCAACCTTGTAGTGTTCTCGGATTCGGATTGGGCGGGAGACAAAGTGGATAGGAAGTCAACTTCCGGAGGTTGCCAATTTCTTGGTTGCTCTTTGGTGAGTTGGTCTTCCAAGAAGCAAAGTTGTGTATCTCTCTCTCTCCCTCTTCAACCAAAGCTGAGTATGTGGTGGCCGGTAGTTGTTGTGCTCATCTTCTATGGGTGAGGCAAACTTTAAAGGATTACGGTGTCACGAATGACAAAGTGCCTCTTTGGTGTGACAACGGAAGTGCCATCAAGAGTTCTCTCAACCCGGTGCAACACTTCAAGACGAAGCATATTGAGATTCGGTATCACTTCATCCGGGAGCATATTCGGCGAGGGGAAATTGATTTGCACTATGTCAACACCCATGATAACTCATAACCCACAAGTGTAGGGGATCGCAACAGTTTTTGAGGTTGATGTATTGATACGTCTCCAACGTATCTATAATTTTTGATTGTTCCATGCTATTATTTCTGAAGTCTTGGATGTTTAATGGCCTTTATATTACACTTTTATATCATTTTTGGGACTAACCTACTAACCCAAAGGCCCAGTCCAGATTGCTGTTTTTTGCCTGTTTTAGGGTTTTGCAGAAAAATAATATCAAACGGAGTCCAAACAGAATGAAACCTTCGCGAGAGATATTTTTGGAGAAAATCACGCAGAGGGAACTTGAGAACCACATCAGGGGAGCCTTGGGGTGTCCACGAGGGTGGGGGCGCGCCCCCCTTCCTAGGGCACGCCCCCTGCCTCGTGGGCCCCTCGAGCACCCCCCCCCCCCCGGTGTCCTCCTTCCTCCTATATAAGTCTACGTACCACGAAACCTTCGACAACAGAGAGAAAACCCTAATTCCACCGCCGGAACCTTCTGTTCCCGTGAGATCCCATCTTGCAGCCTGTTCTAGAGCTCCACCGGAGGGGTATCCATCACAGAGTCCTTCATCATCATCATTATCGCCCTCACCATGAGTTGTGAGTAGTTTACCACAGACCTTCGGGTCCATGGCTAGTATCTAGATGGCTTCTTCTCTCTCTCTGGATCTCAATACAAAGTTCTCTTCGGTCTTCGAGAAGATCTATCCGATGTAATCTCTTTTTGCGGTGTGTTTGTCGAGATCCGATGAATTGTGAGTTTATGATCAATATTATCTATGAGAAATATTTGGTTCTTCTCTGAACTTTTTATGTGTGCTCATAATATCCTTGCAAGTCTCTTCGAATTATTGGTTTGGTTTGGCCTACTAGATCTATAATTCTTGCAATGGGAGAAGTGCTTGGCTTTGGGTTCAATCTTGCGGTGTCCTTTCCCAGTGACAGTAGGGGCAGCAAGGCACATATTGTATTGTTGCCATTGAGGATAAAAAGATGGGTTTTATATCATATTGCTTGAGTTTATCCCTCTACATCATGTCATATTTCTTAAGGCGTTACTCTGTTCTTATGAACTCAATACACTAGATTCATGCTGGATAGCAGTCGATGTGTGGAGTAATAGTAGTAGATGCAGAATCGTTTTGGTCTACTTGTCTCGGACGTGATGCCTATATACAATGGTCATGCCTAGATAGTCTCATAATTATTCGCTTTTCTATCAATTGCTCGACAGTAATTTGTTTACCCGTCGTAGAATATCGCTGTCATGAGAGAAGCCACTAGAGAACACTATGGCCCTCGGTTCTATTCTCAACATATCAATCTACATCTACTTTACTTTTATCGCTTTTATTTTCTGTTCTTATAAACAAAAATACCAAAAATATAAACTAACATCTCTATCAGATCTAACTTTAGTAAGTGAGCATAAAGGGATTGACAACCCCTTATCGCGTTGGCTGCGAAGTTCTTATTTGTTTGTGCAGGTGCGAGGGACTCGCGCGTGGTCTCCTACTGGTATGATACCTTGGTTCTCAAAAACTGAGGGAAATACTTACGCTACTGTGCTGCATCTCCCTTTCCTCTTCGAGGGAATACAACACAAGCTCGAGAAGTAGCAAGAAGAATTTCTGGCGCCGTTTCCGGGGAGGCTTACGCAAAAGTCATATACGAAGTACCTATCACAAACCCTTATCATTCGCATTACATTTTTTGCCTCTCGTTTTCCTCTCCCCCACTTCACCCTTGCCGTTTTATTTGCCTTTCTTCTGTCATGTGTTTACCGTTCGTGTGCATCTTGTTTGCTTGTGTTGCTATGTGCCCTCAATTAGCTTGCATCTTCTCTTGCTAAAGTATGAATCCTCATCCACTTGCTAATCTCTTTAAGAGATCCAATTATGTTGAACCAATTGCAAGTGAGTCGTGTGCGCTAGATTATCTTTATGGGGTTTTGCTTGAAATTTATGAATCTGAAAATTGTGAGGAATTGCTAAAAGAAAAAGTGATTCATGATAGTTTGTTAAATAAAAAGCATGATTGCAATGATGTTATTGTAAATTCTATTAATGTCAATTGTGTTAATGATATGCAAAACCCTAAGCTTGGGGATGCTTATTTTGCTATGCCCACTACTTGTTCAATGATCATGATTGGGGTGATGATTCTTACGATCTTGAAAATTTGTTTAAACCCCATCATGAATATGAGATTGATAATAATGTTTGCCATAATATTGAAAGTGGATTTGAAAGTGTGTCAACTTTTGATCCCACTATTTTGGAAGAGTGTCAACTTTGCATGCATGTGGATCGTGTTGAGAATATGTTATGTGATAGCTATATTGTTGAATTTGCTTATGATCCTACATGCAATTATTATGAGATAGGAAAATATGGTTGTAGAAATCTCCATGTTACTAAATTACCTCTCTTCATGTTGAGATTGATCTTGTTTCTTTCTTCTTCCTTGCATACGTTAGATCTTGCTTGTTATGATAATTTGTTTGCTTATAAAATGCCTATGCATCGGAAGTATGTTAGAATTAGATGTGTTTGTCATATGTTTTATGATGCTCTCTTTGCTTCAATTCTTATCTTTCATGTGAGCATCATTGAAATATCAATGCCTAGCTAAGGGCGTAAAACGAAAGCGCTTGTTGGGAGGCAACCCAATTTTATATTTTTTGTTTTTTGCTGCTGTTAGGGAATAAATATTGCATCTAGATTCTGTTTAGATGTGGTTTCATATTTTGTTTAGTGTTTGTGCCAAGTAGAACCTTTGGGAAGACTTGTGTGAAGTTTATGTGATCTTGCTGTGAAAAACAGAATCGTTAGCGCTTGCTAGAATGGTCATCAGATTTTACTGGGGCGTGCTATTTAGTTGATTCTTTTTGAAGATGATTAATAGACAAATTCCTCACGTTTACCAATTTAGTTTGAATTTTTTGGAGTTACAGAAGTATGCGAAACCTGCAGATTACTACAGACTGTTCTGTTTTTGAGAGATTCTGTTTTTCGTGTGTTGTTTGCTTATTTCAATGCATCTATGAGTAGTATTGGCAAGTATGAACCATAGAGAAGTTGGAATACAGTAGGTTTAACACCAATATAAACAAAGAATGAATTAATTTCAGTAGCTTTGAGTAGTGGTTTGCTTTCTTATACTAACAGAGCTCACGAGAATTCTTGTCTAAGTTTTGTGTTATGAAGTTTTCAAGTCTTGAGTATTGCTTTGATGGACTATGGAACAAAGAGTAGCAAAGGCCTAAGCTTGGGGATGCCCATGGCACCCCAAGTAAAATTCAAGGACAATCAAAAGCCTAATCTTGGGGATGCCCCGGGAAGGCATCCCTTCTTTCGTCTTCATCCATCGGTAACTATACTTGGAGCTATACTTTTATGCACCACATGATATGTGTTTTGCTTGGAGCGTCTTGTATAATTTGAGTCTTTGCATGTTAGTTTGTCACAATCATCCCTGCTGGAAACACCTATTTGAGAGAGTTAAATATGGCCTAGGAATTGTTATAACACTCTATGTGCTTCACTTATATCTTTTGAGTTGAATAGTTTTTGCTCTAGTGCTTCACTTACATCTTTTAGAGCACGGTGGTGGTAATATTTTGTAGAAATTATTGAACTCTCATGCTTCACTTATATCTATTTGAGAGTCTATTAAAACAGCATGGTAATGTGTTTAGGCTATAAAACTAGTCTTCACATGATAGACATCCAATGTCAATATAGTAAAAAAATCACACTAAGTGCGTTGAATATGATGAGATGTTGGATGCTTGATAATTGTTTTGAGATATGAGGATATTGACATTAGAGTCATGCTAGTGGAGTTATTATGAAATTGAGAAATACTTGTGTTAAGGTTAGTGATTCTCGTATCATGCACGTCTGGTGAACCACTATGTGATGAAGTTAGAGCATGAGGTATTTGTAGAGTGCCAACCATTGTGTGGAGGTCGGGGGCGCGCGATGGTTAACTCCTACCAACCTCCCCCCTAGGAGCATGCGTTGATTGCTTTGTTTTGATGACTCGTAGATTTTTGCAATAAGTATATGAGTTCTTATGATTAATGTTGAGTCCATGGATTATACGCACTCTCACCCTTCCACCATTGCTAGCCTCTCTTGTATCGCGCAACTTTCGCTGGTGCCATGAACCCACTATATATCCTTCCTCAAAATAGCCACCATATTATTCCTCAAAACAGCCACCATACCTACCTATCATGGCATTTCCATACCCATTCCGACATATATTGCCATGCAACTTTCCACCGTTCCGTTCATATGAAACGCATCATATTGTCATATTGACATGCATGATCATGTAGTTGACATCGTATTTGTGGCAAAGCCACCATGCATAATTTTTTCTACATGTCACTCTTGATTCATTGCACATCTCGATACACCGCCGGAGGCATTCATGTAGAGTCATACTTGTTGTAGTATCGAGTTGTAATTTCGAGTTGTAATAAAAGTGTGATGATCATCATTATTAGAGCATTGTCCCATGTGAGGAAAGGCCAATAAAAAAAGATATGGCCCAAAATATATATATATAGAGGGGCTAATAAAAAAAGGGAGAGCCCCTCAAAAAAATGAGAGATAAGAGAGAAGGGACAATTGCTACTATCTTTTTCCACACTTGTGTTTCAAAGTAGCACCATGTTCTTCATGATGGAGAGTCTCATGTTTAGTCACTTTCATATAATAGTGGGAATTTTCATTATAGAACTTGGCTTGTATATTGCAACGATGGGCTTCCTCAAATGCCCTAGGTCTTCATGAGCAAGCAAGTTGGATGCACACCCACTAGTTTCTTTTGTTGAGCGTTCATACATACTTAGCTCCAGTGCATCCGATGCATGGCAATCCCTACTCACTCACATTTATATCTATTGATGGGCATCTCCATAGCCCGTTGATACGCCTAGTCGATGTGAGACTATCTTTCTCCTTTTTGTCTTCTCCACAACCACCTCTATTCCACCCATAGTGCTATATCCATGGCTCACGCTCATGTATTGCGTAGAAGTTGAAAGGTTTGAAAAGATAGAGTATGAAAACAAGTGCTTGGCTGAAATCGGGGTTGTGCATGATATGAATATTTTGTGTGATGAAGAGGGAGCATAGCCAAACTATATGATTTTGTAGGGATAACTTTCTTTAGCCATAGTATTTTGAGAAGACATGATTGCTTTGTTAGTATGCTTGAAGTATTGTTATTTCTTATGTCAATATAGACTTTTACTTTGAATCTTTCAGATCTGAACATTCATGTCACAATTAAGAGAATTACATTGAGAAACTATACTGGTTAGCATTCCACATCAAAAATTATTTCTTTATCATTTACCTACTCGAGGAAGAGCAGGAATTAAGCTTGGGTGGTTCTTGATACGTCTCCAACATATCTATAATTTTTTATTGTTCCATGCTATCATTTATGAAGTCTTGGATGTTTGGGCTTTATCTTACACTTTTATATCATTTTTGGGACTAACCTACTAACCCAAAGGACCAGTCAAGATTGCTGTTTTTTGCCTGTTTCAGGGTTTTGCAGAAAAAGAATATCAAACGGAATGAAACCTTCGCGAGAGATATTTTTGGAGAAAATCACGCACAGGGAACTTGAGAACCACGTCAGGGGAGCCTCGGGGTGTCCACGAGGGTGGGGGGCACGCCCCCTGCCTCGTGGGCCCCTCGAGCACCCCCAGTGTCCTCCTTCCTCCTATATAAGTCTACGTACCCCGAAACCTTCGACAACAGAGAGAAAACCCTAATTCCACCGCCGTAACCTTCTGCTCCCGTGAGATCCCATCTTGGAGCCTGTTATGGAGCTCCACCAGAGGGGTATCCAACATGGAGTCTTTCATCATCATCATCATCGCCCTCACCATGAGTTGTGAGTAGTTTACCACAGACCTTCGGGTCCATGGCTAGTATCTAGATGGCTTCTTCTCTCTCTCTGGATCTCAATACAAAGTTCTCTTCGGTCTTCGAGGAGATCTATTCGATGTAATCTCTTTTTGTGGTGTGTTTGTCGAGATCCGATGAATTGTGAGTTTATGATCAAGATTATCTATGAGAAATATTTGGTTCTTCTCTAAACTTTTTATGTGTGCTCATAATATCCTTTCAAGTCTCTTCGAATTATTGGTTTGGTTTGGCCTAGTAGATCTATAGTTCTTGCAATGGGAGAAGTGCTTGGCTTTGGGTTTAATTTTGCGGTGTCCTTTCCCAGTGACAGTAGGGGCAGCGAGGCATGTATTGTATTGTTGCCATCGAGGATAAAAATATGGGGTTTATATCATATTGCTTGAGTTTATCCCTCTACATCATGTCATCTTGCTTAAGGCGTTACTCGGTTCTTATGAACTCAATACACTAGATGCATGCTGGATAGAGGTCGATGTGTGGAGTAATAGTAGCAGATGAAGAATCGTTTCGATCTACTTGTCTCGGACGTGATGCCTATATACAATGATCATGCCTAGATAGTCTCATAATTATTCGCTTTTCTATCAATTGCTCGACAGTAATTTGTTACCCGTCGTAGAATATCGCTATCATGAGAGAAGCCACTAGAGAACACTATGGCCCCCGGGTCTATTCTCAACATATCAACCTACATCTACTTTACTTTTATCGCTTTTATTTTCTGTTCTTATAAACAAAAATACCAAAAATATAAACTATCAACTCTATCAGATCTCACTTTCGTAAGTGACCGTAAAGGCATTGAAAACCCCTTATCGCATTGGCTGCGAAGTTCTTATTTGTTTGTGCATGTGCAAGGGACTCGCGTGTGGTCTCCTACTGGATTGATTCCTTGGTTCTCAAAAACTTAGGGAAATACTTACGCTACTGTGCTCCATCTCCCTTTCCTCTTCGAGGGAATACAACGCAAGCTCGAGAAGTAGCAAGTATTCAACCCAAATTTATTGATTCGACACAAGGGAGCCAAATAATACTCTTAAGTATTAGCAGCTGAGTTGTCAATTCAACCACACCTGGAAACTTAGTATCTGTAGCAAGGTAATATGGAAATAGTGGTAACAGCAATAAAAATAACGGTAGTGTTTTTGTAGTTTTTGTAAGAGTAGTAGCGGAAAAGTAAATAAGCAACAAGCAATATGTGAAAAGCTCGTAGGCATTGGATCGGTGATGGAGAATTATGTCGGATGCGATTCCTCATGTAAAAGTTATAACCTAGGGTGACACAGAACTAGCTCCAGTTCATCAATGTAATGTAGGCATGTATTCCAAATATAGCCATACGTGCTTATGGAAAAAGAACTTGCTGATACGTCCAAAACGTATCTATAATTTCTGCTTGCTCCATGCCTCTTTTGTGTGATATTGCTATGATATTTATGCACTTCCATACACTTTTGATCATATTTGGACTAACCTATTAACTCAGTGCACCCCATTGCCAGTTTCTATTTTCTGCTGTTTTTGTATTTCAGGTTTTCCCATTACGTAAATTGCCAGAAAAATCCCGGGAAAAATATATAAAAAATCAGCGTTCCGGAACCTTCCAAGCGGCCAAAGTAGGGCCAGAGGGGGGCCACCAGGGCTCCAGGCGACCAGAGGGGGCGGCCCCCCTCCTGGCCGCGCCGCCAGGGCGCCTGGGCCCCCCTTGCCTCTTCTGACGCCCCCCTTTGGCATATATTTACACCGCATCCCGAAACCCTCGAGGACGGAACCCTTTTTCGCGATCTCATCTCTGTTCCGCCGCCGCCGCGCTTCCAAGATCGGGAGCACCAGGAGAACTCTTCCCGGCACCCTGCCGGAGGGGAGGATCACCACCGGGAGCTTCTCCACCACCATGGACGCCTCCCGGATGAGTTGTGAGTAGTCTCCCTTGGACCATGGGTCCATGACCAGTAGCTATGTGATGTTCTCCTCCCCTCTTTGTTCTTCACCGATTAGACCTCGTGAGCTGCCCTACATGATCGAGGCACATATGTAATCCTTATGTTGTTGCTATGATGAGTTTGTTGGGATCCGATGGATTATGAGATTATGTTCAGATTGTGTGTGAGTAATATATTTGATTTACCTCTTTTATATTTATGTTCTTGAGTAATTGTTGCATGTTCTCCGTTGCTGTTTATTGCTTTGGCCATGTAGTAGGTAGTAACTCCAAGAGGGCACGTTATGCTTGATTGTGGGTTCATGCCCCTCGATGACTAGCTTGAGTGACAGAAACATGAGTCTAGGGGATGTGTTGTTGCCACAAGGGGGAAAACAACGGTGCTTGTACTTGCAGGTGCAAGGATTGTTTACTTTACGCAAAGTTCTTTTAATGCAGTTGTCTGTTGCTTTGAGTTTACACTATGGGTGGGACTCGCAACTTAATACCAGCGAGATGTTCTGGATAGATATTTCAAGGTGGATGATTAGTAGTAGATGCAGATGGATTTCGGTCTACTTGCCTTGGCGTACCGCCCATGCTTTTGAGCCTCTACCTTTCTTTGCAGCATAGTTAGCATTGGTTTGCGCACATAATCCTGTCAATTGCCTAGCTGTAATTCGTTTACCTCGCTTAGCTGTTTTATCGTCTTTTGGGAGAGAGACATCACTAGTGAACATCATGGGACCCAGGTCCATATTACCATCACTGATCACACCCGCTATTTACTTTATGTTCTTACTTACTAGTTGCAGTCATACCTATCACTATTATCTCTTGCGTTTGATCCTTTGTAAACGACAAGGCCGGAGGGATTGACAACCTCTCTGTACTCGTTGGGAGCAAAGTTATTTGTATCTGTGTGCAGGTCCTGTCAATCGCTAAGTTGCGCCGCTAGCAGTTGACACCTTCTTGTTGACCCTCGGAGTCTCACGGGATTCGATCCTTGGTATCTTTGCCAAGGGAAAACTACCGCTACACTGCATCTCAAACCTTCCACTTGGGGTAACCAACGAGGGGCGAGAAGCCATCAAGCAAAGTTTTCTGGCGCCGTTGCCGGGGACTCCACTCTTCAAGATAGGGGAGTTGCACGCTATCTTTTACCTTTGCTTTTTTAGTCTTGTTAGTTTACCTTTCAGTTTTTGCTTTAGTGTCTTCTATCAAAAATCACAAAAAATAGTTATCTTGCTTGCTTGCTTCTATGGGTTCCACCGAGAACACCAAGTTGTGTGACTTCACTAGTCATAACAACGATGACTTTATCTGCACGCCTATTACTACACCTGCCACTTCAGCACCTTCTTATGAAATTAAACCTGCTTTACTAAACCTAGTTATGAAAGATCAATTCTCCGGTGTTGGAGATGATGCTGCTTTACACTTAAACAATTTTGTTGAACTCTGTGATATGCAAAAGTACCAAGAAATAGATGGTAATATTGTTAAGCTTAAGCTTTTTCCTTTCTCCTTGAGGGGAGGAGCTAAAATTTGGTTTCAATCCTTGCCTAGAAATAGCATAGATTCTTGGGACAAGTGCAAGGATGCCTTTAGTGGGAAGTACTATCCACCTGCTAAAATTATCCAACTCAGGAGTAACATAATGAATTTTAAACAATTGGATAATGAACACGTTGCCCAAGCTTGGGAACGCATGAAATCTCTTGTCAAGAACTGCCCTACTCATGGTTTGACTACTTGGATGGTTATCCAAACTTTTTATGCAGGCTTGAACTTTACCTCGCGGAACCTGTTAGATTCGGCCGCGGGAGGAACCTTTATGTCAACTACACTTGGTGCTGCCACGAAGCTTCTCGATGAGATGATGACCAATTATTCCCAATTGCACACCGAACGCGCTCCAACAGGTAGGAAGGTAAACTCTGTCGAGGAGATTTCCTCCCTAAATGAAAAAGTTGACTTGATCATGTCTCTACTCTCCAAGCAATCTTCTATTGATCCTCGTGATGTTCCTTTAAATTCTTTGATTGCTCAAGATCAAGTAGATGTGAACTTTATCTCTAGAAACAACTTCAATAACAATGCTTATAGGAGTAATTTTGGTAGCAACCCTAGACCGTTCCCCTCTAATTCCTATGGGAACAACAATGCTTATCCTAGCACCAAGAACTCCACCCAAAGAGATAGAGACATGCCTAGTTATGAAAAACTTCTAGAAATAGAGAAGGCCACTAAGAACTACATGCACACCCAATATGAACAAAACAAGACCTTCTCGAGGCAATTACATGAGCATACTGCTATCTTGCAAGACATTGGTAGACAACTGGAGAGCCTAAATATTGAGATTTCTAACCTCCAGACTAGGCTCACTATCACCGAGACCCAAGTTTCCAATATGTCCCACACACAAGCCACTTTGATAAACCAAATGGCAGCTAAACCTGAAGTGGTTGCACCCCTAAAGGAGGAAGAAGATAGAATTAAGAGCCTTCCTACCCACCACACTGTTGCTACTATCCAAGTTATTGAGGATATCCAAACTCTTAGCACCCAATGCACTCCTGGTCCCATTGGACCTATTAATGGTGATGCTATGACCATAGAAACTACCAAATAAGTGAGCCTAAAGGACACCACTACCACTTTACTTGATAGTAGTGACCTCGATTTTGATAATTGCACCCTTACCGAAGTTATTGATTTCCTTCACAAGATGTCTAGAGATCCCCGCACTAGCACGCTTAATCTTGCCTTCACAGAGCATATCACTAATGCTCTCATCAAAGCTAGCACTAGTAGAAAATAGGGCATTGGTCCAGGCCTGTCCAGCCCATTAGCCCCGGTTCAATCTAGAACCGGGTCCAATGGGGGCACTAGACCCGGTTCGTGAGCCCAGGGGGCGGCCGGGCCACGTGGGCCATTGGTCCCGGTTCGTCTGGACCTTTTGGTCCTGGTTGGAGCGACAAACCGGGACCAATGGCTCCTGGTCCTGGCCCACCACCATTGGTCCCGGTTAGTGATATGAACCGGGACCAAAGGCTCCCCTTTAGCCCCGGTTCATACCACCAACCGGGACCAATGAGGTGCCTATATATAACCCCTCACTCAAGAGCAGAGCTCACTGCTCTGTTTTTTTTTCTGGCCGAGGAGGAGAGGGGTTAGTGGTGCTCTAGCTCACCTCCTATGCACACAACGTGTTCGATGGAATGCCCGAGCCACACTAGTTAAGCTTTTCTCCTCTCAAAGCTCTATTTTCTCCAAGATTTGTCTAGGTTTAGCGGTCCGTCACGTCCCGTCCCCGTCTTCGCCGCCGTCGATCGCCCCCGCCGATCTCGTCACCGGCACCACCGTGGTGAGCCTCTTGTTATGTCCATGATTTTCTTACTTTTATTATTGCTTGTTATTATTGCTTTAGATAGATATTTGTCTAATTTTCTTACGTTTATTATTGCTTGTTATTATATAGTGCGATGGTTTTGATATCCGCCCACGTGGGCCCTCGTCCTGTCTACGATTCGGATGTGGTATATTATCTTTAGTTTATAACTAATTGTTTTAGTGTTTATGATAGTTATGCCGACCAACCTGACATGCATAGATGTTTTATTATGTCTAGGAGGTAGTTGAACCGGAAATTCCAACCGACCCTCTTGTGGAGAGGTTAAATTTAGTTGAAGAGGAAAACGTTTCCTTAAAGAAAAAATTGGAAAAAATGGAGGAGGAGAAGATGGAATTGGAGTTGCATGTTGCGGAAGTCATCGATGATCACAAGATCAAGATGGACCCTATTGTCGAGAGGTTAAATTTAGTTGAAGAAGAAAACAAATTCTTGAAGGAAAAAATAAAAAATATTGTGGACGAGAAGATGATATTGGAGTTGCATGTTGCGGATGTCGTCGATGATCACAAGATCAAGATGGATGCAATGCGGTTGAAGATTAAAAAGATTAGAAAATATGCCATTCATACCGAGGCTTGGTATCATTATGCCGTTGGATCAATTGTTACCTTGGTTGCGATTATGATCGCATTTGTTTTCGCATTGAAAAGTTTTACATAGTTTCGATGTGTATGGAGAGCTATATGTTGTTAGATGAGAACTATATATGTATGTACTTTGGTTTTAATGTGATGATGAACTTTTATCCATTTGGTCACTTAATTATCTATTTATGATATTCTGTAATGGTTTTTGACACACTTAATTATATATAATGCACGCAGATGAACCGGCAATGGATGTACGGTGACAGACACACCTCCGAGTACATTAAGGGCGTGCATGAGTTTCTAAATGCGGCTGAGGCAAACAAGCAGAATGGTTTTATGTGTTGTCCATGCACTAAATGTGTGAATACGATGTCTTATTCTAACCGGAAAATCCTTCACCCCCACCTGCTTTACAAGGGTTTCATGCCACACTATAATGTTTGGACGAGGCACGAAGAAATAGGGGTTATGATGGAAGACGGCGAAGAAGAAGAGTACGATGACAACTATGTGCCCGCTGAATACGGTGATGCTACAATGGGGGGAGCTGGTGAAGATCAAGAGGAACCAGACGATGTGCCCAATGATGCTGCAACGGGTGAAGCTGCTGAAGATCAAGAGGAACCAAATGATGATCTCCGCCGGGTCATTGTCGATGCAAGGACACAATGCGAAAGTCAAAAGGAGAAGCTGAAGTTCGATCGCATGTTAGGGGATCACAAAAAAGGGTTGTACCCCAATTGCGAAGATGGCAACACAAAGCTCGGTACCGTACTGGAATTGCTGCAGTGGAAGGCAGAGAATGCTGTGGCTGACAAAGGATTTGAGAAGCTACTGAAAATATTGAAGAAGAAGCTTCCGAAGGATAACGAATTGCCCGACAGTACATACGCAGCAAAGAAGGTCGTATGCCCTCTAGGATTGGAGGTGCAGAAGATACATGCATGCCCTAATGACTGCATCCTCTACCGCGGTGCATACAAGGATCTGAACGCATGCCCGGTATGCGGTGCATTGCGGTATAAGATCAGATGAGATGACCATGATGATGTTGATGGCGAGCCCGCCAGGAAGAGGGTTCCTGCGAAGGTGATGTGGTATGCTCCTATAATACCACGGTTGAAACGATTGTTTAGAAACAGAGAGCATGCCAAGTTGATGCGATGGCACAGTGAGGACCGTAAGAAAGACGGGAAGTTGAGAGCACCCGCTGACGGGTCGCAGTGGAGAAAAATCGAGAGAAAGTACTGGGAGGAGTTTGCAAAGGACCCAAGGAACGTATGGTTTGCTTTAAGCGTGGATGGCATTAATCCTTTCGGGGAGCAGAGCAGCAATCACAGCACCTGGCCCGTGACTCTATGTATGTATAACCTTCCTCCTTGGATGTGCATGAAGCGGAAGTTCATTATGATGCATGTTCTCATCCAAGGCCCTAAGCAACCCGACAACGACATTGATGTGTACCTAAGGCCATTAGTTGAAGAACTTTTACAGCTGTGGAATGGAGTACGTGCGTGGGATGAGCACAGACAGGAGGAATTTGACCTAAAGGCGTTGCTGTTCGTGACCATCAACGATTGGCCCGCTCTCAGTAACCTTTCAGGACAGACAAACAAAGGATACCACGCATGCACGCACTGTTTAGATGACACTGAAAGTATATACCTGGACAAGTGCAGGAAGAATGTGTACCTGGGCCATCGTCGATTTCTTCCGACCAACCATCAATGTCGAAAGAAAGGCAAGCATTTCAAAGGCGAGGCAGATCACCGGAAGAAGCCAGCCATGCGTACCGGTGATCACGTACTTGCTATGGTCAATGATTTACACGTAATCTTTGGAAAGGGCCCCGGCGCACTAGCTGTTCCGAATGACACTGAGGGACACGCACCCATGTGGAAGAAGAATTCTATATTTTGGGACCTACCCTACTGGAAAGACCTAGAGGTCCGCTCTTCAATCGACGTGATGCACGTGACGAAGAACCTTTGCGTGAACCTTCTAGGCTTCTTGGGCGTGTATGGAAAGACAAAAGATACAGCTGAGGCACGGGAGGACCTGCAACGTTTGCACGAAAAAGACGGCATCCCTCCGAAGCAGTATGAAGGTCCTGCCAGCTATGCTCTTATGAAAGAAGAGAAAGAAATCTTCTTTGAATGCCTGCTTAGTATGAAGGTCCCGACTGGCTTCTTGTCGAATATAAAGGGAATAATAAATATGGCAGAGAAAAAGTTCCAGAACCTAAAGTCTCATGACTGCCATGTGATTATGACGCAACTGCTTCCGGTTGCATTGAGGGGGCTTCTACCGGAAAACGTCCGATTAGCCATTGTGAAGCTATGTGCATTCCTCAATGCAATCTCTCAGAAGGTGATCGATCCAGAAATCGTACCAAGGCTAAGGAGTGATGTGGCGCAATGTCTTGTTAGTTTCGAGCTTGTGTTCCCACCATCCTTCTTCAATATCATGAAACACGTCCAAGTTCATCTAGTCGACGAGATTGTCATTCTGGGGCCCGTATTTCTACACAATATGTTCCCCTTTGAGAGGTTCATGGGAGTCCTAAAGAAATATGTTCGTAACCGCGCCAGGCCAGACGGAAGCATCTCCATGGGCCATCAAACAGAGGATGTCATCGGGTTTTGTGTTGACTTCATTCCTGGCCTTAATAAGATAGGTCTCCCTAAATCGTGGTACGAGGGGAGACTGACTGGAAAAGGCACGCTTGGAAGGGACTCAATAATATGCAGGGACGGATATTCTTGGTCTCAAGCACACTACACAGTTCTACAGAACTCTACATTAGTGACCCCGTATGTCGATGAACACAAGAACAGTCTGCGCTCCAAACACCCGGAGCAGTGCGACGACTGGATTACATGTGAACACATCAGGACTTTCAGCAGTTGGTTGGAAACACGTCTCGGAGGTGACAACACTGTTTGTGATGAGTTGTACTTGTTGTCCAGGGGACCATCTTCGACTGTATTGATTTACAAAGGATACGAGATAAATGGGAATACATTTTACACGATTGTCCAAGATCAAAAGAGCACCAATCAAAACAGCGGTGTCCGCTTTGATGCAACAACCGAGAGGGGAAAGGACACATATTATGGTTACATAGTGGACATATGGGAACTTGACTACGGACATGATTTTAAGGTCCCTTTGTTTAAGTGCAAATGGGTCAATCTGTCAGGAGGCGGGGTACAGGTAGACCCACAGTACGGAATGACAACAGTGGATCTGAAAAATCTTGGATACACTGACGAACCGTTCGTCCTAGCCAATGACGTGGCACAGGTTATCTATGTGAAGGACATGTCTACCAGACCGAGAAAAAGAAAAGATAAGGAAGCGAATACATCATACGATGAGCCAAAGCGCCACATAGTTCTTTCAGGAAAAAGGGACATCCTGGGAGTGGAGGGCAAGACAGACATGTCTGAAGATTATGAAAAGTTTCATGAAATTCCTCCCTTCAAAGTCAAGGCTAACCCAAGCATCCTGATAAACGATGAAGATTATCCATGGTTACGGCGCAATAAGCAAATGACACAAGCGAAGAAAAAGTGAAGACTTTTTTCGGCAACTATTATGATGATACCATGCCAACTTTGTAACAAACGAGTATGATACCATTGTCCGTTTGTACTATTCAAATTTGCACTAACAGAAAGTTTGTAATTGGTTTTACCAGAAAGAATTAAAAAATAAAACAAAAAACAAAAGAAAATAAATAATGCAGAAAACAAAAAAAAAACTTGCAAAAAAATAAAAATAGCAACAATAAGTATTTCATTGTAAGTAGAAACAAAATAAAATAAATAAAGCAACAAAGAAAACAAATAATTTCAATTTTAAACTATTCAAATTTGAATACTACTTGCACTAACAGAAAGTTTGTAATTGGTTTTACCTGAAAGAATTAAAAAATAAAGCAAAAAACAAAAGAAAATAAGTAATGCAGTAAACAAAACAAAAAAACTTGCAAAAAAAATAGCAACAATAAGTATTTTGTTGTAAGTAGAAACAAAATAAAATAAATAAAGCAACAAAGAAAATAATGAAAGTTTATAATTTTTGTGACCTAAAAGAAAAAAGAAATCACTAAAACACTATAAGTATTTAGTTCTAAGTAGAAATGAAAAAATAAATGGAAAAAAAAGAAAAAAATGCCACCTACTGGGCCAGCACGGCCTGAATACGACTAGAAACCCAACCATGGGCCAGGATTCAGGCCCGCAGCAGGCCCAGTAGGCCCACAGGCATTGCACTGTCAAATTAGGCCCGTAAGTCTGCACTTCAGATGAGTTCGAGAGGAGAGAGGCAGCACAGCTCATAAACTGGTGCTGGCCTCTCTCAACTAGCGAGGTGGGACTAAACTTCCCACCGCATCGCGCCAGCAAGGCCTTTGGTCCCGGTTGGTGGCACCAACTGGGACTAAAGGGCTGTATTAGTCCCGGTTGGTGGCACAAACCGGGACTAATACACACCAACCGGGACTAAAGGCCCCTCCTTCCCGCCCTTTGGGCTGCTGAAAAGGGACCTTTAGTCCCGGTTGGTGGCACCAACCGGGACTAAAGGGGGATTTAGTCCCGGTTTGTGCCACCAATCGGGTCTAATACTCCTCCTATATAACCAACACTTGCGAAAATTTCTCCTTCCCCGCCCCCGACGCCTCCTCACTCTGCTTCGTCCCCGCCCCCGTCGCCCCGTCGCCATCGTCGTCGCCCCGTCGCCGTCGCGCCGTCGCCGTCGCCCCCAACGCCGCCCCCGTCGCGCCGTCGCCCCGTCGCGCCGTCGCCGTCGCCCCCGCGCCGCCCCGCCCCGCGCCATCGCCCCGCCCCGTCGCCGTCGCCCCGCCCCATCGCCGTCGCGCCGCCCCGCCCCGTCGCCGTATATATATTTGCTGTATATATATTTGATGTATATTTGTTATGTATATATGTGTGTATATGTGTTATGTGTATATAGTTGCTGTATATATATTTTGTATGTGTATATTTTTTTTATCTTAGGAATTTGCTAAATATATATGTTAAAAATGTTTTTTATGAATGTTTTTTGTTTATATATAGATAGTTACAATTGTGATGTATAGTTGCTGTATGTGATGTGTATGTGATGTATATATATGCAAAAGAAGGATAGGAAAGAAGAAAAAGAAGGATAGGAAAGAAGAAAAAAGGATAGGAAAGAAGAAAAAGAATGTTTTTTTTTCATAGAAAGTTTTATATATGCAAAAGTTACAAATTTAGAAAAAGAAGGATAGGAAAGAAGAAAATAAGAAAGAGGAAAGAAAGAAGAAGAGGAAAAATAAATAAGAAGAAGAAAAAAGAAGAAAAAAAAGAGGAGAAGAAGAAAGGAATAGAGGAGAAGAAGAGAAATTTTCTCTTCTTCTCCTCTATTCCTTTCTTCTTCTCCTTTTTTTTTCTTTTTTTTTCGTCGATCTTCTCCTCTAGCGGTTCCTTTTTTCTTCTTCTTCCTCTTTTTTTTATCGGATATGTCGTTGTCGATATACACCCTCCCCGATAACTTCGACATTAGGGGGGGGGGGTCGAGGGTCGTCGAGGGACCGAGGGTCGTCAAGGGTCGAGAGATCGCCGAGGGGCCGAGGGTCGTCGAGGGGTCGAGAGGCCGAGGGTCGAGGGGTCGAGAGGCCGAGGGTCGAGGGGTCGAGAGGCCGAGGGTTGTCGAGGGGCCGAGGGTCGTCGAGGGACCGAGGGACGAGGGGTCGAGAGACGTTGCCTTGCTAGTGTCAAAGTATTGAAGAAATACATGACTTCATCATTTGCCAGAAGTAACCGGGGCATGTTGGTACGAAGTTATGCAAAGTTGTTCTGGAACGAAGTCCCTGATAGGATAATCCGTCTTTTGTTACGAATTATCTTATCTGGGACTCCATTCCAAAACCACTTTGGAGAGCTTCGTACCATCATGCTACTGTTACTTTCGCCTAATGATGAAGTATTGGTTTTGTTGAATCCTTTGACAATAGACAAAATGTGACATGAGGGGGTCTAGGGTTGTGGATCGCCGAGCAGTCGAGGGTCGAGGGGTCGAGAGAGGTTTCCTAGCAAGTGTCAAAGTATTGAAGAAATCCA
>LR738711.1:135108437-135130307 GCA_902687465.1 Secale cereale | reverse complement strand
GGTTGTGGATCGCCGAGCAGTCGGGGGTCGAGGGGTCGAGAGAGGTTGCCTAGCTAGTGTCAAAGTATTGAAGAATTCCATGACTTCATCATTTGCCAGAAGTAACCGGGGCATGTTGGTACGAAGTTATGCAAAGTTATTCTGGAACGGAGTTCCTGATAGGATAATCCGTCTTTTGTTACGAATTATCCTATCTGGGACTCCGTTCCAAAATAACTTTGGAGAGCTTCGTACCATCATGCGACTGTTACTTTCGCCTAATGATGAAGTATTGGTTTTGTTGAATCCTTTGACACTAGACAAAATGTGACATGAGGGGGTCTAGGGTTGTGGATCGCCGAGCAGTCGGGGGTCGAGGGGTCGAGAGGTTGCCTAGCTAGTGTCAAAGTATTGAAGAATTCCATGACTTCATCATTTGCCAGAAGTAACCGGGGCATGTTGGTACGAAGTTATGCAAAGTTGTTTTGGAACGGAGTTCCTGATAGGATAATCCGTCTTTTGTTACGAATTATCTTATCTGGGACTCCGTTCCAAAACCACTTTGGAGAGCTTCGTACCATCATGCTACTGTTACTTTCGCCTAATGATGAAGTATTGGTTTTGTTGAATCCTTTGACACTAGACAAAATGTGACATGAGGGGGTCTAGGGTTGTGGATCGCCGAGCAGTCGAGGGTCGAGGGGTCGAGAGAGGTTGCCTAGCTAGTGTCAAAGTATTGAAGAAATCCATGACTTCATCATTTGCCAGAAGTAACCGGGGCATGTTTGTACGAAGTTATGCAAAGTTGTTTTGGAACGGAGTTCCTGATAGGATAATCCGTCTTTTGTTACGAATTATCCTTTCTGGGACTCCGTTCCAAAACCACTTTGGAGAGCTTCGTACCATCATGCGACTGTTACTTTCGCCTAATGATGAAGTATTGGTTTTGTTGAATCCTTTGACACTAGACAAAATGTGACATGAGGGGGTCTAGGGTTGTGGATCGCCGAGCAGTCGAGGGTCATCTAGGGGTCTAGGGTCGAAGCTAGTTCTACGTTTTCCATTAATATATCCATCTGTCATGTTTGAATAATAATTGGTATGTTGTAAATATTTGTAGAAACTATGGACGACAACACCCGAGACCTAGCACAAGAAGTGATGTTGATGGACATAATCGCAGACGGACAAAATGTCGTCTTGTCGTTTCTCAACGACACCGATGAGCAGGTGGAAAGAGAGCTGCAGCTGGAAGATCTAGGCTATGATATTGATGGCTCCGGTGACCCAATGCACATGGACGAAGTAGACCGTGAGGATGGCTCCGGTGACCCAATGCCGGTGCAAGAAGGAGACCGTGATGCTGGCTCCGGTGACCGAACCGAGTCCGGCCAGGAGGTATATATGTTAGTTAAGCCTGTGCTGACTAGTTAATTGATGCATTCATTAACTCTCATCTTTGTTCCTTTTTCTAGCCCTCCGGATCGAGCAAATCTTCGGTAAAGAGACGAGGCGCGAAGAAAAAGTTGAGGCCGGATGAAAAGTTTGAGATCTCAGAAATCTCGCGCTCCGGCGAGCCGATTGACCCCATCCGGACAAAGAACGCATTTGTTAATCAGTGCGGGTTCTGGTTAGGGACAAGATGCCGATCAGCATCCATCAATGGTTAAAGCCGGAAGCAAATGACGCTCAGGTGTCTTATGTCACTGATATGTAGAAAGAAGATCTTTGGACTGAGCTGAAGTCAAATTTCATCCTACCGGCAGAGGATGATCCGGCGAAGCCAGTTAAAGAGGACTTAATCAAGTCTGCTACTCTTTCGAAGATGGCAGACCAATTCAGGGCATGGAAGAAAAAACTGAATAAGTTTGTCAAAGATAAAAGGATTCTAGAATTCGTGGGCATATATGAGAAGATCAAAGATGACTGGCCCGCATTTGTGGCCTATAAGACATCGGAAAAGAGTCAGAAGATGTCGGAGACAAACCGGATAAATGCTGCGAAGAAGAAGCATCACCATCGCACGTGGTCAGGTGGCTACCTCAGAGCCCGGCCTAAGTGGGCCAAGGCTGAGAATGATCTGCTTGAGAAAGGGATCGAACCAGAGACAATGCAATGGCCAGACCATTGCCGGACTTGGTTCTTCGGGGCTGGCGGAACCTTGGACCCTGTATCAGGGAGGTGCATTTGGACGGACAAGCAATTGGAAACACCACTCAGGAAGATGCGGCAGTATATCAAAGCAGCGCATGAAGGGACGTTCTTCACCGACAGAGAGAACGATGAGCTGACAATGGCCCTCGGGAATCCTGAGAACCCTGGACACGAGGCACGCCAGGCTCCCTTCCGTGGCGTGCTGGGTTTCCGGACGCAGGTGGCTACAAAAGCCACGAGAGGAGGAAGAAAATGGAGCAGACCGAACTGCAGGCGCTACGGGCCAGAATACAAGCGATAGAGGAACGGGAAGCAAATAGGGACAAAACAATTGCCGAAGCTACCCCGCCATCTCAGCGGAGAAGAAGCGTGGCTTTCACCGAGCTGCTTCAGCCGGAGCCTGTCTTGACGGCTACTGCCAGGTATCCCGTGGATGCTATCACGGAGGCACAAAATTGCCACCTTATGGCGCAGTGTATGAATCTGAAGGTCAAGGCGGCTGCTGGCTCTGTTTAACCTACTGGACCCGGCGACACTTTTCACTGCCGGCCGATTCCAGAAGGATATGCTAGGGTGATGGTGGATGAAATTACGGAGGGATTTGAGGAGCTCCAGCTTGACCACCCTACCGGTGAAGGGGAGACTCGGCTGGGTTCTTCACTGAAGACTCCATGACTATGGCGGAAGGACCTCATCAACATTCTCAACTGGATGCCTCCGCCTCCTCCTCCTCCTCCTCCGGCGAGTCAGGGCACTCTGCCTCCCCCACCGCCTCCTCCACCGCCTCCTCCTCCAGCGAGTGACGATCAGGGCACTCCGGCTCCTTCTCCGGCGCGTGGCGGCACTCCGCCTCCTTCGCTGCCGGCGCGTGGCGGCACTCTGCCTCCTTCGCCGCCGGCGCGCCTGAGCAGCCAGCCTGCTCCTCCTTCGCCGCCTAGTCAGCAAGGGCGGAAGAGACCTGCCGCCGCTCCGGCTGCTCCTGCTCCGGCGCGTAAGCAAGGAAAAAAGACAGCCGCTTCGTCTGGTCTGGCGACGTCTAGCAGTACAGCCAGAGGCGGGAGGCGATGCAGATTCGGTCCTTCTCTCACGCCTCTAGAGAAGTTACCATATGAGAGGTCCGACGAGGAAAACACGAAGATAGCTCAAGGCGAAGTGAAGGACTGGCTTGAAGGGTAAAAAGCACAGAGACATCCACCTCCGGAGGAGAAGATAGATGCGGTGAAAGCAAAGCGCACTCTTGCTGCCCTGAAGCAACCAGCGAAAAGTAAGCCGCAGGACAACTATGACCGCATGATTCAAAAGTCATTTCAAGCAGCGAAGCAGTCGGGAAGTACTAAAAGTGATCAAAGGTTAGCAGAAGGACGAGCTGGGAAACAAATTGCCCAGCTCGGCGAACAAGCGGACCAATCGTGCCCCCCGCTCAAGGTGTCTAGCGACATGGTCGCTAATGATCCGAGGATGGTGCCCGGTTATACCAGTCTTGGAGATTACGTGTCCGACGATGTACAATATGATTTCTTGGATGTGCAGATAGACAAAAAGCCTCTCGTCAAAAATGAAAGATCTCTATCAACGAATATGCGAAGATTGCATGATTGGTACTTGAAAATCTCCAGAGAGTCTGGGGGAGGGATAGCTTGTATTTGAGAGTTAAACCGGAGCATGACCTCGTTGGAATTGAACTGTTGCCTGTTCCATTTGAGGAGTTCTATCAGTTTTTCAATCAATTGGCCCTCGATAAAACAACGGTCACCTGCTACTGTCTGTAAGTAGTACTACTTCTGTCATTAAGTCTCTCTATATAGCCGATCTTCATTGCATGTATTTATAATTATCCTCACTATATTATGCAGATTGAAGATCGTCGAATTGAAGAAAAGACAAGTAGGCGATATTGGGTTCATTAACACATACCTCATAGATGCAACCGAGGTTAAATTGCGTCCCTTAGATACCGAGACCAACTTGCTACGATCGTTGGTGGTAAATGAAAGCAAAGATATAATACTCTTTCCTTACAACTTCAAGTGAGTGTTACTGTCTTGTGCATATTTGGTTTCCCTTATATATCAGTCAAGGTTATAGTAATGTAATTGATGAGTTCATGCATGCGTGCGCGGCTTCCACTATATTCTCTTAGAGATTAAGCTTGAGAAGGGAGTAGTAACTGTCTTGGACTCTAAACGTAAAGATCCCAAGGAGTATGCGGACATGACTCAAATGCTCGACAGGTAAGTTAAATCGACCAATATTATCCACCATGCATATCAGCAACTTCATTTCTGGTATCAAGTAATTGTTTTCTTTGTCTGCCAGGGTTTGTAGAAAATTCACCAAAAAAGCTCCGGGACTGCCGAAGAAGCTAGAATTTAGATACCCGAAAGTAAGTACTATATAGTAGCATGTTCCGCGCGCGCATCTCCTATATCTTGATTCAAGCGCTAGTTTCATCAATACCATTTGGCATTCTTGCTTATCAGTTTGATTGACCTCTATTTCTTGTAAAGTGGTTGTGGCAGGAACCCGGGAATGATTACTGTGGATACTACATTTGCGAGTCCATCCGCCACACGACCTGTGAGCGGGGCTACTCTGAAGCGCAATTTGAAGTGCGTAAGCAATTAATAATATTCACAAATTTATAGCATCATTTCATGTATTGACCCCCTACTTCAAATTAGATGATTCGGATGCGGGATGAACTCCTAACACCAGATCGTCTACGAGCAATTCAAGTGGAATTGGCGGCATTCTTCCTTGAACACGTGATCGCGCCAGACGGAGAATACTATGTGGACCATGCGTCCATCCTATAGGAGATTATATTTGTAAGAGATAATTATTGTATATATGTACCCGGTAGTGTCGGATAGATATACGAGAACTTGTTGTTCGACCAATCTCTCGGAGAAGGAGAGGTGGTCGATATTACTTCTCTCTGTATGCATATATATATTGACTATACGATCTTCTGTTTCCTTCGTTTGCTTTACTAGCTAGCTAGCTAGCTAGCGTGTCTAGTCCTCTTTATACGTATGTGTAGTACGTAGCGTCGACCAAGCACGGACATAAGAGAGGACACTTCTCTCTATTAATTAGCTAGCTAACACAATATGAAACACCTAAATTAACCCCCCAAAACCTCCAACCCCCCCTCCCCTTTCAAAAAAAAAACAAAAACCACAGCCACAGAAATGCTGACGCGTGGATGCCTTTTGGTCCCAGTTGGTGCCACCAACCGGGACCAAAGCCCCTCCTGCCTGGGCTCGGCGCACAGGCCACATGGACACCCATCGGCCCCGGTTCTGGATTGAACTGAGACTAAAGGGTCAGAGCATTAGTACCGACACTTTTGTCCCGGTTCAGGAACCGGGGCTAAAGGCCCAAACGAACCGGGTCTGATGACCCTTTATCTACTAGTGTAGGGAGGAGAAACTTAGGGTAGAAGCCTCCATACCTAGAAAGCTAGAAGATGGTTGGGATCCCATGATTAAAATTAAGTTGAATAACTTCTCTTGCTATGCTTTATGTGATGTTGGAGCTAGTACCTCCGTTATGCCCAAAAGAATATATGATATGCTTAAAATTGAAACCTTTTGATTCTTGTTCTTTTGGTGTTCGTCTTGTTGATTCTTCCATAAAGAAACCCTTGGGGAGGATCGACGATGTTCTTATCATTGTCAATGACAAGTATGTTCCCGTTGATTTTACTATTATGGATATTGAATGTGAACCTTCTTGTCCAATTATTTTGGTACGTCCTTTTCTTCGCACCGTTGGTGCTATCATTGACATGAAAGAGGGGAACATAAAATTCCAATTTCCTCTCAAGAAAGGGTTGGAACACTTCACTAGAAAGAAGATTAAGTTACCTTTTGAGTCCGTTATACGGGCTAGCTATTCTTTTACTCTTGATAAAACTTGATCTCTTTGCATGATGCATAGCTTAAAGGCATAAAAGAAAGCGCTTTTGGGAGGCAGCCCACAATGAATAAAATTTTATTTTTGCTTTTGTTGTGTCTTGATGTTTGTTACTACAGTAGCATCATCATCGTATCTTTACTTTTCAGCTTTGTGCCAAGTTTAGCCTCTGATTGCAAGAAAGTTCAAAAGTTGTGACGTGCTGTCCAGGAAACAGATTCTGTCCTTGGACAGAAAAATTCGTATAAAATCACCAGATCATCGTTTTGGTCTGAATTTTTTCGACAGCGTGCTCTATACAATTGGCTTTCGGGCATCTGTTCTAAGTTTTTTGATTTGAGTTGCAGAAGTGCCCCGAAAAAATTATTTACTACCTGCTGGTCTGTTTTTCACAGATTCTGTCCTGTTTTGCCTTTCCTTCGTTTTGCAAACCTTGAGCTTGCTTTTTCTTTGCAAAAACCTTTTGGCAATCTTGAGAAACAGTAAACCTTCAAGATTATCCTTATTTCCAGCAAGGAAAAATTATTTTATTATGGGTACTAACCTCGCTAATCAGATTATGATGAGTTATGTATGAAGGGAGTTTTCAAGTGTGCGAGGGAAGATGATAAAAAGATTCAGGAGTGTCAAATGCTCAAGCTTGGGGATGCCCCCGTGCACCCCCAAGAAATATTCAAGAAGACTCAAGCGTCTAAGCTTGGGGATGCCCCCGTGCATCCCCTTCTCCATCGACAATTATCAGTTCGTCTTTCGTTCCACTATATTTTAATCACTTCATGTGTTATGTGCTATGCTTGGAGCGTCTTGCTTTTAGTTTTCTTTTTAGTTTTCTTTAGCTTTGCTTGCTTTTCATAACGAGTTGGAACTCAGCTTTGTTTGTGTGGGAGAGAAACACGCTCCACTTCAACCTAGAACGTAACATAGGATTTTCATGTTTATCTTTGTTGTGTATGTTCTTTGTCTTTCAATAGCTACTATCATGTTCAGCTCTTAGTTTCATGCTTTACTTTTTAAAGAGCTTTTGTTTAGTTGGTCGCTGGAACTCTCTTGAGTTATCATGCTTATCTTGTTAAGAGAGTTGGCTTCTGTTGCACTGGTTGATATGTCTATGATAAAAATGCTATGTGCATAATGGTGCTTAGTAGTTCATGTTTTCTTATGGTTAGTCTCAAATAGCTGGGGGGTTCTTAATGTGTTATTGAAGTACCAACATGATTTGTTTGCCTATGATGTGGTATGGTTTAGTGATATCTTCCTCCAAGAATTTATTTTGATTGACTTGGCATATGCTCACGCATATTTAAGACTGTAAAGAAAGTCTATCAAGCCTTGATGATCTTTAATTTCTGAGTAGCGATATAACTTCCATGCCCGATTCAATGTTGCTTTGTCGCTCTGCATGATTATGGCCTTCATTGCTCTCTTAGTTGGTCGCTCCCAGTCTTTGGCTAACCTTCGCCTGTACTAAACGGACTGACTGCTTGTGCATCCAAAATCCTTTAAACCAGTTATGCCATATGAGTCCACCATACCTTCCTATACATGGTATTTACTTGCCATTCCTAACGAAGACTTTCGTGTACCATCTCGAAATTAATCAAAAGCATTTCTCTTTTGTGCCTCTGTTTTAGCTCATGAGGAAGTAGTAGTTAATTCATGATCTTTTTAAGTTGGACAAGCTTCACCCCGGGATTGCATGTCTAATGTGCAAACCCCTAATACGAGAAGGAACTGGCAAAGAGTGCGCCCGGCTCATTAAAAAATATACAACAAACAAACCCTCCTTCATGCTTTGTTCATGAGAAATCAGAAAACTTTGGCAGTGATAAACAAAGGAGATTAAGGGGATGTGATCGTCCTCGTACGGGAGCCGTTCCTCGAAACTTGTCCAGCTCGAGAAGTAATTGAGTTATCTACTAGCATTCGTTGACGAAATATGCATCTCTAAAAAAACAATTTTTACCTTTGTTTTTAAAACCAAGAGCTCTGGTACATGTTTAGTTTTTGTTTCCGACCACGGGTTTTCAACCTTGCCAACAAAAGCCACGGTTCGAGAGTCTCCACCTTCTTTCTTTAAAGCACCAACTATTGAGAGCATGATTGTCATTCTGAGTGTAATGTGCATTGTCCCAAAGTACCATTGTCTTCTGCATGATTATGATATCGTTTATTCTGAAATCATTGTATCTAGTCGTCACTTAAACCTTGGAGGTGCCCCTGCATTTATGTTTTGCTTCACTAAAGGGGGCAAACGAGGTACCACTTTGTCATGTTTGCACACCATGCTCACTACAAATCTATTGAGTGTTTCAGTATCATATTGAAAAACTTTCAGTTCTTTGTGATATTCTCATGAGGCAACTTAATTACTAAAGATTCATTATCTCAGTAAGCATTTGTCATGTGACTGTGAAAAGTCCTTATATGGTTGGTAGCATGTCACCACAGAAATTATGCTTGTTATGATTTACCTACTCGAGGACGAGCAGGAATTAAGCTTGGGGATGTCGATACGTCCAAAACGTATCTATAATTTCTGCTTGCTCCATGCCTCTTTTGTGTGATATTGCTATGATATTTATGCACTTCCATACACTTTTGATCATATTTGGACTAACCTATTAACTCAGTGCACCCCAGTGCCAGTTTCTGTTTTCTGCTGTTTTTGTATTTCAGGTTTTCCCATTACGTAAATTGCCAGAAAAATCCCGGGAAAAATATATAAAAAATCAGCGTTCCGGAAGCTTCCATGCGGCCAAAGTAGGGCCAGAGGGGGGCCACCAGGGCTCCAGACGACCAGAGGGGGCGGCCCCCCTCCTGGCCGCGCCGCCAGGGCGCCTGGGCCCCCCTTGCCTCTTCTGATGCCCCCTTTGGCATATATTTACACCGCGTCCCGAAACCCTCGAGGACGGAACCCTTTTTCGTGATCTCATCTATGTTCCGCCGCCGCCGCGCTTCCAAGATCGGGAGCACCAGGAGAACTCTTCCCGGCACCCTGCCGGAGGGGAGGATCACCACCGGGAGCTTCTCCACCACCATGGACGCCTTCCGGATGAGTTGTGAGTAGTCTCCCTTGGACCATGGGTCCATGACCAGTAGCTATGTGATGTTCTCCTCCCCTCTTTGTTCTTCACCGATTAGACCTCGTGAGCTGCCCTACATGATCGAGGCACATATGTAATCCTTATGTTGTTGCTATGATGAGTTTGCTGGGATCCGATGGATTATGAGATTATGTTCAGATTGTGTGTGAGTAATATATTTGATTTACCTCTTTTATATTTATGTTCTTGAGTAATTCTTGCATGTTCTCCGTTGCTGTTTATTGCTTTGGCCAAGTAGTAGGTAGTAACTCCAAGAGGGAACGTTATGCTTGATTGTGGGTTCATGCCCCTCGATGACTAGCTTCAGTGACAGAAACATGAGTCTAGGGGATGTGTTGTTGCCACAAGGGGGAAAACAATGGTGCTTGTACTTGCGGGTGCAAGGATTGTTTACTTTACGCAAAGTTCTTTTAATGCAGTTGTCTGTTGCTTTGAGTTTACACTATGAGTGGGACTCGCAACTTAATACCAGCGAGATGTTCTGGATAGATATCTCAAGGTGGATGATTAGTAGTAGATGCAGATGGATTTCGGTCTACTTGCCTTGGCGTACCGCCCATGCTTTTGAGCCTCTACCTTTCTTTGCAGCATAGTTAGCATTGGTTTGCGCACATAATCATGTCAATTGCCCAGCTGTAATTCGTTTACCTCGCTTAGCTGTTTTATCGTCTTTTGGGAGAGAGACATCACTAGTGAACATCATGGGACCCAGGTCCATATTACCATCACTGATCACACCCGCTATTTACTTTCTGTTCTTACTTACTAGTTGCAGTCATACCTATCACTATTATCTCTTGCGTTTGATCCTTTGTAAACGACAAGGCCGAAGGGATTGACAACCTCTCTGTACTCGTTGGGAGCAAAGTTATTTGTATCTGTGTGCAGGTCCTGTCAATCGCTAAGTTGCGCCGCTAGCAGTTGACACCTTCTTGTTGACCCTCGGAGTCTCACGGGATTCGATCCTTAGTATCTTTGCCAAGGGAAAACTACCGCTACACTGCATCTCAAACCTTCCACTTGGGGTAACCAACGAGGGGCGAGAAGCCATCACTTGCATGACATCTTTTGTCCTACCCTCCTGTGGCAGCGGGGTCCTAGTGGAAACTAAGGGATATTAAGGCCTTCTTTTAATAGAGTACCGGACCAAAGCATTACCACATTGTGAATACATGAACTCCTCAAACTACAGTCATCACCAGGAGTGGTCCCGATTGTTGTCACTTCGGGGTTGCCGGATCATAACACATAGTAGGTGACTATAGAATTGCAAGATAGGATCAAGAACACACATATATTCATGAAAACGTAATAGGTTCAGATCTGAAATCATGGCACTCGGGCCCTAGTGACAAGCATTAAGCATAGCAAAGTCATAGCAACATCAATCTTAGAACATATTGGATACTAGGGATCAAACCCTAACAAAACTAACTCAATTACATGGTAAATCTCATCCAACCCATCACCGTCTAGCAAGCCTACGATGGGATTACTCACACACGGCGGTGAGCATCATGGAATTGGTGATGGAGGAAGGTTGATGATGGCGATGGCGACGATCTCCCCTCTCCGGAGCCCCGAACGGACTCCAGATCAGCCCTCTCGAGAGAGATTAGGGGTTGGCGGCGGCAACGTATCGTAAAACACGATAATTCTTCCTCTATGATTTTTTTTCTCCCCGAAAGTGAATATATGGAGTCAGGGGATATGTCGGTGGAGCAACAGGGGGCCCACAAGGCAGGGGGCACGCCCAGGGGGAGGGGGCGCGCCCCCCACCCTCGTGGACAGGTTGTGGGCCCCCTGGCTTGGTTCTTTCCATAGATATTTTTTATATATTCAAAAATATTTCCGTTGAATTTCAGGTCATTACGGGAACTTTTATTTCTGCACAAAAATAACACCATGGCAACTCTACTGAAAACAGCATCAGTCCGGGTTAGTTTCCATTCAAATGATGCAAGTTAGAGTCCAAACAAGGGCAAAAGTGTTTGGAAAAGTAGATAAGTTGGAGACGTATCAACTCCCCCAAGCTTAAACATTTTCTTGTCCTCAAGCAATTTAGTTCATAAACTGAAAGTGATAAAGAAAAACTTTGACAAACTCTGTTTGCTCTTGTAGTTGTAAATATGTAAAGCCAGCATTCAAGTTTTCAGCAAAGATCATGAACTAACCACATTTCACAATAACTTTTAGGTCTCATGTTTACTCATATCAATGGCATAATCAACTAGCGAGCAATAACAATAAACCTCGGATGATAACACTTTCTCAAAACAATCATAATATGATATAACAAGATGGTATCTCGCTAGGCCTTTCTGAGACCGCAAAACATAAATGCAGAGCACCTTTAAAGATCAAGGACTGACTAGACATTGCAATTCATGGTAAAAGAGATCCAGTCACAATCATACTCAATGCAAATTAATAGTAATACATGCAAATGACAGCGGTGCTCTCCAACTGTTGCACTTTTAGAAGAGGATGATGACTCAACATAAAAGTAAATAGATAGGCCCTTCGCAGAGGGAAACATGGATTTGTAGAGGTGCTAGAGCTCAGTTTTTAAATAGAGATGAATAATATTTTGAGCGGTATACTCTCATTGTCAACATAAAAACCAAGAATCTCGATATCTTCCATGCTACACACATTATAGGCGGTTCACTAACAGAATGATAAAGTTTATGCTGCACCAACCACCAACAAGTACACTCCATGGCTAGCCCGAAACAACGGATACCGTCCAAACCAGCAACAACCATGGGGGAGTTTTGTTTTAATTATTATGATTTGAGCATGGGACTGGGCATCCCGGTTACCAGCCATTTTCTCATGAATGATGAGCGGAGTCCACTCATCGTAAGAATAACCCACCTAGCATGGAAGATATAGACAGCCCTAGTTGATACATGAGCTGTTCGAGCATACAAAGCAGAATTGTATTTGAAGGTTTAGAGTTTGGCACATACAAATTTACTTGGAACGGCAGGTAGATACCGCATATAGGAAGGTATGATGGACTCATATGGAATAACTTTGGGGTTTATGGAAGTGGATGCACAAGCAGTATTCCCGCTTAGTACAGGTGAAGGCTAGAAAGAGACTGGGAAGCGACCAGCTAGAGAGCGACAACAGTCATGAACATGCATTAAAATTAATCAACAATGAATGCAAGCATGAGTAGGATATGAAACACCATGAACATAAATATCGTGGAGGCTATGTTGATTTTGTTTCAACTACATGCGTGAACATGTGCCAAGTCAAACCACTTGGATCGTTCGAAGGAGGATACCACCCTATCATACCACATCACAACCATTTTAATATCATGTTGGCACGCAAGATAGACTATTATAAACTCCTAGCTAATTAAGCATGGCATAAGCAGCTATGATCTCTAATTGTCATTGCAAGCATGTTTCATTCATAATAGGCTGAATCGGGAACGATGAACTATCATATTTACAAAAACAAGAGGGGTCGAGTTCATACCAGCTTTTCTCATCTCAATTAGTTCATCATATATCATCATTATTGCCTTTCACTCGCACGACCGAACGGTGTGGATAACAATAATAGTGCATGTGCATTGAACTAAGCTGGAATCTGCAAGCATTTAATACAAGAGAGAAGACAAAGTAATATGGCTCAAGGTTAAATCAACAATAAAGCATATGAGAGCCGCTAAACATTTTCATCATGGTCTTCTACTCTTGACCCCCAAAGAAAGAAAAGAAACTATTTACACAGGAAAGCTCCCAACAAACAAAAGAAGAATGAGAAATCTTTTGGGGTTTTCTTTTAATTACTACTACTACAAGAATGGAAAGCAAACTAGCTAAAAACTACAACTATTTTTTTTTTGTTTTTCTTAAGGTTTATCTTGCCCATAAGAAAAAGACTAAGAAAAGAAATGAAACTAGCATGGATAGTACAATGAAAAAGTGTGTTCACCGACAACTAGAATAAGTCTGTGAACATGAATGTAATGTCGGTGAGAAACACGTACTCCCCCAAGCTTAGGCTTATGGCCTAAGTTGGTATATGGCCAATATTGGCCTGGAGGATATCCAAAGTCGTAGTTGGGGTTGTACTGAGATGCAGCGGCTACTGCCTGGCGAGCTGCATCCTGGAGACAAGCTGCTCTCATTTTCTCCTTATACTCATTTGCTTCCTCCCTGGTTATAATATATCTCCCTTTTGACTGAAAGTCAAAGAAGGTAGGAGCAAGGAGAGCAATATGGACAATGTGGCGCCTGTCAAAGATTAGTCGATGCTGGAGGGATTGTCCATCCCTCTCTATAAACCGATGGCTAACCAAAGTATTATAATCCGAATAAGCAGCCGGTAATAGTTCATCATTTTCATGTATAGGCACACCAAGACGATGTGCTATGCGAGTGGCATAAATCCCACCAAATAAATCTCCATCTAAACCATTATGATGTAACCTACGTGCAACAATGGCTCCCAAGTTATATTGTCTATCTCCTAACACAACGCTCTTGAGAACACTAAGATCTGGGACGCACATATGGAAAGCCTCATCTTTACCATTGATGCATCTACCAATAAAGAGAGCAAAATAGTGTATGTCAAGAAAATGAATGCTTCCTATGGTAGCTTGTGTGATCTCTCTAGATTCCCCCACGGTGATACTAGCAAGGAAGTCTTTATATTCAGATTTGTGAGGATCACCAATATTGCCCCAATGCAGGAGCTTACAAGCATCATTAAATTCTTCTAGATCCATCATGTAAGATTTATCACAAAGATCAAACAGGAAAGTGTGAGAATTACGTGAAGATGGAAAATTAAACCTTCTCACAAAGGTATCAGTCAAGTAGCGGTATTGAGGGCACTTATCTCGCATGAAGCCCTCGAGGTCAGCATTACGCACATATGCTTCAAACTCATCCTTAATGCCTGCGTGAACCATAAATTCCTTCGACGGCCATTCACAAGGCCGCACTTCAGCTTCCCTCAACAATTCATCGTCCGGCTCATGCATCGTGAGCCTTGGTTCTTGCTTCCTTGAGGAACCACCTTGGAAGATTTTCCTATGCATTTTTCTAAAAAATTCTGAAATTTTTAGTAACACAAAATAAAAGCGAACCAAACTCAACAAGATTGATAGCAACAACTCCTTCAAGTGTCTAGAGACTATATCATGCATTAGAACTACTTGGGACCAAAGAAATTTGACATGCAAGCTCAAGAACAAGGTCACCACAGCAGCAAAAATTTGCAATAAATAAAGCACTAGAACAAAAACTAATTGGGCCAATGGAGGAGTCACATACCAAGGAACAATCTCCCCAAACTATTTTGTGAATGGAGCTTTGAGCAAGGAGATCGAAAATGGCAGCAAGATGAGCTAGAACTCGTGCTTGAGCTGGATAGTGATTTTTTTGTGAGGAAGAAGGAGTGTGTGGGTGCAGGAATAAGTGGAGGGGGGCATGTGGGGCCCACGAGGCAGGGGGCGCGCCCTGGACCCTCATGGCCAGGTGCTGGCCCCCCTGATGTGTTCTCTGTGCCAAATATTCTCATATATTCTAGAAAAAATCATATTTCAATTTCAGGGCATTTGGAGAACTTTTATTTTCGGGTACTTTTCTATTGCACGGATAAGTCTGGAAACAGACAGAAAATACTATGTTTGCTTTATTTAATCTAATTAACAAAATTAAAAGGAGGGTACAGAAGGTTGTGGTATCTAGATTCACCCATCTCATGCTCATCAAAAGGAGTCCATTAACAAGGTTGATCAGGTCTTGTTAATAAAATCTTTCCGAATAGCATGAAATCAGAGAATTTCGAATAACACTAGGTTACCTCAATGGGGATATGTATGTCCTCAACAATAAGAATATCATATGTCTTCTTGACAGTAGGAAGAGGAAATTCAAAACCTCCAATAGTAATAGTTGAAATGTTTCCAATAGAGACCTGAGGTTGTTTCCTCGGAAAGTGTACCGTATGCTCATTACCATTGACATGAAAAGTGACATTGCCTTTGTTGCAATCAATAACAGCCCCTGCAGTATTCAAAAAGGGTCTACCAACAATAATAGACATACTATCATCCTCGGGAATATCAAGGATAACAAAGTCCGTTAGAATAGTAACATTTGCAACCACAACAGGCACATCCTCACAAATACCGACAGGTATAGCAGTTGATTTATCCGGAATTTGCAAAGATATTTCAGTAGGTGTCAACTTACTCAAGTCAAGTCTACGATATAAAAAGAGAGGCATAACACTAACGCCGGCTCCAAGATCACATAAAGCAGTTTTAACATAGTTTCCTTTAATGGAGCAAGGTATAGTAGGTACTCCTGGATCTCCTAGTTTCTTAGGTATTCCACCCTTAAAAGTGTAATTGGCAAGCATGGTGGAAATTTCAATTTCAGGTATCTTTCTTTTATTAGTAATAATGTCTGTCATATACTTAGCATAAGGATTTGTTTTAAGCACATCAGTCAAACACATACGCAAAAAGATAGGTCTAATCATTTCAGCTAAGCGCTCAAAATCCTGATCATCCTTTTTCTTGGATGGTTTAGGAGGAAAAGGCATGGGTTTCTGAACCCATGGTTCTCTTTCCTTACTGTGCTTCCTAGCAACAAAGTCTCTCTTATCATAACGTTGATTCTTTGATTGTGGGTTATCAAGATCAACAGCAGGTTCAATCTCTACATCATTATCATTGCTAGGTTGTGTATCATCATTAACATTATCACTAGGTTCATGTTCATTACCAGATTGTGTCTCAGCATCAGAAACAGAAATATCACTGAGATTCTCAAGTGTGTCAGCTACGGGTTCACTAGAAGCGTGCAAAGTCTTATCATTTTTCTTTTTCTTTTTATTCTACTTAGAGGAACTAGGTGCATCTAAATTAGCTCTCTGGGAATCTTGCTCAATTCTCTTAGGATGGCCCTCAGGATACAAGGGTTCCTAGGTCACCTTACTCCCTCTAGTTGTAACTCTAACAGCATAGTCATTATTCTTACTATTTAATTCATTAAGGAAATCATTCTGAGCTCTAAGTACTTGTTCTACTTGAGTGGTAATCATAGAAGCATGTTTACTAATGAGTTTCAATTCAACTTTAACTCTAGACATATAATCACTCAAGTGTTCAATCATATAAGCATTACATTGCAATTGTCTACTAACATAAGCACTAAAGTTTTCTTGCTTCACAATAAAATTATCAAACTCATCTAAGCATTGGCTAGCAGACTTATAACGAGGAATATCACCTTCATCAAATCTATAAAGAGAATTTACCTTTACTACATGTGCCGGGTTATCAAGACCATGTATTTCTTCAGTAGGTGGTAAATTCTTAACATCTTCAGCTTTAATACATTTTTCTTTCATAGATTTCTTTGCCTCTTGCATATCTTCAGGACTGAGAAATAGAACTCCCCTTTTCTTTCGGAGTTGGCTTAGGGGCTGGTTCAGGAAGTGTCCAATTATTTTCATTGGTCAACATATTATTCAATAGTAAATCAGCTTGATCAACTGTTCTTTCCCTGAAAACACAACCAGCACAACTATCCAGGTGGTCTCTGGAAGCATCGGTTAGTCCATTATAAAAGACATCAAGTATTTCATTCCTCTGAAGAGGATGATCAGGCAAAGCATTAAGTAATTGGAGAAACCTCTCCCAAGCTTGTGGGAGACTCTCTTCTTCAATTTGCACAAAATTATATATTTCCCGTAAGGCAGCTTGTTTCTTATGAGCAGGAAAATATTTAGTAGAGAAGTAATAAATCATATCGTGGGGACTACACACACAACCAGGATCAAGAGAATTAAACCATGTCTTAGCATCACCCTTTAACAAGAACAAAAATATCTTAAGGATATAGTAATAACGAATCTTTTCATCGTTGGTAAACAGGGTGGCTATATCATTCATCTTAGTAAGATGTGCCACAACAGTTTCAGATTCATAGCCATGGAAAGGATCAAATTCAACCAAAGTAATTAACTCAGGATCAACAGAGAAATCATAATCCTTATCAATAACAAAGATAGGTGAAGTAGCAAAAGCAGGGTCATATTTCATTCTAGCATTCAAAGAATTTTCTTTCAGCTTAGCTAATAATTTCTTATGATCATATCTATCATTGCAAGCAAGAAAGTCTCTAGCAGTTTCTTCATCCATAACATAACCCTCAGGAATAACAGGCAATTCATATCTAGGGGGAGAATCTTCATCGTCACTTTCATAAATATTATCAGTTTCATTATTTGCATTCTCCCTTACCTTAGCAATTTGTTCATCTAGAAATTCACCTAGTGGCACAGTGTTATCAAGCATAGAAGTAGCTTCATCACACATAGCAGAAGTGGCATCATCAAGAACATGCGACATATCAGATTCAATAGCAGGAGTAGGTGTCGCAAATTTACTCATAACAGAGGGTGAATCAAGTGCAGAGCTAGATGGCAGTTCCTTACCTCCCCTCGTAGTTGAGGGAAAGATCTTGATTTTTTAGTCCTTCAAGTTCTTCATAGTGATCAACAGATATAAATCCCAAGTGACTTAAAGAATACAGCTATGCTCCCCGGCAACGGCGCTAGAAAATAGTCTTGAGAACCCACAAGTGTAGGGGATCGCAACAGTTTTCGAGGGTGAAGTATTCAACCCAAATTTATTGATTCGACGCAAGGGGAGCCAAAGAATACTCATAAGTATTAGCAGCTGAGTTGTCAATTCGACCACACCTGGAAACTTAGTACCTGCAGCAAGGTAATTTAGTAGCAAGGTAATATGGAAATAGTGGTAACAGCAATTAAAGTAACGGTAGTGTTTTTGTAGTTCTTGTAACAGTAGTAGCGGAAAAGTAAATAAGCAACAAGCAATATGTGAAAAGCTCGTAGGCATTGGATCGGTGATGGAGAGTTCCTCATGTAAAAGTTATAACCGAGGGTGACACGGAACTAGCTCCAGTTCATCAATGTAATGTAGGCATGTATTCCGAATATAGTCATACATGCTTATGGAAAAGAACTTGCATAACATCTTTTTTCCTACCCTCCCGTGGCAGCGGGGTCCTAGTGGAAACTAAGGGATATTAAGGCCTCTTTTTAATAGAGTACCAGACCAAAGCATTAACACATAGTGAATACATGAACTCCTCAAAATACGGTCATCACCGGGAGTGGTCCCGATTGTTGTCACTTCGGGATTGCCGGATCATAACACATAGTAGGTGACTATAGACTTGCAAGATAGAATCAAGAACACACATATATTCATGAAAACATAATAGGTTCAGATCTGAAATCATGGCACTCGGGCCCTAGTGACAAGCATTAAGCATAACAAAGTCATAGCAACATCAATCTTAGAACATAGTGGATACTAGGGATCAAACCCTAACAAAACTAACTCGATTACATGGTAAATCTCATCCAACCCATCACTGTCTAGCAACCCTACGATGGGATTACTCACGCACGGTGGTGAGCATCATGGAATTGGTGATGGAGGAAGGTTGATGATGACGATGGCGACGATCTCCACTCTCTGGAGCCCCGAACGGACTCCAGATCAGCCCTCCCGAGAGAGATTAGGGCTTGGCGGCGGCTTCGTATCATAAAATGCGATAATTATTCCTCTCTGATTTTTTCTCCCCGAAGGTGAATATATGGAGTTAGGGTATACGTCGGTGGAGCAACAGGGGGCCCACGAGGCAGGGGGTGCGCCCCCACCCTCGTGGACAGGGTGTGGGCCCCCTGGCTTGGTTCTTTCCGCAGATATTCTTTATATATTCCAAAATAATTCTCTGTTGAATTTCAGGTCATTCTGAGAACTTTTATTTCTGCACAAAAATAACACCATGGCAATTCTGCTGAAAACAGCGTCAGTCCGGGTTAGTTCCATTAAAATCATGCAAGTTAGAGTCCAAAACAAGGGAAAAAGTGTTTGGAAAATTAGATATGTTGGAGACGTATCAATAACCTTGCAGATATCTTCACGAAGCCTTTGGATCAAGCAAGATTTCGCGAATTAAGGCATGAGCTAAATATCATAGATTTGAGCAATGTGGATTGAAGTTGTGCACACCTCCCATTCTCACCGTGTTATCTTGCTTAAATGTAGGCATGGATATAGGGGGAATGTTGTTTTCTCAATGAACTTTCTCTCCCCCCGTTATGCACAAATCGATCAAATCTTTCACATTCACCATTGTTGTTGGTACAAAATGTGCTGCAAAGATGAGTAGTGGTCATGGGCTCAAGGTTAGAATCTTCGCGGTGCCATACCACTTCAGTCAAACATAGGTGGCCTCGGCCACCGCCATCTCTTTCGAGAGGTGTGTGTTTGTTGTCATTTTTTCTCTTTGTTTGTGTGGTTGTGTTTGTGTTGTTCCCTCTGTTTTCCTGTGTTTTCTTCTCGTAGCTGAGTGTTTTCTCGTTGAAAGGCTCTTGGGAGCAAAATGTCAGTATAGACAATCTTTTTCTGAGTTGGGCGGTATTACCGCTGGAACGCATTGTACTACCGCTTATTAACCTATGCGGTACTACCGCCCGCTGGAAGAGGTACTACCGCTGGAGGGCGAGGCTGCGGGGTTAAGTGGGAGTCGGGGAGTTTTCTTTCCCATACCCACACCCATTCACTACTGGGGAACGTAGTATTTCAAAAAAAAAATCCTACGATCACGCAAGATCTATCTACTAGATGCATAGCTGAGAGGGGAGAGTGTGTCTACGTACCCTCGTAGACCGAAAGCAGAAGCGTCTAGTGACGCGGTTGATGTAGTAGAACGTCTTCGTGATCCAATCGATCCAAGCACCGAATGTATGGCACATCCGCGTTCAGCACACGTTCAGCTCGATGACGTCCAACGAGCTCTTGAACCAGTTGAGCTTCACGGGAGAGTTTCGTCAGCACGATGGCGTGGTGACGGAGATGATGAAGTTACCGAAGCAGGGCTTCGCCTAAGCATTGCAACGATATGACCGAGGTGTGTTTCTGTGGAGGGGGCACCGCACACGGCTAAAACAATGTTGCTTTGTGTGTCTTTGGGTGCCCCCTGCCCGCATATATAAAGGAGCAAGGGGAAGGTGCGGCCGGCCCATGTATGGCGCGCCAGGAGTAGGATTCCTACTCCTAGTAGGAATAGGAATCCCCCTCCCTATTCCCACTAGGAGTAGGAAAGGAAGGAGGAGAGGAGAAGGAAGGAGAGGGGCGCCTGCCCCCCACACTCCTAGTCCAACTAGGAACCCTGGGGGTGCGGCCAGTTCTAGTGGGTTGCCTCTCTCTTTCCCTCATTGGCCCACTATGGCCTATACTCCCTCGGGGGGTTCCGGTAACCCCCTCTGTCACTCCGGTTTTATCCGATAACACCCAGAACACTTCCGGTGTCCGAATATAGTCGTCCAATATATTAATGTCTCGAACATTCCGAGACTCCTCGTCATGTCCGTGATCTCATCTGGGACTCCGAACTACCTTCGGCACATCTGATGACCCACAACCGTAAGGGATCTATTGCAGCGTCTTCGATAAGTAAGAGTGTCGAACCCAACGAGGAGCAGAAGGTATTGATAAGCGATTCTGAGCAAGAAATTACTGCAAGCACTGAAAGATAACTTTTAGGGGTTTACTCGGTATAAGCAACAGGATAATAAAAGCAAGTAATATAAAAGGTACTGAGAGTAACAAGTGGCCCAATCCTTTCTTAGCAAAGGAGAGGCCTAGCAACTGAACTTATAAAGACTAAAGCGTTCCTGAGGACACACGGGAGAGGTAGTCATGTGCTTTCACCATATTCCGTATCGATACTATGTTATGTGTTGATAAGTGTTGAGTGGGTGGATCTATGCTAGTGCACTCTCTAGACTAAGATGAATGCACTCTTATGATTAAACACCTTGCAAGCATCCGCAAATACAAGATAGAATTTAAGGCAAAAGCCTAACCATAGCAATACGATCGAGGATCCATTATTCCCTTATGCAAAAGCGTGCGAACTGGGGTTCAGGTTTCTGTCACTCCGGCAACCCACCATAAGCATTCTTTATACACAATGTATTCTCCTAGGTCCTTAATAAGGCGAAGTGTTGGGTGTTCGACTCACACAACACCACTAGTAGAATGACAACGCAACTAAAGTATCAAACAACACATATTACTTCAACAGCATATGACTACTAACAACAAGACTTTCCCCATGTCCTCAAGAACTAAGGTAACTACTCACGAGACATAAAAGAGACCATGATCAGCGGGGATAAATATGTGATAAACAATCTGGACATAATAATATTTCTCCAACAAAACTCAATAGCATTCACCACAAAGTAGTAATCAACACCGATGGAGTAGAGAGGATAGGTAGTACAAGTTACAACACGAGTTGTGGTTGTAAGATGAGATTTGGATGAAGATGGAGATGGTGCTGATGTTGGGGATGATGTTGATGATGATCGCGATGATGCCCGTGACGATGGTGATGACGATGGCGATGATCTCCCCTTCCGGGAGGTGATCTCCCCGGCGGAATCTGCACGCCGGAGATGCCCTTTTCTTCTCCGTAGGGTTCCGCCTCGAAGCGGCGGCGGAACTCCGTAAAAAGTCTTATATTTAGGGTTTTCGGAGAACGGAGAATATATATGCAAAAGGGGGCATCCGGAGGTGGGCCAGGGGCTCCAGGCGCCCCCCCCCCCCCCC
>LR738711.1:135065874-135108387 GCA_902687465.1 Secale cereale | reverse complement strand
CCCCCCCTGGGCACCCTATGGCCCCCCTCTGGCTCCCCTTTTGCATGCCTTCGTGATTGTTCTGAAAAATATCTCCCGTCAATTTTTAGGTAATTTGGAGGTATTCTTCTTCAGCAACTCAGCGTCCACTTTTTACTGCTGAATCCTGCGTCTGCTGTTCCGGCATCGGAGAGTTTGCAAACTGTGTAAAATAGACCAAAACAACATAAGAACATCACCGTAACGTGAAATATATCAATGAATAGGGATAAATTATGATACAAAATAGTGATGCATTTTGGACGTATCAACACCCCCAAGCTTAGACCTCGCTTGTCCCCAAGCGAATATGAACTCGGTAAACCTGTCCACAAGTTTAGAGAGTGAAGTGTCGATAAATAGAATACGGACAAGAAGCATCATAGTTTCTTTACCAACTCAAATATCCTCAACAGCAATCTTCAACTCATAAGGCCCTTATGAAAGAGTGATAACACTTATATTCGAAAGTAGGGCTAGGGAAACTCATTATATCATGGCAAACATGTCCTTTGGTCAAAGAACAACAATAGATTTAACTTTTGTTCTTATATTTGATGAGATCAATTGAAGCTTTTTGAAAATAACATGTTAATAGGCAAGAAGTGAAAATGTTAACACAAAGGAAGATGTTTGCCTCAGCTGGGCATGACAAACAACTTACTTATCGAATGATAATGTCAACAAGGATATGATATGACAAATCTTAATGCAGATTTATATGAATGAATCCTTATCAACATCAAACGTTTGCTCTCTTTGAGAAATAGAAGGAAGTAGAAGTAACTGACTCAACTTAAAATTAAAAGATGGGCCCTGCTCTAGGGTAGTAGGGAAAACTCATGTGCTATCCTCAAATCAAACAGAATGAAAACAAGTTTTTAGGTGTCGGAACCCCGATCCTAAGTCACACAGGTCTAGCCTGTAACACACCATATCACTTTGCGGCCTCACGCACGGTATCCCCACGGGTGCCACCTTACCTGGCCCGGGACCGTTTGCGTATTTTGTCACACGTATATGATAGTGTCGCTAGCATCCATATGACAGAGAACCCGGGCCGACATGACCAGTTATAAACCAAAAGTGGCACTAAATTACAGAGACAGGCATACATGACCCAGCAACGAACGTGTCGGTCATCAACGTATGAACCCAAGTCGTAGCAAGCTACAAGGACTTAAAGGAACAACGCGTGACATTTCCCCTAAGGGACAGACACAGGAACGAAGAAGGACACATGCCGGCCAGCCTAAGTGTTCCGGAGCAATAGCAAGCTACCAAGGCTCAGTGGAATCACTAGGAGACATTTCCCTGTAAGATAGGCTACCAAAGGTAAACAACTAGGTGTCGGATCCCACACATAGCAATACACATTACACGTACGCATAACATGCAAGTATGTGATGTACAACATGGCATCACAACATAACTCAACAACTCATATAGATAAAGGCCCAGAAGAGCCATCATAGCATTTATTACAAACAGAGGTCACATGACCCAACATACAGAGCATACAGGCAACGGAAGCATAACATGTCTGAGTACAGACAACTACAAATGAAAAAGGCTGAGAAGCCTGACTATCTACAAGACCCTCCTAAGGACACAAGAACGTAGCTGAGGTAACAAGCTAGACGTCGAAGTCCACGCGGAATCACTAGCGAGGCTGAAGTCTCTCTGCAAAACATAAATTAAGCAAACGTGAGTACAAAGGTACTCAGCAAGACTTACATCAGAACAAACTACATATGCAACAGTATCAACAAAGGGGGTAGTGGAGTTTGACTGCAGCAAGCCAGCTTTGACTCGTGGCTATCCTGAACTACGACTGCAAGTAACTCTCTTGAGGTGGCGCACATGAGTCCACATATTCACCAATCAATACACCACTATGGATCCGCTCCCGTGTCCCTACGAGAAGGCCATCCATAGCACTCACACTTGTCTTGAGTATTTTAAGGTATCCACTTTCGATTGTCTATGTACCACGTAAGCATCCAAGAAGTCCATATCCGCGGACCCGGCTATTCGAATAGATCATGTTAACCCTGCAGGGGTGTACTTCTTCACACACGCTCTCACCACTTACCGCCATGTACACGTCGTGTATCTCGGCAACCTTCAAGCGGAAGCCTGGCGAGGGTGTCGGCCACGACCTCACTAACCACACAAGTCTCTCGTCCAGGTTTATCGCCTATTCGGGTTCCATCCGTGGGGAGATCCGGCCGGGGTGTCGCTCACGGCCCCAAATGATGTGCGCAGGGTTCCCAAGCCCACCTCGTCGGAAGGATCTACGCTTGGTACACCGTGCCATGGTGCCTAGTCTGACCCAAGCCCACATGTACCCTGTGCCACTTGGTAGACTACTAACACTACCTACAAACACCAGAAACTAGTTGCAACTCCTGGACAGAGATCTAGTTGATTAATAAGTCGAGAGGGGTCGAGTTACCAGAACCCAATGTGTGGTAGTAACTATGTCATTGGACAACTTACACAGAACTCATTTCTTTAGGACGGCTCCAGTGAGACAACCCACCATGTACTCCTACATGGCCTCTCACCGCTACCTTTACCAAAACGTGTTCACACACTTAGCTCACACACAGTAGGACATGTTCACCACATTCCAATTCATCCCCGATGAATCAGACCTGACTCAACTCTAAGCAATAGCAGGCATAACCAGAAAGCATGAATGAGTAGGCACAACATGGCTCAAACAATTCCTACTCATGCTAGTGGGTTTCAACTATTTACTGTGGCAATGACAGGTCATGCAGAGGAAAGGGGTTCAACTACCGTAGCAATAAGCAGTTCAATCGTTGTTGTTCTAATGCAGTAAAAGAGAGCAGGAGCGAGAGAGTGGGATTGTATCGGGATGCTCAATGGGCGTTTGCTTGCCTGGCACTTCTGAAGATATCAATGAGTCTTCATCAGTGTCATCGATCACATCGTCGGAACGTCGTCTACTGAGAGGGGACAAAACCGACAAACAGAGAAAGAACACAATCAATGCAATGCAACAATATGATGCATGAACATGACATGGCAATATGATGTGGTTTGGCCTAATGCAACTAGCAACCAAATTAAATGAAGTTGGTTTGAACCAAAGGTTCAAATTCAAACTCCATATGTGATTATTCAAATGCCATTTATTCAAATTGTCCTAAACAGTAGTCTTAAGTTGTTCTAACATGCATGAAAATGCCATAAACAGATTCCTTGGATTTTTCTGATCAATTTTCAATATAATTTATCTTCATCTGAGTTGTAGATTATTTTCTATGATTTTTAGAAGTTTTGGCTGTTTTCTAAAATAAATAAATCATTTCTGATTTATTTAAAATTCCAGAAATACTTATTGCGTCAGCACTGCGTCAGGATGAGGTCAGCAGGTCAACTGACCGGCCAGAGTCAAACCTGACGTGTGGGGTCCACACATCAGTGACACATGGGCTAAATTCGGTCAAAACTAGCGCTGACTGGGGTTTGACCAGGGCTAGGGCCCACTGTCAGTGGCTGTGAGGGTGATTAGTGGGGTAATTAGTGCTAACTAGGTGAGCCACGTCGGCGGCTTAACGCCGGCGACCAAAGTAGCGGCGGAGGCTCGCCGGAGTTGATCGGGGCGACGCTGTAGGCTGCGGCTGGGCACGCTAAGGGCACCAGAAGGGAGCCCGTGCTCTCCCGCATCCACCCACGCAAGTGGGAGGAGCTGGGGTGGCCGGAGCTCGTCGGAAACGAGCTCGCGGCGGCGCCGGAGTTCAGGCACCGACGGAATAGGAGCTACAGAGCACGGGGAGGTGAGCTAAGTGATGCTACGGGCTCCTGGGGGCTCGGTGAGCACGGTGACGCGCTCAGTTTTGAGCGTGCGTGGTTGTGGCCACGGCGGCGGCATCGCCGGCGGATCCGAGCTCTCGGGCTCGTCGGTGACGGTGGTTAGAGGGCTACTCGGATGGAGTGACTAGGGGGAAAAGAAAGAGGAGCTCACGACGGTTGCGGCGGTGGCCTCGGTGAGCTCGGGGAGGCGACGGTCGTTGTGAATCGACGGCGAGGTCGACGGCGGCCGGAGGTTGAAGACGAGCACGATGACGACGAAGCAGGCCTCCCGGCGTCCCGTAGCTTGGTGGAGAGGACGAGAAGGACGCAGCGGAGCTCATTGGCGCATCGGAGAGGCGAGGGGGTCACGGTGGCTACGGCTACGGCAACGGCGGCGACGGTGGCGCTCGGGCGCTCGCAAGGGGAAGCGCCAAGAGAGGGGGAATGAGACCGAGGGGGAGTGAGAGGGTCCAGGGGGGCGCGTGGCGTCGTCCAGAGGCAACCAGGCGCGTCGGCAGCGGCGGGAAGCAGGAGGTGGCGCGGCGCGTGGCCGGCGCGCAGCGAGCACGCTCCCCTGTCCTCCTGGCGCGAGGACAGGGATGACTGGCAGGGGAGGCCCAGGTGGGCTGGGCCGCCAGCTGGGCCGCAGGTAAGGCCAGGTAAGCCCTTCTCTCTCTTTTAATTTAGTTTCTGTTTTCTATTTTTCTGTAACTATTTGGCTTTATCTAAAATACTAGAACAAACTCAAAATTCATGAAACTGCTTGAGGCTACTGTTTGGATTATTTCCAACAGTAAACATTTTAGTTCATGAATATTTGGACATTTAGAATAGTATATATCATTTAAATGCCCAAATGCAAATACTTAAGATTTAATTCAAAAATCCAGAATGGTCCTAGAAATATGTGCAACATTTTTGGCAGAGGTTTTTAATCAATCCAAAAATGATGAACTTTTCCCAAGGCATTTTGGGTTTATTGAAAAAGATTTTAATTTGACCCTAGTTGAATTCATTTAGTGCTAGGGTTTGATCATTCCCCAATTCAAGTTTAGCAAGAACTTAAACATGATGACATGATGATCAGGCAAGGACCACAGGGGTTGATCTAGGGATGTGACAACTCACCCCCACTAAAACAAGAATCTCGTCCCGAGATTCAGGACGTGAGATAAGAAATCAAAGGGGACACTAACTAACACAATCTTCTCGATTCAACTGTCCTCCTCGAAGTTGATGATTCATTGCATCATGTTCATCTTGTCATCCTTGCTTTGAGATCTTCATCCAACCAGATGATAACGGAGTCATACTCTGTAGAAATCAATCTTCCCGAAGATCGAGGAACTCAAGATCAACTCAAGGATTGAGACGTCGAAACATCTCTTGAGCTAAGACACGGAACACACATACAAAGGGATGGAGTGAAACAACGATGAAGATTCATTCGGTAGGCAATAATTCCATACCTAAGAGGATGGTGATCGATGTCACCAGACGGGGCACCTTAGAGGAGGTGACTCGTAGAACTATCCTTTAAGTGGCAAAAAGAATTACTTTTGATATAGAGATAATTGAAATTCCCTATACCAGCCTAAGGCAATCACAAACGATCATTTGACAGGGTCCGTAAGAATGACATTCTCGGGTCAGAATAGATGATGTGGACTACCTTGTTGAAGACAACACCAGGGATGATTTTGCTTATCATCGGAAATGAATGGGACCCATGGCAAATTGGCACATTGGCGGTGCAAGCTGGGAACAAAATGCAAATGCTGGGAATGATTCTAGTATCTGGGAAGAAACCCAACAGTAGAGAGTGAATCTACTCTTTGAGAGGTTATAGCATAACCAAGAACACTGTAAGCAATCCCGGATAGTGCCGGTGATAACACCTAGTGCTTGGGCGTGCTCTCAAGAACTTGAGCATTCCCATATTCATCAAGGTTTTACCAATATCCGTGTCAAGGATCCCGGCAACACCACATACTACCCTGATGAATAACGATGGACGATGCAGATGCAAAGGAAGATAACACTTTCTCAGATTTCACCTTAGCGAGGCCAAGGGGCAAGATCTGGATGATCGACCGAGAGACATTTAGCACTCCGCTTCTAATGTTTTCCTTGATGTGCTAGCACAACCCATTTATTATAATGGTTTGGTACCTAGAACGTCAAATAAAAGGTCGGACTTCAGGAGCACAAGAATCCATAAGGAACAACTAGGGAGTAAGTCCTACGGAGTCCTTATGGGGAGGTGGCCAACTTCTTCAAACAAGATACTACAACAATAGGTCTTACGGTTGGGTGTGTTGGCCACGACATCCACTTTACCGGTTATCGAGAGACCAATATTATAGTTCTTGGGAAATGCACCAACCATCATATCTGCCTGAGATTCAGTTCTGATTAGTGTCAGGAAATTCCAGACTCATCGGGTCTAGAAAGAATGAATGTTTGCAACACAAATCGACGAGACGGCGTTGCGAGATTCTCGGGAAATGGACTGCGGTAGTAAGCTCCAAAACATGAGCTAGTTCTGCTACAAACATGTGAACATGTTGTCCAAGACAAGCATGACCACGGAGTAGTCTTATAATAAAACACTACCGAGTTCGGGTGGGGAACCATCAACAAGGATAGCGAAGTCCTATCATAAGTCATGATTCTTAAGAGGGAACTTCTTCTCCTTGAACAAATCTATCAGTGGCTTGGTGTGCTAGGAATACGTATGGGGTGGAGGTAATTAATCTACCAAACCATAGAATACTTTGTACATATGCATGACCGATTTAGGATGATTCCAGGGGAAGCAAAACAAACCTTTCTCAATTTCATGGCGGCATCTTACATCAAATGCACATGAATTGGAGGAAGTCACTTCTTCCATCCAAGCATAAGCTTCATGACGGAACATGAAGGCATTGCTTACAAAGTTTCCAACACTAGCTTAATGTCCAACAAAATCATGGAGAGGATAAGGACGTTGTCGATGGGCTCAACAATAACTCATCCAGATTTCCATATAGGTGGAATTCCACAATTAAGTGAACACGGTGATAGCATTGGTTAGACCAAAAGATGTAATGGTATATGCTCAAGGGAACAACCATGAGTAAGACAACATTACGAATATCGTTGGTTCTGATTTGACTTGGCGATAACCCATACTCAAATCAAAGTTTTGGACAAGACAAGAGATCCACAAATGATCACGGAGATCAATCGATGAAGATATCATCTTTCTTCAACACACACACAAGATATCCCTAGGAGTGAGCTATGTGGATTAAGCTTTTATCTTGAACTCTCCAAGTTGTTTCTTAGCTTAACCAACTAGTTCAGGGGTATCCAACACAGATTCTTGGAGAAGGGATGGTTTATAAGAAAACCAACTTGATCACGGACTCAACATAGCGGTCAGGTCACAACCTGGTGATACTTCCGAGAAGATATTCGGAAAATCATGAACCACCAATATGTTACTAAGCTCGAGAACAATCTTGCTTTTCAGGGCAAGACGATATGATCAAAAGAGCCAGAGATTGATACAATCCTAACTCGTTGATCGAAAAGTGCACCAAGTAATATGACTAGGTAGCACAATCAATCTTAGAATGGTGATTTAGTAACCAACACACTAAGAATGAAATTGTTGTCCTTTAACCACCAAGCAACGAGATTGCTAGGGGTATTGATTTCACACATCATGATTCACTTGTCAGTATTCCGGCTACAATAACACGGAGACCGAGGAATGAATAATGAGGGCGAGAGGTATTATGGTATCAAGAGTTTATAGGAGGTTGTGCAATTCCCATGACATTCTTGACATAAGGATGGTAATATTCCCAGATAGAACAGATTAGAAGCTGGATTAGCATTCTTCATCTATGAGGTACAACTTCTTTGACCCAATCCTGGATATGGATAAGGTACTGGAGTTTGTTTCCCCTAGTCATTCCAGAATAGAATGGCTTGACGGACCACAAGAGTAAAAGGCATCGATGATCACAAGTGCACGACTACTCCTGACTATCAATTGATAGACGAAGGTCAGAATACAACTAAAAGGGAACAACTCAAGGAACATATAACTTTCTGAGTTGTGGATGCATAGATTAGTGTGTCGAGATAGTTCAACATATTTCTTCCGGATACCCATGCAAAAAGGTAGGACTGGCAGAGTCACAATATGAATGGAGTACTACTCAAGAGCACTCTGGTTGTGATCTTTTGGTTTAGAAGAACTTCTGCCAAGGATGGTTCATGGTATTGGAAGAACAATAAACCACGGACCTCGAGGACTATCGCAAGGTTACTAATATCCTAAAGGGACGAGAAAATACTACCAACATGAAGTAGGTAGAATGAATCTTGGATTCAAGAACCTAGGAGTAGAATGCTTACTAACTAAATGGCATCACGGGATGCTTTCGAGAATAATGGCCAGAATCATCACACTGAGAATATAAAACATTGCTGGATTACTGGGTGATCTTCTAAGATACTTAGGGTCATATTAATAAGTCCAACATATGTGTCGAGGTAACAGAGTACCTCAACATAACGACTAGTGTGGTTAATCTGGCCCAAAGAAGCATTAAGAACAGGTAGGGATGATTTGCAAATGCATCAGATTGTTAAGAGACCTGGGATGACTCGGACAGCATAACGGCTGCAAATGCTCGAAAATACTTTTGAGATTCAAGCAAAAAGGGTAGCATATCCACTTAACATCATAATGTCAAGGTTCTGAGACCAACAGTTGAACAAACAGAAGTAGTAGAAACTGAACTAAGGGTTGAATCCACAATAACGTGATCCTGATAAATAGAATGAGAATCCTAGTTCTTAATCCCCGTAAAAAGAAAAAGGTGACTCAGATTAGAAGGTCATAAGGTAAAGGAGTAAAAAGAGCCTTACATTCCCTTCCACAATCAATTCCCTTATATAACTAAAGAGTTTCTAGACACGACTTCGACCAGTTTGGCTTGCTAATCCTACAGGCAGTCAGGCTCTGATACCAAAGTTGTCGGAACCCCGATCCTAAGTCACACAGGTCTAGCCTGTAACACACCATATCACTTTGCGGCCTCACGCACGGTATGCCCACGGGTGCCACCTTACCTGGCCCGGGACCGTTTGCGTATTTTGGCACACGTATATGATAGTGTCGCTAGCATCCATATGACAGAGAACCCGGGCCGACATGACCAGTTATAAACCAAAAGTGGCACTAAATTACAGAGACAGGCATACATGACCCAGCAACGAACGTGTCGGTCATCAACGTATGAACCCAAGTCGTAGCAAGCTACAAGGACTTAAAGGAACAACGCGTGACATTTCCCCTAAGGGACAGACACAGGAACGAAGAAGGACACATGCCGGCCAGCCTAAGTGTTCCGGAGCAGTAGCAAGCTACCAAGGCTCAGTGGAATCACTAGGAGACATTTCCCTGTAAGATAGGCTACCAAAGGTAAACAACTAGGTGTCGGATCCCACACATAGCAATACACATTACACATACGCATAACATGCAAGTATGTGTTGTACAACATGGCATCACAACATAACTCAACAACTCATATAGATAAAGGCCCAGAAGAACCATCATAGCATTTATTACAAACAGAGGTCACATGACCCAACATACAGAGCATACAGGCAACGGAAGCATAACATGTCTGAGTACAGACAACTACAAATGAAAACGGCTGAGAAGCCTGACTATCTACAAGACCCTCCTAAGGACACAAGAACGTAGCTGAGGTAACAAGCTAGACGTCGAAGTCCACACGGAATCACTAGCGAGACTGAAGTCTCTCTGCAAAACATAAATTAAGCAAACGTGAGTACAAAGGTACTCAGCAAGACTTACATCAGAACTAACTACATATGCAACAGTATCAACAAGGGGGTAGTGGAGTTTGACTGCAGCAAGCCAGCTTTGACTCGTGGCTATCCTGAACTACGACTGCAAGTAACTCTCTTGAGGTGGCGCACACGAGTCCACATATTCACCAATCAATACACCACTATGGATCCGCTCCCGTCTCCCTGCGAGAAGGCCATCCATAGCACTCACACTTGTCTTGAGTATTTTAGGGTATCCACTTTCGATTGTCTATGTACCACGTAAGCATCCAAGAAGTCCATATCCGCGGACCCGGCTATTCGAATAGATCATGTTAACCCTGCAGGGGTGTACTTCTTCACACACGCTCTCGCCACTTACCGCCATGTACACGTCGTGTATCTCGGCAACCTTCAAGCGGAAACCTGGCGAGGGTGTCGGCCACGACCTGACTAACCACACAAGTCTCTCGTCCAGGTTTATCACCTATTCGGGTTCCATCCGTGGGGAGATCTGGCCGGGGTGTCACTCACGGCCCCAAATGATGTGCGCAGGGTTCCCAAGCCCACCTCGTCGGATGGATCTACGCTTGGTACACCATGCCACGGTGCCTAGTCTGACCCAAGCCCACATGTACCCTGTGCCACTTGGTAGACTACTAACACTACCTACAAACACCAGAAACTAGTTGCAACTCCTGGACAGAGATCTAGTTGATTAATAAGTCGAGAGGGGTCGAGTTACCGGAACCCAATGTGTGGTAGTAACTATGTCATTGGACAACTTACACAGAACTCAGTTCTTTAGGACGGCTCCAGTGAGACAACCCACCATGTACTCCTACATGGCCTCTCACCGCTACCTTTACCAAAACGTGTTCACACACTTAGCTCACACACAGTAGGACATGTTCACCACATTCCAATTCATCCCCGATGAATCAGACCTGACTCAACTCTAAGCAATAGCAGGCATAACCAGAAAGCATGAATGAGTAGGCACAACATGGCTCAAACAATTCCTACTCATGCTAGTGGGTTTCAACTATTTACTGTGGCAATGACAGGTCATGCAGAGGAAAGGGGTTCAACTACCACAGCAATAAGCAGTTCAATCGTTGTTGTTCTAATGCAGTAAAAGAGAGCAGGAGCGAGAGAGTGGGATTGTATCGGGATGCTCAATGGGGGTTTGCTTGCCTGGAACTTCTGAAGATATCAATGAGTCTTCATCGGTGTCATCGATCACATCGTCGGAACGTCGTCTACTGAGAGGGGACAAAACCGACAAACAGAGAAAGAACACAATCAATGCAATGCAACAATATGATGCATGAATGACATGGCAATATGATGTGGTTTGGCCTAATGCAACTAGCAACCAAATTAAATGAAGTTGGTTTGAACCAAAGGTTCAAATTGAAACTCCATATGTGATTATTCAAATGCCATTTATTCAAATTGTCCTAAACAGTAGTCTTAAGTTGTTCTAACATGCATGAAAATGCCATAAACAGATTCCTTGGATTTTTCTGATCAATTTTCAATATAATTTATCTTCATCTGAGTTGTAGATTATTTTCTATGATTTTTAGAAGTTTTGGCTATTTTCTGAAATAAATAAATCATTTCTGATTTATTTAAAATTCCAGAAATACTTATTGCGTCAGCACTGCGTCAGGATGAGGTCAGCAGGTCAACTGACCGGCCAGAGTCAAACCTGACGTGTGGGGTCCACACGTCAGTGACACATGGGCTAAATTCGGTCAAAACCAGCGCTAACTGGGGTTTGACCAGGGCTAGGGCCCACTGTCAGTGGCTGTGAGGGTGATTAGTGGGGTAATTAGTGCTAACTAGGTGAGCCACGTCGACGGCTTAACGCCGGCGACCAAAGTAGCGGCGGAGGCTCGCCGGAGTTGATCGGGGCGGCGATGTAGGCTGCGGCTGGGCACGCTAAGGGCACCAGAAGGGAGCCCGTGCTCTCCCGCATCCATCCACGCAAGTGGGAGGAGCTGGGGTGGCCGGAGCTCGTCGGAAACGAGCTCGCGGCGGCGCCGGAGTTCGGGCACCGACGAAGTAGGAGCTACAGAGCACGGGGAGGTGAGCTAAGTGATGCTACGGGCTCCTGGGGGCTCGGTGAGCACGGTGACGCGCTCAGTTTTGACCATGCGTGGATGTGGCCACGGCGGCGGCATCGCCAGCGGATCCGAGCTCTCGGGCTCGTCGGCGACGGTGGTTAGAGGGCTACTCGGATGGAGTGACTAGGGGGAAAAGAAAGAGGAGCTCACGACGGTTGCGGCGGTGGCCTCGGTGAGCTCGGGGAGGCGACGGTCGTTGCGAATCGACGGCGAGGTCGACGGCGGCCGGAGGTTGAAGACGAGCACGATGACGACGAAGCAGGCCTCCCGGCGTCCCGTAGCTTGGTGGAGAGGACGAGAAGGACGCAACGGAGCTCATTGGCGCATCGGAGAGGCGAGGGGGTCACGGTGGCTACGGCTACGGCAACGGCGGCGATGGTGGCGCTCGGGCGCTCGCAAGGGGAAGCGCCAAGAGAGGGGGAATGAGACCGAGGGGGAGTGAGAGGGTCCAGGGGGGCGTGTGGCGTCGTCCAGAGGCAACCAGGCACGTCGGCAGCGGCGGGAAGCAGGAGGTGGCGCGGCGCGTGGCCGGCGCGCAGCGAGCACGCTCCCCTATCCTCCTGGCGCGAGGACAGGGATGACTGGCAGGGGAGGCCCAGGTGGGCTGGGCCGCCAGCTGGGCCGCAGGTAAGGCCAGGTAAGCCCTTCTCTCTCTTTTAATTTAGTTTCTGTTTTCTATTTTTCTGTAACTATTTGGCTTTATCTAAAATACTAGAACAAACTCAAAATTCATGAAACTGCTTGAGGCTACTGTTTGGATTATTTCCAACAGTAAACATTTTAGTTCATGAATATTTGGACATTTAGAATAGTATATATCATTTAAATGCCCAAACGCAAATACTTAAGATTTAATTCAAAAATCCAGAATGGTCCTAGAAATATGTGCAACATTTTTGGCAGAGGTTTTTAATCTATCCAAAAATGATGAACTTTTCCCAAGGCATTTTGGGTTTATTGAAAAAGATTTTAATTTGACCCTAGTTGAATTCATTTAGTGCTAGGGTTTGATCATTCCCCAATTCAAGTTTAGCAAGAACTTAAACATGATGACATGATGATCAGACAAGGACCACAGGGGTTGATCTAGGGATGTGACAACTCACCCCCACTAAAACAAGAATCTCGTCTTGAGATTCAGGACGTGAGATAAGAAATCAGAGGGGACACTAACTAACACGATCTTCTCGATTCAACTGTCCTCCTCGAAGTTGCTGATTCATTGCATCATGTTGATCTTGTCATCCTTGCTTTGAGATCTTCATCCAACCAGATGATAACGGAGTCATACTCTGTAGAAATCAATCTTCCCGAAGATCAAGGAACTCAAGATCAACTCAAGGATTGAGACGTCGAAACATCTCTTGAGCTAAGACACGGAACACACATCCAAAGGGATGGAGTGAAACAACGATGAAGATTCATTCGGTAGGCAATTATTCCATACCTAAGAGGATGGTGATCGATGTCACCAGACGGGGCACCTTAGAGGAGGTGACTCGTAGAACTATCCTTTAAGTGGCAAAAAGAATTACTTTTGATATAGAGATAATTGAAATTCCCTATACCAGCCTAAGTCAATCACAAACGATCATTTGACAGGGTCCGTAAGAATGACATTCTCGGGTCAGAATAGATGATGTGGACTACCTTGTTGAAGACAACACCAGGGATGATTTTGCTTATCATTGGAAATGAATGGGACCCATGGCAAGTTGGCACATTGGCGGTGCAAGCTGGGAACAAAATGCAAATGCTGGGAATGATTCTAGTATCTGGGAAGAAACCCAACAGTAGAGAGTGAATCTACTCTTTGAGAGGTTATAGCATAACCAAGAACACTGTAAGCAATCCCGGATAGTGCCGGTGATAACACCTAGTGCTTGTGCGTGCTCTCAAGAACTTGAGCATTCCCATATTCATCAAGGTTTTACCAATACCTTGTTGGCGTTGATCAAGTAGTCCTTGGCGAAACGCTTCCATGGAAGGGGTTCTCCAGTCTCATATGAGAAGCTCGTCTCCTGAATCCTGCATTCAGCACCCAAACCCATGCGCAGAAACCTTAGTTCATACTCACAGTTCTGGTTATGTAGATCATTAATTTGCCCTTGGAGTTCTATAATTCTGTCTTCAGACGCGGCGATTCTCTCCCACATCTCCTTCATCTCCTTCAAGAAGTAGTTCTTCAGCTCATTGGTGATGTCAAAGTTAGCTTCGACACCACGCTCGGTCATCTTCTTGTATTCGAAGACTTCTTGCTCCACTTCTTCCAGCCTGGCATGGATGCTCCCCTCCTTGATAGGTCCCTTCAGATATTCTTGATGAAGGACACCGTCCTCCATCCGAACAACCTGAGGGTGCTTCTTCACCTCAGCGAGGTAAGGGTTGATGACCTTGACGACGAACTTGTCTTTGGGGGAACTTGGAGAAGCCATGGTACCTAAATTCAGCTGAAAGATTCCCTGGCAGAAACAGATCGAAGAGAAAACACGCGAAATCGCAAGATACGTTGCCGGAACAATCCGGGCAAATATATAGGAAAATTTATGTACAGAAAGGAAGGTAACGGACCAAACCGGGGTCGGAGACGGGCTCCCGGGTGCCCAGGTGGCCTGTCGGCGCGGCCCAGGGGGGCGCGCCAGGGGGGCGCCTGGACTCCCTGGAGGTCGTCTCCGGCTCCACTTCGACTTGGAATTTTACTAATTTTGCAAAAACTCGTAATACGGAACCTTTATGATGGTTTGTGGTGTTTCCTTACCGTACTACATACCTTCTCTTTATTCTGCTTCTGCTGGCGTCTGAAACAGGGCTGCAACATGTTCTTCATGGCTTGTTGTGTATATTATATTCACATCAACATCGACAGGGTCTCCTGCTATGTAATGTTTAAGTCTTTGCCCATTCACAACTTGAGGTTTGGTGCCTTCAAAATTATTAATCTTAATCGCACTAGACCGGTAAACTTCTTCAATATGAAATGGTCCTTCCCACCTGGAAAGTAGTTTACCTGGAGAAAACCTGAAACGGGATCTAAACAACAAAACTTTATCACCAACATTAAATTCACGTTTCAGAATCTTCCTATCATGCCACTTTTTTACCTTTTCCTTGAACATTTTAGCGCTCTCGTAAGCTTCACTTCTCCATTCATCTAGAGAAGTCAAGTTCATGAGACGCTTCTAACCAGCTAGTTTTGGGTCAGCGTTAAGCTCTCTAACAGCCCAGAAAGCTTTGTGCTCTAACTCTAATGGAAAATGGCAAGCCTTGCCATACACCATCTTATAGGGGGACATGCCCATGGGGTTTTTGTAAGCAGTTATATATGCCCACAAAGCATCTCCTAACTTGTTTGACCAATCCTTCCTATTTCCGTTTATTGTTTTCTACAAGATCAACTTAATCTCTCTATTGGTGAGCTCAACTTTCCCACTAGTTTGAGGATGATATGGTGAAGCAATTCTATGATTAACATCGTATTTGGCCAGAGCTTTTCTAAAAGCTCCGTGCGTGAAGTGTGATCCCCCATCAGTCATGAGATACCTTGGTACACCAAACCTAGGAAAAATTACATCTTTAAGCATTTTCAAAGATGTCTTGTGATCAGCACTTTCAGTGGGGATTGCTTCAACCCACTTGGTCACATAATCAACAGCTACTAAAATATGAGTGTACTTATGCGAAGAAGGAAAAGGACCCATAAAATCAAAACCCCAACAATCGAAAGGTTCGATCACTAGTGAGTAATTCATAGGCATCTCATTCCTTCTACTAATGTTACCAACTCTCTGACATTTATCACAGGCTAAAACATAATTTCTAGCATCTTTAAAGAGAGTACGCCAATAAAAACCTGATTGAAGAACCTTATGTGCAGTCCTTTCACCGGCATGATGTCCTCCATAGGGACTATCATGACATCGTCGGAGAATGTCCTTCTGCTCATGTTCCGGAATGCATCTTCTCACAATCCCGTCGGGACCTTCTTTGAAAAGATGTGGGTCATCCCAAAAGTAATGCCTCAAATCATGAAAGAACTTCTTCCTCTGTTGAAATGTTAGACCTGGAGGCAAATACTTTGCAACAATAAAATTAGCATAATCTACATACCAAGGATCGGAAAGAGATTGTACTTTTACAACGGCAAGTTGCTCGTCTGGAAAACTATCGTTAACTGGAATGGGGTCGTGCGGTATATCTTCCATCCTTGAAAGATTGTCCGCCACCGGATTGTCTTCCCCTTTCCTATCAACAATCTGCAAATCAAATTCTTGAAGAAGGAGTACCCATCTGATAATCCTTGGCTTGGCATCCTTCTTCGTCATAAGATACTTAATGGCAGCATGATCAGTATGAATAATAACTTTGGAATCAACAATATACTGCCTAAACTTATCACAAGCAAAAACTACAGCTAAGAATTCTTTCTCAGTAGTAGCATAGTTTCTTTGAGCACTATCAATGGTTTTACTAGCATAATGTATAACATTCAATTTCTTATCAACTCTTTGTCCTAAAACAGCTCCAATAGCAAAATCACTTGCATCACACATAATCTCAAAAGGTAAGTTCCAGTCAGGTGGTTGTACTATAGGAGCAGTTATTAAAGCTTTCTTAAGGACTTCGAAAGCTTCCTTACAATTTTCATCAAATACAAAAGGAACATCCTTCTGGAGAAGATTAGTGAGGGGTCTCGAGGTTTTAGAAAAGTCTTTAATAAATCTTCTATAAAAACCTGCATGATCGAGAAAACTGCTAATACCTTTGATGTCCCTTGGATAGGGCATCCTCTCAATAGCTTCGATCTTGGCCTTGTCCACTTCAATTCCCCTTTCGGAAATCTTATGACCAAGAACAATTCCTTCATTAACCATAAAGTGGCACTTTTCCCAGTTGAGTACCAAATTTGTCTCCTCGCATCTCTGCAAAACTTTATTACGGTTGTGAAGACAATGGTCAAAAGAAGTTCCATAGACTGAGAAATCGTCCATGAAGACTTCCATAATATCCCCGCAGAAACCATGAAAGATAGCAGACATACACCTTTGAAAAGTAGCAGGGGCATTACATAAACCAAAAGGCATACGTCTGTAAGCATAAGTACCAAAGGGACAAGTAAAAGTGGTCTTCTCTTGATCAACAGTGTTAACATGAATTTGAGAGAAGCCAGAATAACCATCGAGATAACAAAAGTGGGTATTTTTGGATAACCTTTCAAGCATTTGGTCGATGAACGGCAACGGATAGTGATCCTTCCTGGTTGCCTTGTTCAACTTCCTGTAATCAATACACATTCTATATCCAATAATAATTCTCTGAGGTATTAATTCATTTTTATCATTAGGAACCACAGTTGTACCTCCTTTCTTAGGAACACAATGTACCGGACTTACCCACTTACTATCAGCTATAGGGTAGATAATACATGCGGCTAGAATCTTGAGAATCTCAGTTCTCACAACATCCATCATCTTCGGGTTCAACCGTCGTTGATGATCAACAACTGGTTTAGCATCAGGCTCAAGGTTGATAGTATGTTGACAGATAGATGGACTAATCCCCTTAAGGTCATCAAGGGTATAGCCAATTGCGCCTCGGTGTTTACGAAGTACTCCCAATAATCGCTCCTCTTCATATCCTGAAAGGTTAGAATTGATAATAACAGGATATACTTTCTTTTCATCTAAATAAGCATACTTGAGCGTATCGGGAAGAGGTTTAAGATCGAACACCGGGTCTTCTTTCGGTTTTGATAAAATTTCCAAAGGTTCAACCGGAAGGTTGTGCTTCAGGATAGCAGGCTGGCTCAAGAATATTTCATCTAGTTCATTTCTTTCCTGCATATGCAAATCATTCTCGTGGTCCTCAATGTATTGCTGCAAAGGATCATTAGGGGGAATAGCAATAGAGGCAATACTTTCAATAATCTTATCATCACTAGGTAAATCAGTACCACGAGGCTGCTTAGAGAACTTAGAAAAATTAAATTCATATGGTTCACCACCGAATTCAACAGAAACTTTACCTTTCTTGCAATCTATTATAGCTCCACAAGTTCTAAGAAAAGGTCTACCAAAAATAATTGGACAAAAATTGTCCCTCTCTGAACCAAGTACTAGAAAGTCGGTAGGGTATTTTACCTTTCCACATAGGACTTCAACTTCCCTCACAATTCCGATAGGAGAGATAGTTGTTCTATTTGCAAGATGAATGGTAACATCAAATTCTTTCACAAGGGTAAATCTCACCGATGATCTCTTCATAAAGTGAATAGGGGATAGCACTTGCACTCGATCCCAAATCGCATAGCCCATAATAATTGTGATCTCCTATTTTAACAGATACCACTGGAGTACCTGAAATTGGGCCTTTATTCTTGGCTGTGACAAGGTTAGTGGAAACGGCACAAAAAGTTATATTGGAATCCAAAACATCATTAGTAGCAAGGTCTTTAATTCATGCAACTTGAGGATCGACCCTGATCTGGTCCTCGGGCTCATCAACTCTTCTCTCACTTTTATTTATTATGCCTTTCACAAGAGAGTGCTCCCTTATCCTTGTGGGAAAAGGAGGCTTTTCATATATAACTGCAGGCAAAATAGGGTCAGCAACATAAATATCAATAGGTGGTTCTTTAAAAGGTTCATGGTGCTGGTCTCTATTCTTTTTAAAAGAATCAACGTGAGAGGCAAAATTCTTACACAAATCAATCACTAGATGGGAGTCAAGACCAATCTTAGAGCAAAAAGTATCGAAGTAATCAGTTTCCACATAGCTCTCAATATAATCATGTTCATAATTTATAGCGGGTTCAATACCTTTATCAATTTCCCAATCTTCGGTATTCCTCTGGATCCTTTCAAGGAGATCCCACCTTTCTTCAACACTCTTCTTCTGAAATACCCCACTAGAGGAGGCATCCAGCATCTCCTTATCCTGACGAGAAAGCCTGGCATAAAAATTTGTAAGTATAATTTCCTTGGGAAGCTTATGAATAGGGCATTTGAGCATTAGGGACTTCAATCTCCCCCAAGCTTGAGCAATGCTTTCTCCGTCACGAGACCTAAAGTTATAGATATAATTCCTGTCTCGATGAATTTCATGAAGAGGATAAAACTTAGTATAAAAGAGAGACATAAGCTCCTGCCAGTCCAGCAAGTGTGAGTTATCGAGAAGCCCATACCAATCTGAAGCTTTATCTATAAGTGATACGACAAACAATTTCCTCATGACAAACTCCCTCAATACACCTGCAAGCTTAAATAATGAACATAGTCGTGACAAATATAGCAAGTGTTCACCGGGATGTCTGTCTCCTGCATAACGATTAGCCAAAACATAATCGATAATACCAGCTGGTATTTTATAAGGCACAATTTCAGTAGGGGGAGGATCAACCACCAGAGGTATGGGGCGTCTTCCCGCAAGCAATGATCCAATAATAGGGTTGTCCATAAGGACAAAGAGCAGCAATAGCAAAAATAAAAACAGAATTATAAAAAAACTTTCTTACCAGTTTCACTTTACCAATAGCGCTACGCTCCCCGGCAATGGCGCCAGAAAACGGTACTTGATGACCCACAACCGTAAGGGATCTATTGCAGCGTTGTCGATAAGTAAGAGTGTCGAACCCAACGAGGAGCAGAAGGTATTGATAAGCGATTCTGAGCAAGAAATTACTGCAAGCACTGAAAGATAACTTTTAGGGGTTTTCTCGGTATAAGCAACAGGATAATAAAAACAAGTAATATAAAAGGTACTGAGAGTAACAAGTGGCCCAATCCTTTCTTAGAAAAGGAGAGGCCTAGCAACTGAACTTATAAAGACTAAAGTGTTCCTGAGGACACACGGGAGAGGTAGTCATGTGCTTTCACCATATTCCGTATCGATACTATGTTATGTGTTGATAAGTGTTGAGTGGGTGGATCTATGCTAGTGCACTCTCTAGACTAAGATGAATGCACTCTTATGATTAAACACCTTGCAAGCATCCGCAAATACAAGATAGAATTTAAGGCAAAAGCCTAACCATAGCAATACGATCGAGGATCCATTATTCCCTTATGCAAAAGCGTGCGAACTGGGGTTCAGGTTTTTGTCACTCCGGCAACCCACCATAAGCATTCTTTATACACAATGTATTCTCCTAGGTCCTTAATAAGGCGAAGTGTTGGGTGTTCGACTCACACAACACCACTAGTAGAATGACAACGCAACTTAAGTATCAAACAACACATATTACTTCAACAGCATATGACTACTAACAACAAGACTTTCCCCATGTCCTCAAGAACTAAGGTAACTACTCACGAGACATAAAAGAGACCATGATCAGCGGGGATAAATATGTGATAAACAATCTGGACATAATAATATTTCTCCAACAAAACTCAATAGCATTCACCACAAAGTAGTAATCAACACCGATGGAGTAGAGAGGATAGGTAATACAAGTTACAACACTAGTTGTGGTTGTAAGATGAGATTTGGATGAAGAGGGAGATGGTGCTGATGTTGGGGATGATGTTGATGATGATCGCGATGATGCCCGTGACGATGGTGATGACGATGGCGACGATCTCCCCTTCCGGGAGGTGATCTCCCCGGCGGAATCTGCCCGCCGGAGATGCCCTTTTCTTCTCCGTAGGGTTCCGCCTCGAAGCGGCGGCGGAACTCCGTAAAAAGTCTTATATTTAGGGTTTTCGGAGAATGGAGAATATATATGCAAAAGGGGGCATCCGGAGGTGGGCCAGGGGCTCCAGGCGCCCCCCCGGTGCGGCCAGGGGGGCGCGCCGGCAAGCCGCCTGGGCACCCTGTGGCCCCCCTCTGGCTCCCCTTTTGCGTGCCTTCGTGATTCTTCTAAAAAATATCTCCCGTCAATTTTCAGGTAATTTGGAGGTATTCTTCTTCAGCAACTCAGCGTCCACTTTTTACTGCTGAATCCTGCGTCTGCTGTTCCGGCATCGGAGAGTTTGCAAACTGTGTAAAATAGACCAAAACAACATAAGAACATCACCGTAACGTGAAATATATCAATGAATAGGGATAAATTATGATACAAAATAGTGATGCATTTTGGACGTATCAACATCACAACTCATAAACTCATAATACCGATCGTCATCGAACGTTAAGCGTGCGGACCCTACGGGTTCGAGAACTATGTAGACATGACCGAGACTCCTCTCCAGCCAATAACCAATAGCGGAAACTGGATGCTCATATTGGTTCCTACATATTCTACAAAGATCTTTATCGGTCAAACCGCATAACAACATACGTTGTTCCCTTTGTCATCGGTATGTTACTTGCCCGAGATTCGATCATCGGTGTCTCAATACCTAGTTCAATCTCGTTACCGGAAAGTCTCTTTACTCGTTCCGTAATACATCATCTCGTGACTTAACTCATTATTCATTTTCTTGCAAGGCTTATTATGATGTGCATTACCGAGAGGGCCCAGAGAGACCTCTCCGACACTCTGAGTGACAAATCCTATTCTTGATCTATGCCAACACCACGAACACTTTCGGAGACATCTGTAGAGTATCTTTATAATCACCCAATTACGTTGTGACGTTTTATAGCACACAAGGTGTTCCTCCGGTATTCGGGAGTTGCATAATCTCATAGTCATTGGAACATGTATAAGTCATGAAGAAAGCAAGAGCAGTAAAACTAAACGATCAAGTTGCTAAGCTAACGGATGGGTCTTGTCCATCACATCATTCTCCTAATGATGTGATCTCGTTGATCAAATGACAACTCGTGTCTATGGCTAGGAAACATAACCATCTTTGATCAATGAGCTAGTCTAGTAGAGGCATACTAGGGACACTATGTTTTGTCTATGTATTCACACATGTACTAAGTTTCCGGTTAATACAATTCTAGCGTGAATAATAAACATTTATCATGATATAAGGAAATAAATAATAACTTTATTATTGCCTCTAGGGCATATTTCCTTCAGTCTCCCACTTGCACTAGAGTCAATAATCTAGTTCACATCACCATGTGATTTAACACCAATAGTTCACATCCTCATGTGATTTAACACTTTATAGTTCACATTGCCATGTGACCAATACCCAAAAGGTTTACTAGAGTCAATAATCTAGTTCACATCTCCATGTGATTAACACCCAAAGAGTACTAAGGTGTGATCATGTTTTGCTTCATGAGAGAAGTTTAGTCAGCGGGTTAAACAGATCCGTATGTATTTCGCAAATTTCTATGTCTACAATGCTCGGCACGGAGCTACTCTATCTAATTGCTCCCACTTTCAATATGCATCCATATTGATACTTAGAGTCATCTGGATTAGTGTCAAAGCTTGCATCGGCGTAACTCTTTACGACGAACTCTTTATTACCTCCATAATTGAGAAACATTTCCTTAGTCATCCAGTAACTAAGGATAATTTTGACCCATGTCCAGTGATCTACTCCTGGATCACTTTTGTACCTCCTTGCCAAACTCATGGCAAGGTACACAACAGGTTTGGTACATAGCATGGCATATTTTATAGAACCTATGGCTGAGGCATAGGGAATGACTTTCATTCTTTCTCTTTCTTCTGTCGTGGTCGGGTTTTGAGTCTTACTCAACTTCATACCTTGCAATACAGGAAAGAAATCTTTCTTTGACTGTTCCATTTTGAACTAATTCAAAAACTTGTCAAGGTATGTACTCATTGAAAAAACTTATCAAGCGTCTTGATCTATCTCTATAGATCTTGATGCTCAATAGGTAAGTAGCTTCACCGAGGTCTTTCTTTGAAAAACTCATTTCAAACACTCCTTTATGCTTTCCAAAAAAATCATTTACGATCGACAATACATCATTCACATATACTTATCAGAAAGGCTGTAGTGCTCCCACTCACTTTCTTGTAAATACAGGCTTCACCGCAAGTCTGTATTAAACTATATGCTTTGATCAACTTATCAGAGGTATATTCCAACTCTGAGATGCTTTCACCAGTCCATAGATGGATCGCTGGAGCTTGCACATTTTGTTAGTACCTTTAGGATTGACAAATCCTTCTGTTTGCATCATATACAACTCTTCTTTAATAAATCCTTTAAAGAACAAAGGTTTGTTATCCATTTGCCAGATTTCATAAAATGCGGCAACTGCTAACATGATTCGGACAGACTGAAGCATCGCTACGGTGAGAAAATCTCATCGTAGTCAACTCCTTGAACTTGTCGAAAAAATTCGCAACAAGTCGAGCTTTGTAGACAGTAACATTACCGTCAGCGACGGTCTTCCTCTTGAAGATCCATTTATTTTCAGTGGCTTTCCGATCATCGGCAAGTCAACCATAGTCCACAATTTGTTCTCATACATGGATGCCATCTCAGATTTCATGGCCTCAAGCCATTTTGCGGAATCTGGGCTCATCATTTGTTTCCTCATAGTTCGTAGGTTCATCATGGTCTAGTAACATGACTTCCGGAACTAGGTTGCCGTACCACTCTGGTGCGGAACGTATTTCGGTTGACCTACGAGGTTCAGTAGTAACTTGATCCGAAGTTTCATGATCATCATCATTAGCTTCCTCACTAATTGGTGTAGGAATCACTGGAACTAGTTTCTGTGATGTACTACTTTCCAATTCGGGAGAAGGTACAATTACCTCATCAAGTTCTACTTTCCTCCCACTCACTTCTTTCGAGAGAAACTCCTTCTCTAGAAAGGATCCATTTTTAGCAACGACTATCTTGCCTTCGGATCTGTGATAGAAGGTGTACCCAACAGTCTCCTTTGGGTATCCTACGAAGACACATTTCTCCGACTTGGGTTCGAGCTTATCAGGTTGAAGCTTTTTCATATAAGCATCACAGCCCCAAACTTTAAGAAATGACAACTTTGGTTTCTTCCCAAACCACAGTTCATAAGGCGTCGTCTCAACGGATTTAGATGGTGCCCTATTTAATGTGAATGTAGCTGTCTCTAATGCATAACCCCAAAACGATAGTGGTAAATCGGTAAGAGACATCATAGATCGCACCATTTCTAATAAAGTGCGGTTACGACGTTCGGACACACCATTATGATGTGGTGTTCCAAGTGGCGTGAGTTGTGAAACTATTTCACATTGTTGTAAATGAAGACCAAACTCGTAACTCAAATATTTGCCTCCGCGATCAGATCATAGAAACTTTATTTTTTTTTTACGATGATTCTCTACTTCACTCTAAAATTTCTTTGAACTTTTCAAATGTTTCAGACTTGTGCTTCATCAAGTAGATATACCCATATCTGCTCAAATCATCTATGAAGGTCAGAAAATAACGATGCCCGCCGCGAGCCTCAACACTCATTGGTCTGCATACATCAGTATGTATGATTTCCAATAAGTCAGTTGTGCGCTCCATTGTTCCGGAGAACGGAGTTTTAGTCATCTTGCCCATGAGGCATGGTTCGCAAGCACCAAGTGATTCAAAATCAAGTGATTCCAAAAACCCATCAGCATGGAGTTTCTTCATGCGCTTTACACCAATATGACCTAAACGGTAGTGCCACATATAAGTTGCACTATCATTATCAACTTTGCATCTTTTGGCTTCAATATTATGAATATGTGTATTACTACGATCGAGATCCAACAAACTATTTTCATTGGGTGTATGACCATCGAAGGTTTTATTCATGTAAACAGAGCAACAATTATTCTATGACTTTAAATGAATAACCATATTGCAACAAACATGATCAAATCATATTCACGCTCAATGCAAATGCCAAATAACATTTATTTAGGTTCTACACCAATCCTGAAAGTATAGGGAGTGTGCGATGATGATCATATCAATCTTGGAACCACTTCCAAACCACATTGTCACTTTTAACTAGTCTATGTTCATTCTGCAACTCTCGTTTCGAGTTACTAATTTTAGCAACTGAACCGCTATCAAATACCCAGTGGTTGCTATGAACACTAGTAAAGTACACATCAATAATCTGTATATCAAATATACCTTTGTTCACTTTGCCATCCTTCTTATCCGCCAAGTATCTAGGGCAGTTCCACTTCCAGTGACCATTTTCCTTTGCAGTAGAAGCACTTAGTTTCAAGCCTGAGTTTAGCTTTGGATTTCTTCACGGGAGTGACAACTTGCTTGTCATTCTTATTGAAGTTCCCCTTCTATCCCTTTGCCCTTTACTTGAAACAAGTGGTCTTGTTAACCATCAACACTTGATGCTCTTTCTTGATTTCTACCTTTGCCGATTTCAGCATCACGAAGAGTTCGGGAATTACTTTCGTCATCCCTTGCATATTATAGTTCATCATGAAGTTCTACTAATTTGGTGATAGTGACTAGAGAACTTTGTCAATTACTATCTTATCTAGAAGATTAACTCCCACTTGATTCAAGCAATTGTAGTACCCAGATAATCCGAGCACATGCTCACTGGTTGAGCTATTCTCCTCCATCTTGTAGGCAAAGTACTGTCAGAGGTCTCATACCTCTCGACACGGGCATGAGTATGAAATACTAATTTCAACTCTTGGAACATCTTATATGCTCTGTGGCGTTCAAAACGTTTTTGAAGTCCCGTTCTAAGCCGTAAAGCATAGTGCACTAAACTATTAAGTAGTCATCATACCGAGCTTTTGTCGAAACGTTCATAACGTCTCCATCTGCTCCTGGAATAGGTCTGTCACCTAGCGGTGCATCAAGGACATAATTCTTCTGCGCGGCAATGAGGAAAATCCTCAGATCATGGAACAAGTCCGCATCATTGCTACTATCATCTTTCAACTTATATTTCTCTAGGAACATATAAAAATAAACAGGGAGCTACATCACGAGCTATTGATCTACAACATAGATATGCTAATACTACCAGGACTAAGTTCATGATAAATTCAAGTTCAATTAATCATATTACTAAAGAACTCCCACTTAGATAGACATCCCTCTAGTCATCTAAATGATCACGTGATCCAAATCAACTAAACCATGTCTGATCATCACGTGAGATGGAGTAGTTTTCAATGGTGAACATCTTATGTTGATCATATCTACTATATGATTCACGCTCGACCTTTCGGTCTCTAGTGTTCCAAGGCCATGTCTGTACATGCTAGGCTCGTCAGTTTAACCCGAGTATTATGCATGTGCAAAACTGTCTTACACCCGTTGTATTTGAACATAGAGCTTATCACACCCGATCATCACATGGTGTCTCGGCACGACGAACTTTCGCAATGGTGCATACTCAGGGAGAACACTTGTACCTTGAAATTTTTGTAAGGGATCATCTTATAATGCTACCGTCGTTCTAAGCAAAATAAGAAGCATAATAAGATAAACATCACATGCAATCAAAATATGTGACATGATATGGCCATCATCATCTTGTGCTTTTGATCTCCATCTCCAAAGCATCGTCATGATCTCCATCGTCACCGGCTCGACACCATGATCTTCATCGTAGCCTCATGGTCGTCTCGCCAACTATTGCTACTACTACTATCGCTAACTCGTAGTGATAAAGTAAAGCAATTACATGGCCTTCGTAATTCATACAATAAAGAGACAACCATAAGGCTCCTGCCAGTTGCCGATAACTTTACAAAACATGATCATCTCATACAATAACATATAACTCATCACGTCTTGACCATATCACATCACAACATGCCCCGCAAAAACAAGTTAGACGTCCCCTACTTTTTTGTTGCAAGTTTTACGTGGCTGCTACGGGCTTAGCAAGAACCGTTCTTACCCACGCATACAAAAACCACAACGATTTTTCGTCAAGTATGTGTTGTTTTAACCTTCACAAGGACCGGGCGTTGCCACACTCGATTCAACTAAAGTGAGAGAGACAGACACCCGCCAGTCACCTTTAAGAAACGAGTGCTCGTAACGGTGACACCAGTCTCGCGTAAGCATACACGTAATGTCGGTTCGGGCCGCTTCATCTCACAATACCGCCGAATCAAAGTATGACATGCTGGTAAGCAGTATGACTATTATCGCCCACAACTCATTGTGTTCTACTCGTGCATATCATCTACGCATAGACCTGGCTCATGATGCCACTGTTAGGGAACGTAGTATTTCAAAAAAAAATCCTACGATCACGCAAGATCTATCTACTAGATGCATAGAAACGAGAGGGGAGAGTGTGTCGACGTACCCTCGTAGACCGAAAGCGGAAGCGTCTAGTGACGCGATTGATGTAGTCGAACGTCTTCGCGATCCAACCGATCCAAGCACCGAACGTACGTCACCTCCGCATTCAGCACATGTTCAGCTCGATGACATCCCATGAGCTCTTGATCCAGTTGATCTTCAAGGGAGAGTTTCATCAGCACGATGGCGTGGTGACGGATATGATGAAGTTACCGATGCAGGGCTTCGCCTAAGCACTGCAACGATATGACCGAGGTGTGTTTCCGTGGAGGGGAGCACCGCACACGGCTAAAACAATGTTGCTTTGTGTGTCTTTGGGTGGCTACCTGCCCCCTTATATAAAGGAGCAAGGGGGAGGTGCGGCCGGCCCATTTATGGCGCGCCAGGAGTAGGATTCCTACTCCTAGTAGGAATAGGAATCCCCCTTCCTTTTCCTACTAGGAGTAGGAAAGGAAGGAGGAGAGGACAAGGAATGAGAGGGGCGCCCCCCCCCCCCCCCCCCCCACTCCTAGTCCAACGAGGAACCCTAGGGGGCTGCGGCCAACCCTAGTGGGCTGCCTCTCTCTTTCCCTCATTGGCCCACTATGGCCCATATCCCTCGGGGGGTTCCGGCAATCCCCTCCGGCACGCCGGTTTTATCCGATAACACCCGGAACACTTCCGGTGTCCGAATATAGTCGTCCAATATATTAATATTTATGTCTCAGACATTCCGAGACTCCTAGTCATGTTCGCGATCTCATCCGGGACTCCGAACTACCTTGAGTACATCAAAACTCAAAAACCCATCGAACGTTAAGCATGCGGACCCTACGGGTTCGAGAACTATGTAGACATGACCGAGACTCATCTCTGGTCAATAACCAATAGCGGAACCTGGATGCTCATATTGGTTCCTACATATTCTACAAAAATCTTTATCAGTCAAACCGCATAAGAACATATGTTGTTCCCTTTGTCATCGGTATGTTACTTGCCCGAGATTCGATCGTCGGTATCTTAATACCTAGTTCAATCTCGTTACCGGCAAGTCTCTTTACTCGTTCTATAATACATCATCTCATGACTTAACTCATTAGTCATTTGCTTGCAAGGCTTATTATGATGTGCATTACCGAGAGGGGCCAGAGATACCTCTCCGACACTCGTAGTGATAAATCCTATTCTTGATCTATGCCAACACCACGAACACTTTCGGAGAAACCTGTAGAGCATCTTTATAATCACCAATTTATGTTGTGACGTTTGATAGCGCACAAGGTGTTCCTCCGGTATTCGGGAGTTGCATAATCTCATAGTCATTGGAACATGAATAAGTCATGAAGAAAGCAATAGTAGTAAAACTAAATGATCAAGTTGCTAAGTTAACGGATGGGTCTTGTCCATCACATCATTCTCCTAATGATGTGATCTCGTTGATCAAATGACAACTCATGTCTATGGCTAGGAAACATAACCATCTTTGATCAATGAGCTAGTCTAGTAGAGGCATACTAGGGACACTTTGTTTTGTCTATGTATTCACACATGTACTAAGTTTCCGGTTAATACAATTCTAGAATGAATAATAAAAATTTATCATGATATAAGGAAATAAATAATAACTTTATTATTGCCTCTAGGGCATATTTCCTTCATTCACCCCCATCTCTCGTTCTCTTCTCCAACGAAGAACCTGCCGACGAGGTCATCGGTGGGGTGGCTCCTCCAGGCCGTGTTTCACCTTTTCTTTCGGTGGGATCGATCCCCACCCCTTCCTCAAGCCATGGATGCCGGTATTGCCCCCCGTTTCCTTCTTGTTGCTTCTCGTTTTCAGATCTAGGTTTTTAGGGGCAATGGGCATTCATTCCATGATTTTTGGCCAAATCAAGGGTTGAGTTGGATGGTGAACTCCTCTATACTGTTAGGATTGAACTTTGATAGGACTATTTTTGATTTTAGCCTCTCCGGTAGTACCGGATCAGACATGGTGTTTTGGGAACTGTTGTTCCTCCGCCTGGAGCGGTACTACCGCTTTCCATATGCGGTACTACCGCTGGGAGTGGTACTACCGCCTGTCCTATGCGGTACTACCATGGAGAGGCCATCATCCATCATAATTCTATCAAATTTTGATTCTGTTTTTGCTCTTTGTCTCGTGTCTTATGCGTGTTCGTTCTCTGTGTCTTTTCTGTGTGTGCGTTTGTCTCCAGGAGATGGCCCTACATAACACCCTGCTCGTCGCATCAACCCCGGGCGCACTAGTTCAAAGCGCTATCGCACCTTTGAGGCAGCCGGTGGGTCTACAAGTGGTTCTGTAGGGATTCCTTCGTCAAGTGCTCCACCGTCTCAGTCACAACAGCCGTCCAAGAGTACTGCAAAAAAGCCAGCTAAGAAGTCCAAGACTGTCACTGAGATGTCAAACAAGGACTTCTGGGAGAGTCGTCGGTGCAATCCCTATGAGCATGAGCAAGAGCCCACCCTTGTCAATCGGCCGTTCTGGAACTGCTTTCATTATGCAACCTACTATGATGTGATCAAGGTCAAGAAGAATCTCTTTGTTGATGTGCGCTCAGTTGACATTGCTCATTTGGAGAAAGACATGGCTTACTTCGGCGAAGCCCTGGAGATGTGTAACCAGCTGAACATTCTCAACATCATGTCATTCAACAAGGACTTTGATGCTGATCTGGTGGCTCAGTTCTATGCCACTGTCCATCTTGGCACCGATGTAGAAAGGACTTTGACATGGATGACTAATGGCAAGCGTCTTGCGGTTAAGTGGAAAGCTTTCATGGAGCTTCTTGGTGTTGAAGATCTTGGACTAGAGAGTTCGGTCGGCTTTCGACCTCATCGCAATGCTACCTCCACTCACAAGCAGAACCTTTGCCATAATGCACTAAGAAGGTCAACCCTGAGAACCTGAAGGAGACGTATGAGCTGCATATGTTTCTGGATATTCTTCATCGCATCTTCAGGGAGACACTCTTTCCTCAAATTGGGAACCAGGATATGGTTCACTCATATCTTGTGGATATGCTACTTTTCTGCCAGCAGCAGAAGGAACGGAACACTGGAGAAACATTGGATATCTCTCATGTCATGTGGTCTGAACTGTTGTTCGCCATCTCCGAGTGTAAGTGTCTCATCTATGCTCCATATATCATGCTCCTCATTGAGAAGGCTTGGGAACACACCTACAATGGGTATCCACTACAGACTGGCGAGTTGGTCTCTCACGTGATCAAAAGGCTTTGGAGGAAGGATCTCTAGAACACTCCGGTCACTCAGCCTGACATCCCGGTTGGTGCTGATGATTCTGAGGCAGAGGCCGGTCAGGGTGATGATAATGATGAGTATATGCCATCTGGAGCTGAGCCCTCTTGGGCAAAGAAGCTTAAAAGGAAGATGAAGAAGTTGTTCTGCATGGAGTCTCACGGTCAGTACATGGCCCATGTTTCTGAGAAGAAGTCCAGGACTCGTCACAAGGAGCTTATGCATCAGCTAGGTGCCACAGTTGTTAGCGGATCTGAGGGTCGGATCACCAATGAGGACAACTGGGTTCAACAGCATTGCCACTGGACTGACTCTGACCCCGAGCAGCCCCCAGCCGATCACGGAGGTGCAGGTGACCATGCAGCGGTGTGATGATGTTATGCCTTTCTCTGCCCCTTTTCGGTGTCTCGATGCCAAAGGGGGAGAGGTGATTTGCGTATTGTGAGTGTGCCTGTGTCTCGTGCGTTTTAGGTGCTTTGTCTTTCTTTGTCTTTCTGGTTTGGCTTGTGTTCGTGAGACCCAGTGACTATTTCCTTGTGTGAAACCTATGCTATCTTAATTATGTCGAGTACTCTAGTAGGTTGTGCTTAATTCATGTTCTATCCTTTCGCACCTACTATGTTACCCGCTTATGTCTCCTCGTTGTTAGATGTTATCGGATTATAAAATATAGGGGGAGCATTGATCCTAGAGTGTGTGCTTTGCGTTCCACAAGCAACTCTTTTATAGGCACACATCTAGGGGGAGCTCGTATATATTTTGTAGTCCGTGGGGTTTGCTTACTCCTAGTATGTCATTATATTATGTGTTGTCATCAATCCACCAAAAAGGGGGAAAGTGAAAGGGCATGTCCCTTCCTATGTGGTTTTGGTGATTGATGACCATGCATTTGCGGACTAATCGTGTGTGCCAAGTATTTCAGATATGAATCCAGAGGCACAAGATGATCATCTACCCTCCGAGTTATCAGCTCAAGACGTGTTGTCTTCCTAGGCTTGTGTTTTGGTGGACTTGAGTCGTAGGAGACACCGTACTATCAGGGGGGGTCCGCACTGGAAAGTCCATGGTGGAATCATCACGTACACTCTATTTTGGCACCCTCATTGTCTCTCCTTTCCTTGGGGATCTCCACATCTCTCTGTGGTGATCTTGTCTGTTGGGCACGGTAGTACCGTAGCCAGCGCAGTGGTACCGCCTATACGCTCTAAGCGGTAGTACCGCTGAAGAATTGTGGTAGTATCGCTTGGGTGTATGCGCAGCAGTACCGTCGCGGCTACGCTCCACCTCCGCGTCGATTCGAGACTAGTATTTCTCGTGTCGGGTTCTACGGTAGTAGCAACGGTAGTAGAAACGGTAGTAGCAGCGGTAGTACCGCTGCCACCACCGCGGCAACTACCTTTCCTCCCCTCCGTGCCTCATCCCTAACATAGGGTGGTAGTACCGCTGGGGGTCGCGGTAGTACCACTGGCACCAGCGGTAGTACCGCTCTGCCCAGCGGTAGTACCGCTCTGTACGGGCAGATAAGGGGGTAATGGTTCACTCTTCTCCTTGACTATATAAAGGGTTCTTCTTCCTCTAGAAGAACCACCTCTTCTTCCCCAAGCTCCATTGTTGCTCCAAAAGCTCATTTTCGCCCGATCTCTCTCCCCAGCCAATCAAACTTATTGATTTTCTAGGGATTGGTTGAGAAGGCCCAGATCTACACTTCCACCAAGAGAAATTTGATTCCCCCCACTAATCCCTTGCGTATCTTGTTACTCTTGGGTGTTTGAGCACCCTAGACGGTTGAGGTCACCTCGGAGCCATATCCATTATGGTGAAGCTCCGTGGTTTCATTGAGAGCCTCCAATTCAGTTATGGAGAGAGCCCCAACCTAGTTTGTAAAGGTTCGGTTGTCGCCTTCAAGGGCACCAATAGTGGAATCACGGCATCTCGCATTGTGTGAGGGCGTGAGGAGAATACGGTGGCCCTAGTGGCTTCTTGGGGAGCATTGTGCCTCCACACCGCTCCAACGGAGACGTACTTCCCCTCAAAGGGAAGGAACTTCGGTAACACATCCTCGTCTTCACCGGCTCCACCTTTGGTTATCTCTATCATTTACTTGTGCAAGCCTTTTGTATTAGTATCTTGTGCTTGCTTGCATACTTATCTTTGTTGCATCATATAGGTTGCTCACCTAGTTGCATATCTAGACAACATATATTGTTGCTAAGTTTAATTTGGTCAAGAAAAGCTAAAAATTGTTAGTTGCCTATTCACCCCCCCCCCCCTCCTCCAGTCAACCATATCGATCCTTTCAGTGCTAACCCACTCGTGGTGGACGCCGGTCCACTGGTAGACCTCTGGTATGCGCTCCCGGGTCTGCAGCTCAGGGAGGAACGCTGGCGGAGGCGGTGGAGGGGGGATGACGCATTCGTCGCTGGCTGACAGCGCGAGGGCCTCCTCCATGTTGACCCAGCGCGCATCCTCCTCACGCTAGCTCTCCTCCAGGGCGTGCTCCACGGCGGCCTCCAGCGCGGCTTGGTAGGTCGCCTCCGCTTCCTCCTCCTCCAGCAGGACGTCTGATGGCGGCGGGGGCACGGCGTGGTCGACGTTGATGCCGCGGCGGTGCTCGTGCTCTAGCGCGAACCAGCGCTCCCAGTTGGGGGAGTCTGTCACGTAGGTATGCATCGCGCGCTGGTACGACATGAGGAGCTTGCGCTGTCGGCGAACCTCCTCAGCGTGCGCCCTCGCCGAGTGCGGCACCGCCGGAATGGGGATCCTCTGCGGGTCCAGATGCCAGTCGTGCGACAAGTTGACATCTGGGTACTGCAGAGGGCGGCGGTGCTGCCAGTGCCATCGCGCTTGGTGGACTAGTATGTATAGCCGCTCCCGCTCTCGTGGTGGCGAGCCACATTGAGCCGATGGATGAGGCATGCTGGCACTGCACTTGCCCTTTCCCTTCCAGCCGAAGATCCCCATGGTTGGCTTGCTTGATGGCTGGCTGGCTAGGGTTTCTGGTCGCCGGCGACGGAGCTGGCATTGCCAGATGGAGACGGGCGGTGGAAGTGGATGAGGCAGGCCCCACCGACGCTTGCATTAAGAAGGACGGGCACGCGGCGCTTCCACCCACTGCCAGGCGGGCGCGAAGTAGGTGGACTCATTTACTATGACCGCGGGCTGTGGTTGGCCAGCCGACAAGTAGGGCGACGACGGAGACCAAGAGGACGCGCTTCGCGTCCGCGCCAACACATTTCAGGCCCAAATTTAGGCCGGAAATGGGTCCGCGCAAACACGAAGCAGAAACATTTTGGAAATGAGTTCGCACATTGGGCCAACAGTTTTGTCCGTGGCGATCCAAATGAACATGGACGGACGAAATGGGTCGCCACGTTGGAGTTGCTGTTATGTTGCTAGCTGTGGCTCTGTGCTTCATGGACGGATTAATGGCAGCATACGACCACATATAAGCACAGTGCCACAGTAGCTATCCTCTATCTATCCTGCTATGGCAGCGGCACATGTTTGGTGTGGTAACTGTAGCGCGTGAACAGTGTCATGATTAGATTGGATTAGATTGTGTTATCCAGCCTGTTTGGAAAGAGATCAGATTAGCTTGATTCAATTAGGATACTTGTTTAGGGGTTAAGTAACTCGTCTATATAAAAGAAACATAAAAGTATGGGTTAGAGAAACTTCAACGGGCTGATCCAAACGAACGGCGGCGTCCGCCTTCTTTTATATTTGGGTCGGCAGGGCGTCCAACGTGCCGACCCATTTCATGACTGCGCACGCATAGATAATGTCAGCGGCCATGTCGTCGCCCTGGTTCCAGCGCGCGGGAAAGGTTCGCGCATGCGAGGAAAAATCGGCCCAGCGCGCGCTGGTTTTGGAGCGCCGCGGCCGGCGCTCGTTATAAAGAAGGCGCTCCCTCCACAGTCTGTCCACCGCCCACTCGTCTCGCCCCTCTCACTACCCTCGCCGCCTCCGCGCCACCATGTCGATGCGCCGCCTGGGCGCTTCGGATTTTCGCGGAGTCCGCGAACGCCGCTCCGACGCCTTCTCCTCCGAGATCTGGTTTGGTGAGAAACGCCTCATTCTCGGCACCTTCGACACCGTAGAGGAGGTGGCCCGCGCGTACGACGTGGCGGTGTGGCGCCTCCGGCGGCCTCGTCGGGAGATGAATTTTCCCGACGTGTCGACGAGCCAGCGAGTGCAGGATCTCGGGCCTCTCCCGTGGCTTTTCACCGACGAGGATCGTCGTGACAACCGGAGGCGACAACGTCGCCTCACCATTGCCGAGATGGACGTGGAAGCCATGGCGGTGTGGCGCAAACGCTTCCTGCAGGACATCGTCAACGAGCGACTGTTCTACAAGCAAAGGAGGACGGAGAGGGAGGCGAGGAGGACGGAGTGAGCCGCCTATCAGGAGGACAAGCGTGCGCGAAAGTAGGCCGCTCAATTGAACATGAAGCTAGGAGAAGCGCCGTCCTGGGACTCCGAGGACGAGCGCTATGCTGACGCCTACATTCAGACGTCGGAGAAGGACATTACCGAGTCGGAGTCGGAAAACGATGAGTAGTTGATCTTTTCTTTTATCTGTCTATGCTAGAACTATCTATGTATCCTTTTTCTATCGGAAAAGATGGCCGGCGACATCGGCGACGAAGCAAACGGGCGAGGGTGTGTTATTGGATGGGGAGAGGCCAATGTGCCACCGACTAGCGGGCCCGGGGAGGAGAGAGGACGAGCGCGCGCGTCCGTCTTGTCTCCGCGGCGACGCAAATCCGGCTCAAAAATGGACTGGGAATAGTTCGGCGGGCGGACGAAAAGTGGACACGCGTCCGTTTGTGTCGACGCGTTGGGCCGACTTTTCTGTCCGCGCCGACCCAAGCAGACGGCGGCGAACGAAATGGGTCGACCCATTGAAATTGCTCTTAGAGCCAGAGGTCAGCAATAGTAAGTCCTTGTTCAGAGTCTCCGAGGGCGAATTGATTTATCTCGCTAACCCCCAATCAGTACCATATAAATCCACCACCCCTCACAAGTGCATAAGTTACAACTTGTTCCTGATAACCTAACCTTAGTGAACTCTATAACTATGCCCACCCAGGACTCCATGGTCCAGACTGTGGGTCCATATTTACATGATTCATGTCAATACCTTTAAGTGCTCTCAGAGACAGGTCCCATCTCCAGTGCAAGTCCATTTCTGCCAGTTTAAGCTATTGGATAATCCATGTTATGTTATATGTTACTCTTATGTGTGGAATCTAAGCTGACCTCAGAGTGCTCTGTTGGGTGAAGAATCCTATCAAACTATGTAGGCTAACCTAATCGTTCCCAAAATTCATTTGCACTCGAATGCTTTTTGAACTTTTAGCTAGTTTGCCTTATTCATAGTATTTATTTTTCTTCAAAACTAGGTGTTTTATTTGCTTGATATCCAGTCATTAGAATACTTGATTGGATCTGTTCAGCGGATTTTCTGTGGTAGTGTAATATTTGGGTTGCGCTTGAATATTAATCCAGTGACACAATCAAATAGTGGACAGGAAATGATTTGGTTAGGTTTTTTGTTTTTGTTTTTGTTTTGTTTAAAATTGTCCAGTTTTCTGTCATAGATCTGCATATTTCATTCATAAATTGGAAGCAGTTTTTAGTGTAATTTTACCGTTTCCGTCTTTCTTATGTTACAATATTCTTGTTATATCTGATTATGACTACCTGAAGCTTATTACCTCTGCTTCCCCCCTCTTTGTTCTGATACTCTTCTAAACACAACTGCCGAGGCACTTGGCAAGCGAAAGGATCTTTTGCGCGATTACGCCAAGACAGTTGATGAGGAGGTATGGTTCAATATATTGGTGACCAAATTAACATTGGACAATAAATGAGCAAGATTTGCTGAAGTTTCAAACACTATTCTGCATAAATGTTTCTGCATGGTTGTCATGGTCAAATACCCCAACATTATTAGCCATTTAGCCTTATAGCACTACGCTCATGCAATGATCGTATTCATCTTCTGAGTTTCATAGAACATGAAAAATAACTCCACACTAAACTCGTTCTTCCATTATTTTGCCTGCAACATTGCTAGAATTGCTCCACTCACCTCTCCAGTGGCACAGGCGCTTTATTTACGATATGTGATTTCTATATTATAGTTTAATGCAAAAACAATATAGGTTTTTAGGTGCTACCTGATAAATGAGGTTTTAGGGAACAACTTTGTATTTAGAATCATCTTCAGGTTAAAAATAATGAAACATGATCTGACAGTGCAAATTCTCAATCATCTTGTTTGGCGGGTGTGGTCATTAAGATACAAGAAAAGGGAAAAAAATGAAAGAGCAAAGAAAAGAAAAGAAAACAGAAAAAGAAAAGAGAAAATTAAAACGAAAAAGAAAAAGAAACAGTAAAAGAAAAGAAACAAAAAGTCAAAAAAGGGAAATAAAAAACCGGTTCAGGAACCTCCTAGAAGGTTCCCAAAACCAGAAAAAAAAACGTCTGGGAACCACCTGAAGATTCCCAAAACCTGATTCGCTTTAAAGTTTGAGCGGGTCGGCCCATCCTAAGGCTCGTCGATCTGCCTGTGTGCGTTCCCTGGACTACTTGCCGCAAGGCAGATCCTTTGACGGTCGTTAGCGTCAAAAAGGTCGTCCCTTCGCTGAGGGGAACATGTGTGTTCCTCCTTCGTTGTTTCCTGCCGGTTTTTTTTTCATTTTTCTTCTGTGGTTTTTTGCTTCCAGTTTTTCAATGTTTTGTCTGGTTTTCAGAGGTTTTGTTGTGGTTCTTTTGTTTTGGTTCCATTTTCCTTTGGTTTTTACTTTTTCGTTTTTTTTTCTTCTTCTCTTTTTCTTGTCTTATATAAAAAGTTCACCATGTATTAAAAACATGTTCATTGTATTTATGAAAAAGGCACCACACATTAGAAAATGTTCATTGTGTACTACAAAAATGTTCATCGTACATTTAACCAAATGTTCACCATATATTAAGGAAATGTTCAACGTATTTAAAAAAATGTTCATTGTGTACTTAAAAAATGTTCAGTGTATATAATGAAAATGTTCATTATGTATTTAAAGCTTATTCATCGTATATCATAAACTGTTCCAAGTGTATTTAAAAATTATTCAGCATAAATCAGAAGAATGTTCGATGGTGGACATTTTTGTTTGTTTTTCTGCTGCTGCCTTTATAGTTCTTAAAGATTCGCACGGCATTTAAAGACAAACGGTTAGCTGCTGTAGTGGTAAAGATCAGGTAGTCGCGATTGTGGGTTGTCAGTTCGAATCATCCTCAGACATCTTTTTTTTTAATATTTTTATGACGACACCGAATGGGCTGACCCATTCAAAAGCGTGTGTCCTGCGCGAAACCTCGTCGATTTGACGCTAACGAGCGAGAGCTAGGAGGTCTCTTGCCCCAAAAGAGCGGCAATTAGGAATTTCCATCATCCGGATGGTATTGGCGAACTTTCAGCCCTACTCGTCGATTTGACGCTAACGAGCGTCAGCTAGGAGTTCTCTTGCCGCAGAGAGCGGCAATTAGGAATTTTCATCATCCGGATGGTATTGGCGAACTTTCAGCCGCCTTGTGGGCCTTGTGATCAGGCAACGTGGAAATACGATAAGCGTGCAAAGAAATAGTCCTAGGCTCCCAGTGAGGGAAGCAACTAGTTAACGATCACTTCTTCGGGAGCCTCGAAACGATTAGCGTCACTTGGCGCGCTCGCAGCCATTCACTACGTGTCGTGCTCTGGGCGCTTCCTCCGAATTTTACTTTTTTAGTTTTCCGCACGTGTTTTCGGCTTTTTAAACGATTTTATTTCTGGGTATTTTCGATATTTTGGTTTTTCATCGGTCTTTCTTAGCTTTTCGATCAAAAAAGTGCAAAAACAATATCCTGCGAAAAAACGCGTTTTTTTCTCGCGAAAGTCACGGTTCTGCTTCCGCGAGAGGCACGATTTTGCATTCACGAGAGTCACGGCCGTGCCTCTCGGAAACGAAAAAAATGCATTTTCTGTTTTTATTTTTCTTTCGCGAGAGTTACGGTTTTGCTTCCGCGAGAAGCACGGTTGTGCTTTCGTAAGAGTCACGGATGTGCCTCTCGGAACAAAAAAGGCGCTTTTTTTTGCGAGAGTCACGGTTTTGCTTCCGTGAGAGACACAGTTGTATTTTCACGAGAGCCACCGCCGTGCCTCCTTGGAAACGGAGAAAAAACACATTTCTATTTTTTTTTTCTTCCACGAGAGTCATGGTTGTGATTTCGCGAGAGGCATTGGCATGCCTCTTTCGGAAAGAAAAAAAAGCCGATGCTCCTGGTTCGGTTTTTTCGTCCTGTTTTTTTGTGAAAAAAAGTTCTTCAAAAACATTGTATCTAGTTTTGAAGATCTCGACGCAAGGAATCCAACGATGAAAATGGTTCAAGATTTGGATGCACGGTTTAAGAGATAAAATGTTTTGAATAAATGATCTATGAAAAAAGGGAAAACTACCTATTGCGACAAGTGACGCACATACAACGCACTACTTATCGCAACCTAGAAAGATTGGAGTGATCTTTGTAACGAGTAATCATCAATTAATGATTTCGCCCAGTGAGACGTGCATCACATAGCTAGGTCCATTTCCGCGGTTGGTGGAGCCCACCACTACCGTTAAGATCATCTCCTTTTCTCATTTTTTTTTCCCACGAGAAAAGACGTCTAAATTGTAATGTCGCGGGCCTGCTTTGCAACATGGTGGTCCGCTTTATATAGAGAGAAAATAGGGGCGCTTGCTTGTAGCGGGCATTCTAGCTTTGAAACATCACTTGTCCGACTGCCATTGTTGCGTCGGACGTTCGAGCCGTGCGGCGTCGTTTAGCTGCGACCATGGTTGAAGTATGACCCATATTGTCATTTGGAGTACTACTATACTAGTACTTCCACCGTCTCAAAATACTTGTCATCAAAATGGACAAAAAGGGATGTATCTAAAACTAAAATACATCTAGATACACCTTCTTTTATTCATTTTGATGACAAATATTTTCGGACGGAGGGAGTAAAAGAGTAAACTGCACTGTCGATCATTGAACTTGTGTCGATAGCTTGCTTTAGTCATTATACCTAAGAATACGGTCATTAAATACGACGGTCATTGACTCACCGCATTGCTTTGTATTTTGTTTGGTTGATCAGTCAAAACTCATGTTCTCCCTCTTCTTAGGCTGGTCACAACGGGATGGAACTTAGGAGTAACATCACATATTTCAATACAACGTTGCTTATGTGGCACATATTTAATGAAGAGTGAGGTGCTTGTGGTAACTAGCTAAGTTACCGGAACATCACACACTTAAAGAAAATGAGTCTATAAGCTAATAAATGCATCGTTGCAGGACACTACCTACATGTTCCTACCCACTGTGGAGGTAGTAACATAGTCTAGATAAGTGTGTATGTTACTACCTTATGTTCCTGTCCATTGTGACCAGCCTTACGGTTGGTCCCACTTGTCATCAGTAGGGAAATAAATTTATTCGCTGGTGGGAATCAAACTAGGGACCTCTCGCCGCAAACGCATGCTTTTTTTTTGCGTGGTAATACGTGTCTCATTTATATAGAATAAAGATCAAGTTATAAGGCACCTAAGCACCGACCATATATGACAGAAAAGATAGAAAAATCCTATGCAAAATACCTGTGCATGTGCCTTTCCTTCGACACCACTGAAGCGATCACCAAAGGTTAAAAGGACAGATCACCTCTTCGCCCAAGCTCGACACGGCTCCATCGCTGATCAACAGCTTTACGGACCTCCAAAGTAGTTTGCCAGAAGCAAAACCATAGCCGTTGAAAGAATCTGACCGGGGCAACATGTCCCCGGACACGCCATCGAACTTCAGAACTGACAGCCTCGCATGACGATGACGTCGGAGAAGGAAACCAGAACTGTCCGCCTTCGACCACAGACCCAACACAAGATACTCCATCTTCCAGCTGTCATTTACGTAGACAACCGCCTGAGCGTACTCCTGAACGACTAAACCTCCCTGCTCCATCATGACGTCGAAGACAACGCCACAACAACGGGTACAGAGCAGAAGGAGAGACACACCTGATGGAGTCGTCGATGTCGCCTCGCCAACACCATCCATGAATCCTAACGCTGTCGATCTGAAGGATCGGTAGAGACACAATGCCATCAACTCCGAGACGCCGCCATGAAGGGCACCACGCCGGGTAGGTCATGGAGAAAACCCCATGTCCAAGTAACAGCCCCACGATCCAAAAGGATCGGAAACGGCTTAGCAATTAACAAGTCCGTTAATTACGATTTATTAATTATTTCCGAGCAGCAAAAATATAGACAACATGCATAGCTCTATCCTCGGCTCGGCTCATTCTCGCAACCCGCGGCGCGTCGTGACGAGGCATGGCGTGGCGTGACGAGGCGAGCGAGGAGGAGGAGCGCGTGTGTAGGTCTCATCTTCTCATGCTCATACAAGTGGTAGAAAAGCTAACCTTATAAAGAGGTGCAACTCTCTCTCAACTTACGTGGTGGGACTAAACTTTAGTGCCACTCACTTCACTCATATGTGTGCATGAATGGGCCAAGAGAATTTCAGAATTTTAGTTGTGCTTTGGGCCAAAGGCCTACTAACAAAATTCCAGCAACCCACCACAAAGTCTCATTGGCACATATCATCATTTAGTTCCAAAACATTGTTCATATACCGGTTCTTAGTGGAGACTGTAAAGTTGAACTTCCACTCAGAGATTTATGCTACAGTAGATCACAACTTGAATAGTTGACTATGCCTTCAACTACAAGTTTTCTGCGAGACTAGTTTCACACAAATTCTTGACCGATACTGGGCTGCCGCAAGGCTTCCCCGCGGGTGGAGCGTATACGTCATACTCCAGGGCCTTTCATGAATTTATTAGAGAACACCCAACTCTCACTGACTGCGACGTTAACAGTCAAATTCATATAGGTGTGCTCCTCAGGAGATGCTATGCAGGGCAACATCTCTGCTTACCCGAATAAGCCACTTGGAACACATTAAGATAAGTATCAGCCTGCCATGCAGATCAGGAGAGTATTGCATCTTCATGGAGTGGGATAACTAATACAAGGATACTCTCCTCCCAGCTGACCAATAGCTTGTCTCCCACTTCTACTTCACGGGATCTCCGATCACATAGTGTGGGTTACCACTGTGGACAACTCATGCTGTGGGTCTCAAACCGATCTCCATCCATGCATTATCGATCACATTACGTGATAAACCCTTTGTGAAGGGATCTGCCAAGTTTTTCGACGTTTGGATATAATCCAACATAATAACTCCGGAGTTCTTCAATTTTCTGACAGATTTCAATCTCCTCTTCACATGCCTTGAGGACTTCATATTGTCCTTAGAACTATTTATCTTAACAATCATAGTTTGATTATCACAATTCATTAGGATAGGGGGTATTGTGTTTTCAACCATAGGTAAGTCCATCAAAAGTTCACGAAGCCACTCTGCTTCAACAGTGGCAGTGTCTAATGCTGTGAGTTCTCCTTCCATAGTTGACCTCGTTAAGATGGTCTACTTGCAAGACTTCCAGGAAACAACGCCACCACCAAATGTGAAAAATAACCACTTGTGGCCTTAATCTCATCAGCATCAGATATCCAGTTTGAGTCATTATAACCCTCCAGTACCCTTGGGTACCCGGTGTAGTGAATCCCATAGCTCGCAGTGCCGTTCAAGTAGCGCATAACTCTCTCAAGCGCACGCCAATGATCATCTCCCGGTTTTGACACAAACCGACTCAGCTTGCTCACAACAAAAGATATGTTAGGCCTCGTGGCACTCGCTAAATACATAAACGAGCCAATTATCTGAGAGTATCTCAGTTGATCTCTAGCAATCCATCGATTCTTTTGAAGCAACACACTAGCATCATATGGAGTTGGAGAAGGCTGGCAGTCGCTATACCCAAAACGACTCAAGACCTTTTCCACATAGTGAGATGATACGTCTCCAATGTATCTACTTTTCCAAACCCTTTTGCCCTTGTTTTGGACTCTAACTTGCATTATTTGAATGGAACTAACCCGGACTGACGCTGTTTTCAGCAGAACTACCATGGTGTTGTTTTTGTGCAGAATAAAAAGTTCTCGGAATCGCCTGAAAATCAACGGAGAATTATTTTGGAAAATATAAAAAATATCTGCAAGAAGATCCTCACCGAGGGGCCCACACCCTGTCCATGAGGGTGCCCCCCCCCC
>LR738711.1:135028413-135059981 GCA_902687465.1 Secale cereale | reverse complement strand
AGCACCGTTGCCGCATTACTCGACCACCCAGTCCCCGTCCACTTTCTCCCGCCACCGCACTACACCTTCCGGCCATCGCATCCTAGCGCCGCCAGATCAGGTCTCCCCACACCCCCGGACTCCAGATCGGGCTTGCCCCATGCTCGTTGCCCAAGCTTCTCTGTCGTCGCCCCAACCTTCCCCGCCGCCGGCCTCCACCATTCTCTCACCCCCAGCCCCGACTAGTATTGCAACTACCTCACTCCTCCCTGCCTCACGCACTGGATTGCATCCCCACCGCCAGAAAAGAGGACTACATCCCCATCCCCGCCATTGACGGTGAGGTCAACGGTCGAGGCCGTGGCCACCACACGGGGCGGCAAACAGTGAGCACCCGCACCTCAACCTGCGTTCCCAGCAGCTGGATCCATCGCACAATGCGATCAAGGGATCGGATGGGTGCTCCACCGCCGGCGATATTCCACCCGGTGCCTTGTAGTTCAGTTCATGTGCGCGCCACATCCCTCCATTGGGTGCGCGTGCAGTGCAGTCCAGTGCGCGTGTTGTGAGCATGATGATCCCATCGTGGACATCCACAGTTGGCACAACGGCCACTCTGAATGGCAAAAAAACTCAACCTGACATCTGCAGGTAACTTCACTGACGAACTGTACGGATATTTCAGATGAGAGATACCATGCTTCAAGCTTGTCTCATTCTCTCGGAGGTGATTTCCTCACGTTGACCAAACTTTGCAGCGATGATACCTTAATGCTCCAATTTCCCATTAACTTGATAACCGAGGCAATCAACGGTATTCTCAGGAATGCAATTCGGCTCCCAGCGTGCAGTTGTGTCTGGCAGCGCCTCCATCCAGTACGTGCAGGTTAAATGGTTACTATTGTTTTTGCATGAGCAAGCCGATCGATGGTGGTGGCCGAGTGATGGTGACGGCATGGAGGCTGCTGCTGTGTTGTATGGTATGAATCCCTCACCCTCTTGACCTATTCTTGGCTACTCCTGCACGAAGATCCTCTGCTTGTCGGTGTTGAGGTCGTGCAGCTCGGAGACTGTCGCCATGCAGTTTGGGGCTCGTGCCCATGCAGTCCGGCAAGCGCCATCTCTTCCCCTCTGGTCGGTTGACCATGGTCGTCTAGCTCGGAGATGCTCGCATGTGGTTTGGATCTCGTGCTTGTGCAATCCGGCAAGTGCCATCTCTTCCCCTGCAGTCCGTCGACCATACCATGCAACTCAAAGACGCTTACCATACGGTTCAGAGCTCATGCGAGTGCAATCTGGCTAGTGTCCATGCATTTGCAGTCCAGCGAGCGTCCTTGCACAACAGCGCCTCTGCCACAAACATTCAGAAGACGGTTCCCTAGTTTGTAAAATGCTAACTTTAGGATTCTAAGACCAATTAGGTCCCTTAATTATGACAAAATGTTGCTAGACCAATTAGTGTTCGTGCACAGCAGCTTCTAAGACCAATTTTGAATTAACTTTTGGAAAATGCTAACTTTTGGATTCTAAGAGCAATTAGCGTCCGTGCATATTGCTAGACCGATTAGGTCCCTTAATCCAAAAGTTTTGGATTCCGTGTACATTGTTCTCTGTTTGTTCAATTTACCTCCTAAGACTACATGTGTCCGTGCATGGATTAACTTTTGGATTCTAACACTAATTGGTCCGTCCACAACAACTTCTAACGTTTTTCCTTCCCGTGATGTTGCGCTAGCAGTATGTATGCTGGGACTATATGTTCAATACTCTCTAGTTGTGGGGACCCCGACTTAGAAGTCGAGATCACCGAATGCACGTGTACAGTGATCCCAGAGATCAATGCTCACTGAACACACAGAAGCTGAAATAACAAGAGTCTTACATCCATACAAATAGTCTTACACGAATTATGGCCATTATGGCCAAGTCTTACATAGATAGAGCCTCACGGGCTGAATAGCAAATAACTCAAGTAGCGGAAGTCTTCGATAAACAGGTAGAACCCATGCCATCTGCCTTAACCCTACAGGCATTCTGACTGGGATAGCGTCCTAGTTCGCATGTTCGTCTCCAAAGAACTCTTCCTCATAATCCTGTTCTTCCATGCCTGGCCAATTAAATAACCAGTGGCAAGCCAATGAGTACTTTGAATGTACTCGCAAGCAACCCATGATGTGGTTCAAAGTAACAGTGCAATTGAATAATAATGAACAATCTAGCAGGAAGCTAGAACAAATATTCTACCATCGAGTTTATGCATCAATAACCTCGCGTAACCTCGAAAACAGGTTACCGACATCAACATGAATATGATTCAACTCATCGAGTCAAGTCACCACCTTGACTCATCACACACATACCAACACCGATGAAGTAAAATTCTGGACATAGTTTAAGTAGCACCACCCAACTGTCCATGACCGTGGACACGGCTATTCGAATAGTTTGACACTCTGCAGAGGTTGTACACTTTACCCACAAGATCCGGGGAACTTCCGTGTCATCCACGACCCGCGGTACCTCAAGTACCCGGGGTAAGCACCCGGTCATTACCTTTCCTTAGACGACACTAACATAGAGTCCACTCGTTGGCACACGGCCCTCGGGTACAAACAATAGATCACGGGACTTGCCCTAATTCAATGTCACGCGTACCCGAAGGGACCAACGGTGTGTCCGGTGCCCTGTAAAAACAGTCATGGCCGTCTATCCAAGCACGACCCCGTCCCGGGAAAGACCTCAAGTCTTCCCGTCACTAGTAATGCGGGCACCATGCTAGTATCGACCTAAGTAATCAATAAAGCCCTGTCCCATAAGGGGTAGTGTGGTTGCACATGTTTGGTTGGGACGGTAGTCACACATAAATCTAATCCATCATTCCACCATGCACATGATCTACCGGCACATCACTTCTTTCTCAAGTGATGACCTAACACTTCATCACCCTCGGGCATTAGGGGCACCCGATGGGTTCATGCAAAGATTTCAACTACGAGGGTTCATATCACACATGCATCATATAAGCATCAAGATCAACTATTTGCATGTCATCTAGCACATAGCAAGATCAACAATAACGCATGCATCATGTGGTGGTTCATCTAGGTTACCATCGTAACCCTAATCATCATGCATCGGAAACAAACGGGTTCCGAAGAACAAGTGTATCATGGTCAAAGGGCTGCTTGCCTGGATTGGCTTGGTCTTCAAAGTCCTCAAATCCTTCTCCTTCTTCTTCCACAGCAACTTCGTCAAATACGGGATCTATACGTCGCATAATAACCACGGGAAAATAAGAATACAAACAAAACAGAAAAATCAAAGTGCTCAGAAAAATGTCAACTCATTTTTGTAAAATACTAGAGGGATTCCTAAGGTGGGGAAAAATCTTAGTTGGAGTTTTGGAGTAACAGAATGGAATATATTGATTTTTGAACAGGAGTATTACTGCCCAAATTTGAATTTAAATTTGAACAGTACAGAAAAGTTTCATGGATTTGAGTGAAAGTGGTACCATTAAATAGGTTGGAATATTACAAGATTTTAGGAGTTGGAATTATTTAATTTGGATCATTTTTCTTTTCTGTAGAAATGTTTAAAACATTAACAGAAATGAAAAGGAAAAAGGGTCCTGTGCACTGGGCCAGAGAAGGCCACAATACACGGCCCATGCGGTCCAGCCCAACCGAACAGGAGCCTGCGCGCGCACGTCAGGTTTTCAAACCTGACGAGCGGGGCCCGTGGGTCAGTGGCACAGAGGAGGGGGAGAGAGGTGAGGGGATGACAGGCGGGGCCCGCCTGTCATCTCTAACCCCACAGCCACGGCGACGGTGAGCTCACCGGCGAGGATTCCGGCCACGGCGACGGCAACGGAGGGCAGGGATGAGTTCAGCGTCGTGTTGCGGTGGCTGTGGTGGTAGCGCGGCACGGCGGGGAGGCCTGGTTCACCGGCGGCGAGGTTGGACGGCGGAAGCTCGTCGGAGAGTGGTGGTCGAGGTCGTTTCCGACTGCCACAGAGAGGGGAAACGAGGGGGAAGAGTCAGTGAGGTGCGGCGGTTCCGAAATGAGTGGAAGGAGAGGCAGGGGAGGCCTGTACCTCGAGATCGCCGGCGGCCCGACGCGGCGGAGCTCCGGTCGATCCCGAGCACTGGGGCGTCCTGGGGTTGAACTGGAGGTGCTGGGGGGATCAGTGGAGAGGTGTGAGGCTGGTGAGGGTGCTGGAGAGGCTCGGGAGGGCCTTATATAGCCGTGCCCATGGTTCACCGTGGACCCGTGCGCCGGCGAGGTTGCAGGCGAGGCTGGAGAGGGTTCTGGAGCCTGGGAACACGCTGGGGAGGTCCGTGGACTAGCTCCACGTCCAGCTGAGGTGAGAGGAGGAGCGGGGGAGCGTCAGAGGAGGGCGCGCGTGTGAGGCAGAGGAATGGCCGAAGCGGGCGGCCGGTGCGCGTGCGACGACGTTCACTGGAGGTGAGAGGAGGAGGGACAGCGCCGGGGAGGTCGCGGACGTCGAGGCGCCTCGACTGGCGCGAGGGGGAGGCCCGAGGCTGTCGGGGATCGGCGATTGGCTGGAGCCAGCGTGCGGGGTGCACTATTTGCGTGCTCCAGAGCGTGCGTTTGACTGGCATCGCCGCGCTCTCGCCGGTTTGGTCCGTCCCAGCGTGTCCAACAGTGTCCAGCGAGTAGAGGGAGAAGTAAAGAAATGCCCTGGGGCCTTGGATGCCCTGGGGATGCAGAGAGAGAGTGAGAGTGTTGGTGAAATGGTAGAAGCTGGCTGTACAGCAAGGTAAAACAGAGGTTTCACCCCTCAATCATGGAGCTGAGGTGCTGGGGGAGTTACTGGAGGTAGCTGGTAACTCAATGAGCCTGTGGTAAGAAGTTGAGGCCATGGAGAAAAGTGAAAGTGGTCAAATTGAGGGTTTTAGAAATTCTGCAGAAGGTGTTTGATCAGTGTTTGATCAAGTAAATGAACTCCACTTGACTTGGCACTTGACAGGGTTGAAAGACATGAGAAAATATGGTGCTTCACCAAATGTGGGCTCATTTGGAGAAACTAGCCAATGTAACTTTGGTGAACCCTAAAAATCAACAAAAACAGTTTCATCTTGATTGAGTTAAGCTAATCATCTCCCCTTGATGCACCACTTGGTGTAGCATCATCATTTGGGGTATTGATCATGCCCACAAAGTTTGAAGCTCCAGATAAAAAGTTGGTAATGTAAAGTTGTTCAAATTTGCATTTGAGCAGAAAGGGTTTTGAGGTGATCTGATCAAGTTTCTCTATTCAAATTCTTGTGCCATTTGTTCTAGGTGCCTTATTAGGCCATTCTAGCATGTGCACCAAGTTTGTGAGCATTTGGACAAGTTTGGCAATGTAAAGTTGCTCAAACTTCAAATATGGACAGAATGGTTATGAAGGGGTTTGAGGGGGTTTTCTTGCTTCCCAAGGCATGGGACTTGGCAAGATCATCAAATATGTCATATATGACATGATAGAATTTCCCTGGAATTTTTGGAGAAAGTTTCCTTTGTAAATATTTCAAAAGCTTGAAATATCCAGAAAGGGTTTTAGAGGGTTTAGCCCATTATTTTGAACATGACCAAGTGTTGAAACTCTTATATATGGACAATATATGTCCTATGAGTCTCTCTGAATTTTGGCAATTATTTTTGAAATAGTTAAATAATTTTCCCCTATCAAAGACCATTTCTGGCCTTAAGAAAAAGCTTTTAAATAAAATAGGAAAATAACTTTTAAAATTATACCTTTGTGGTTTCTGGGAGTCCTATGACTACTAGGTCTCAAATAAACCTTTTGAAATAATTTTCACACCCTAAATCAAGTACTTGCAGTGCAAATCTTAATTCAGGGGTTTTTGGAAAACTAAATTTATAAAATACTTTTTGGCCAAATTATTTTTGTAAGAAAATACTATACTGTTATATAACACTTGGCATGATCATTGGGCAGAAGTTTGGGCATGGAGATGAAATCTACGAGAGGTCATAGTTGACTTTAATGAGCACAAGAAAAAGCACATGAAGAAAACTCAATTCCAAATAAAAGCCAAATGATGCTAAAAAAATTGCTGGTCCAAATTTTCATGCTTCAAAGTTACAAATAACATGTTACAAAATGCAGGGTGTGACAGACCTACCCCCCTTACAAGAATCTCGTCCCCGAGATTCCTAAACTAGGGCTTAAAAGAGATCGGGAAACGCGGATCTAAGATAGTCTTCTCGTTCCCAGGTTGCTTCTGCTTCAGTGTGGTTGCTCCACTGGACCTTGAAGTACTTGATGGTACGGCTCCGCGTACGTCGTTCTGCTTCGTCCAGAATACGAATGGGCTTCTCGCGGTAGGTCAAATCAGGCTGCAGATCAATGGCTTGGTGATCCACATCCTTGTAGAGATTGGGCTTGTCTGGAACCTGGAGACATTTCTGGAGTTGTGACACATGGAATACATTGTGCACACCGGATAGCTCAGGTGGCAGTTCCAACTGATAAGCCACTTCTCCTCGTCGTGCAGTGATCTCAAAGGGTCCAATGAACCTTGGTGCGAGCTTCCCCTTGACGTGGAAACGCTTGGTTCCCTTCAGAGGAGTTACCCGCAGGTACACATGGTCCCCGACATGGAAACTCATGTCTCGGCGTCGAGTGTCAGCATAACTCTTCTGCCTTGACTTGGCTGCCTTTAATCGCTCTCTGACTAGTTGGACTTGCTCTTCTGCTGCGTGGAGATTATCCGGTTCAAAGACTAGTCCTTCTCCAGTCTCTGACCAGTTGAGGGGTGTGCGACATTTGCGTCCGTACAACACCTCAAATGGTGCCATCTGAAGGCTTGACTGGTAACTGTTGTTATAGGAGAACTCGGCAAAAGGGAGACAGTCTTCCCACTTGGCTCCATATGCCAGGACACAGGCTTGGAGCATGTCTTCGAGAATCTGATTGACTCGCTCAGTCTGACCTCCGGTCTGTGGGTGGAAAGCTGTGCTGAAAGACAGCTTGGTTCCCAAGGCTTCTTGGAACTTCTTCCAGAACCTTGAGGTGAACTGGGTTCCTCGATCTGACACAATCTCCTTGGGAACACCGTGAAGACCTACGATTCGGTCGATGTAGAGAGCTGCCAGCCGGTTGCCATCATAAGTGGTCTTGACAGGAATGAAATGAGCCACCTTGGTCAAATGATCGACTATGACCCAGATAGAGTCATGTCCTTTATTCGACCTTGGTAGTCCAGTGATGAAGTCCATTCCGACTTTATCCGACTTCCACTCAGGAACTTGGAGTAGTTGAAGCAATCCAGCAGGTCGCTGATATTCAGCCTTGACCCTTTGGCACACATCACACCTTGCAACATAGGTTGCAATCTCTCTCTTCATACCGTGCCACCAGAATCGTGCCTTCAAGTCTTGGTACATCTTGGTTCCTCCGGGGTGGATGGAATACGGAGTGTCGTGGGCTTCTTGCAGAATCAGCGTCTTCAACTCGGTGTTGTTTGGTACGCAGAGGCGACCTTTGTACCAAACAATCCTGTGCTCGTCTCCAGAGAATCCTGGGGCCTTGCCCATCTTCATCTTCCTCTTGATACCTTCGATGCTTGCGTGTCCATCTTGAGCCTTCTTGACGTCGTCCAGCAGGGTTGGTCTGACTTCCAAATGATCCAGAAATCCGGGGGTGACCAATTCCAAACTGAATTGTTCGATCTCTTTAAACAAGGCTGGCTGTCTTTCTTGAATAACGGCATTCAAAGAGCAAGCCTTCCTGCTTAAGGCATCGGCCACCACGTTAGCCTTCCCAGGGTGATACTGAACGCTGAGGTCATAATCTTTGATGAGTTCCAACCATCTCCGCTGCCTCATGTTCAATTCCTTTTGGGTGAAAATATACTTCAGACTTTTGTGGTCTGTGTAAATCTCACACCGTTTCCCTAGGAGGTAATGCCGCCATGTCTTCAAGGCATGAACTACGGCCGCTAGCTCAAGATCGTGAGTAGCGTAGTTCTCCTCATGGGGTCGTAGCTGCCTGGAGAGGTATGCTATGACGCGGCCTTCTTGCATCAGAACGCTTCCCAATCCGGTTCGAGAGGCATCACAATATATCACGAACTCCTTGTGAATATCAGGTGTTGCCAGAACTGGGGCGGTGGTCAATCTCTTCTTGAGCTCTTGGAAGCTCTCTTCGCATTTTGGCGTCCACTCGAACTTCTTGTCCTTTTTGAGGAGCTGAGTCATTGGTCGTGCAATGCTAGAGAACCCTTCCACGAACTTGCAGTAATAGCCCGCTAATCCGAGGAAGCTTCTGACTTCCTTGACGGTCGTTGGAGATTGCCATTGGGTCACAGCTTCGATTTTTGCAGGATCAACAGATAATCCTTCCTTGGTCAAGACATGACCTAGGAATCCAACTTTGTGCAGCCAGAACTCACACTTGCTGAATTTGGCATACAGTTGGTGCTCACGAAGCTTGTCTAGGACCATCCTCAGATGCTGCTCATGCTCTTCCTCCGACTTCGAGAACACAAGAATGTCATCAATGAAGACAACAACGAACTTGTCCAAATATTCCATGAAGACTTTATTCATGAGATACATGAAGTAAGCTGGGGCATTGGTTAACCCAAAAGACATGACCGTGCACTCGTACAGGCCATATCTGGTTACGAATGCCGTCTTCGGAATATCTTGGGGTCTGATCTTCAGCTGGTAATACCCAGATCTGAGGTCGATCTTGGAGAATACCTTGGCTCCGCTGAGTTGATCAAACAGATCTTCGATCTTGGGAAGTGGGTACTTGTTCTTGATTGTAACTTCATTGAGGGAACGATAGTCAATGCATAAGCGGATGGTACCGTCCCTCTTTGCCACAAACAGAACAGGAGATCCCCAAGGGGAGGCACTTGGGCGGATAAATCCCTTCCTTAGCTGCTCTTCTAGCTGCTTCTTCAACTCGGCTAATTCTTCTGTCCCCATTCTATAAGGCTTCTTATAGATAGGTCCTGCTCCGGGCACGAGCTCGATGATGAACTCAATGTCACGGTCAGGGGGCATTCCCGGTAGTTCATCCGGAAAGACATCAGGATACTCACATACCACCGGTACTTGATCTAGCCCAACTTCAGACAGACAGTTGACTTTAGCGGCTTGAGCGGAAGAGGAGTTGGGGGCAAACTTGACTTCTACTCCTTGGTCATTGGTCACAGTGACTGTCCGATTGGCACAGTCTAACAAGCCTTGGTGCTTGCTGAGCCAATTCATACCTAGGATCACATCCAAGCCTTGCGATCTCAGGACGATAAGGTCTGCTAGGAAGTCTACACCGTTAATGGTAATACTGACTCCTTTACAGCCTATCTTGGCTCTCATCTCGGCTCCGGGGGTTTGTACCACCATAGGGTTATTCAGGGGTGTAGGGGTCATGCCACTTTTTAATGCAAATCTTTGAGTGACAAATGAATGCATTGCTCCAGAATCAAACAAGACAGTTGCAGGTGCTGAGTTGACAAGGAACGTACCCAGCACGACGTCCGGGTCTTCCTGGGCTTCTTCAGCAGTGACGTGATTCACACGCCCCTTCCCATAGTTCGGTGGATTGCGAGGAGCTGGGTTCCTTGGTGGCATTCCACGGCCTTGTCCCTGGTTCTGCGCATTGGGGCGCGGGGCATCAGGCTTCTTGTTGGGGCACACCCTGGAGATGTGTCCGGGCTGCCACACCCAAAGCAAGTGACTTGGTTTGGAGTGTTGTTCTTGTTGCCACCACTGGTATTGGGGTTGAAAGCTGGCCTGGGGTTGGCATACTGCTGAGGCTGAGGATTGGCACGAGGTGCAGGAGCTCTTGGCTGCTGATAGGTTGGCTTGGCTGGGGCTGACTGCCACGGACGAGGCTTCTGGTTGCTGGAACTTCCCTTACTGACCAACTTGCGCTTGCGAGTGTCTTCCAAAGCACGCCGCTTGTCTTCAAGCATAAGTGCCTTGTTCACCAGGTCAGGGAAAGACGGGCAGTCGCACACGACAAGCGAATATTGCAGAGTCTGATTAAGGCCTTCCATGAAGCGCTCCCTTTTGGCAGCATCAGTGCTGACATCCTCAGGGGCATACCTTGACAGAATGCTGAACTTCTGCATGTACTCCTTGACAGTGCCACTTCCTTGCTTCAGGGCTCAGAACTCGCGCTTTTTGATAGCCATGATTCCGGAAGGAATGTGGGCCTTGCGGAATTCTGCCTTGAAGTTCACCCAAGTGATGTCTTGTTCAGCATGCATGACCTTGAATCCATCCCACCAAGCTCTAGCAGTTCCCTCGAGGCAGTGGGCTGCATAAGCCACCTTCTCGCGGTCTTCGGTGCATCCGACTAGTTCCAGAATCTCCTCAATGGAACGGACCCAGTCGTCAGCATCCAGGGGTTCTGCAGTCTCGATGAAGGTTGGCGGTGCATGCTTCTTGAACTCCGCCAACGTGGAACGTCCATTGCCATTCCCCGCCGGCTGGCGGTTGTTGGTGACAGCTTGAGCAATCAGCTGGAGAGCTGCATTGTTGGCTTGGCGTTCCTCTCGGAAAGCTTGGAGAAGCTGAGCCATGTCCATGCTTGGAGGAGGTGGTGGTGGAGCTTGGTCGTTGGTTTGGTCGTGGCCTGCCTCTGGCTGAGAGGATGCTCCGGCTTCGGGCTGCTGGGTAGAGGTACCAGTACGAGTTACAACAGGCATCCTGTTGGAGCGGTAAAAGGTCTCATGACTCGGAAGAGGGAAAGCAAGATAGATGGGTGCCTAGTAAGGGGGTGGGTGTGACACTAAATCAAATCATGCAAGGGTCGTAAGGCCAAAACACATTCATTAAAAATCCAAAGGGGGTGATGTAGTCGTTTACACATTCCCGAAGGAAGATTACGACTTACATCCAGACACAACAAAAGCAAACACTAGACGGTTTCATATGAACCACACAAGGACTCGACTGCGCATAGGGGTTACACGACCTATCCTACCGTAGGGGTTACAACTGGCATATCCGAGTAGCGAATAATGCCTAAGCGGCGGAATGCTCGGTCGCGTATTCCGGCTCTTCTGGGTCTTCCTCCTTGTCTTCATCTGTCTGGGCTCCCTTGTCGCTTGAGGGAGTGGGGGAGTGGAGGAGTTGGATACGACGGTGCTTTGACGGTGGTGCAGGGAAAAGCTTGCGATATTCCCTTGCTGTCATCTGGCGTCGCCGAGGTGGTTCTTCACCCTTGAAAGATACATCCTCGGAGGGCCTTCCGCCTCGATACGCGATAGCGGATTGTCCAGAAGGGGCTCCTTCCTTTTTGATCCTGTTTGCCTTCTCTTGAGCTCGACGAAGAAGTGCCTTGGTCTTGTAAAGTTCTTCTCGAAGCTTCATTGATTCCGAGGCCAAGTCTTGTGCCAGGCTGTCGGCACATAGACTGAAGTAGGTTTGGAACCGAAGCGAGAGTCCTTCCTTCAGTGGAGGGGCTAGTGCGCTGCTTTCTTCGTCACCTTCCTTCCGGTAAGGTAAGAAGCGAGTTGCCATCTTGGCTGCCATCTCCGGAAGAAGCTCGCGGAGACGGGTTAGTGCCTTGAGTGCAGCAGCCTCGACAGCGAGTGGTAGTGTCGCCATCTGGGGTCCCTCGAAGAACCAACTTGTGGGAGGATCGTTTGCCTTCACGATCACTTCCACATGGTACTCCACCTCAGTATCGCTCACCCAATGCTCAAGGTAGGTGAGGATGGGTGCTCGGTGGAACTGACACTCCTGGAGGCTATCCTCGAGAAGTAGGGGAAACCCAGTGGTCAGGTGCTCTTCGGGAACAGCGGCCATCTACAAAGGTGGAATAGGAGGGGTTAAATAGCTGATGAAATCTCAGGTTTAGAAAAGAAGAGAGGTTCAGAAGGTTTTGAAAAGGGGTCTCAACTAACTAACGCCCATGCTAACTAAGGCTTCCTACAGTCAGGATGGCTCTGATACTAGCTCTGTGGGGACCCCGACTTAGAAGTCGAGATCACCGAATGCACGTGTACAGTGATCCCAGAGATCAATGCTCACTGAACACACAGAAGCTGAAATAACAAGAGTCTTACATCCATACAAATAGTCTTACACGAATTATGGCCAAGTCTTACATAGATAGAGCCTCACGGGCTGAATAGCAAATAACTCAAGTAGCGGAAGTCTTCGATAAACGGGTAGAACCCATGCCATCTGCCTTAACCCTACAGGCATTCTGACTGGGATAGCGTCCTAGTTCGCATGTTCGTCTCCAAAGAACTCTTCCTCATAATCCTGTTCTTCCATGCCTGGCCAATTAAATAACCAGTGGCAAGCCAATGAGTACTTTGAATGTACTCGCAAGCAACCCATGATGTGGTTCAAAGTAACAGTGCAATTGAATAATAATGAACAATCTAGCAGGAAGCTAGAACAAATATTCTATCATCGAGTTTATGCATCAATAACCTCGCGTAACCTCGAGAACAGGTTACCGACATCAACATGAATATGATTCAACTCATCGAGTCAAGTCACCACCTTGACTCATCACACACATACCAACACCGATGAAATAAAATTCTGGACATAGTTTAAGTAGCACCACCCAACTGTCCATGACCGTGGACACGGCTATTCGAATAGTTTGACACTCTGCAGAGGTTGTACACTTTACCCACAAGATCCGGGGAACTTCCATGTCATCCACGACCCGCGGTACCTCAAGTACCCGGGGTAAGCACCCGGTCATTACCTTTCCTTAGACGACACTAACATAGAGTCCACTCGTTGGCACACGGCCCTCGGGTACAAACAATAGATCACGGGACTTGCCCTAATTCAATGTCACGCGTACCCGAAGGGACCAACGGTGTGTCCGGTGCCCTGTAAAAACAGTCATGGCCGTCTATCCAAGCACGACCCCGTCCCGGGAAAGACCTCAAGTCTTCCCGTCACTAGTAATGCGGGGACCATGCTAGTATCGACCTAAGTAATCAATAAAGCCCCGTCCCATAAGGGGTAGTGTGGTTGCACATGTTTGGTTGGGACGGTAGTCACACATAAATCTAATCCATCATTCCACCATGCACATGATCTACCGGCACATCACTTCTTTCTCAAGTGATGACCTAACACTTCATCACCCTCGGGCATTAGGGGCACCCGATGGGTTCATGCAAAGATTTCAACTACGAGGGTTCATATCACACATGCATCATATAAGCATCAAGATCAACTATTTGCATGTCATCTAGCACATAGCAAGATCAACAATAAGGCATGCATCATGTGGTGGTTCATCTAGGTTACCATCGTAACCCTAATCATCATGCATCGGAAACAAACGGGTTCCGAAGAACAAGTGTATCATGGTCAAAGGGCTGCTTGCCTAGATTGGCTTGGTCTTCAAAGTCCTCAAATCCTTCTCCTTCTTCTTCCACAGCAACTTCGTCAAATACGGGATCTATATGTCGCATAATAACCACGGGAAAATAAGAATACAAACAAAATAGAAAAATCAAAGTGCTCAGAAAAATGTCAACTCATTTTTGTAAAATACTAGAGGGATTCCTAAGGTGGGGAAAAATCTTAGTTGGAGTTTTGGAGTAACAGAATGGAATATATTGATTTTTGAACAGGAGTATTACTGCCCAAATTTGAATTTAAATTTGAACAGTACAGAAAAGTTTCATGGATTTGAGTGAAAGTGGTACCATTAAATAGGTTGGAATATTACAAGATTTTAGGAGTTGGAATTATTTAATTTGGATCATTTTTCTTTTCTGTAGAAATATTTAAAAGATTAACAGAAAAGAAAAGGAAAAAGGGTCCTGTGCACTGGGCCAGAGAAGGCCACAGTACACGGCCCATGCGGTCCAGCCCAACCGCACGGGAGCCTGCGCGCGCACGTCAGGTTTTCAAACCTGACGGGCGGGGCCCGTGGGTCAGTGGCACAGAGGAGGGGGAGAGAGGTGAGGGGATGACAGGCGGGGCCCGCCTATCATCTCTAACCCCACGGCCACGGCGACGGCGAGCTCACCGGCGAGGATTCCGGCCATGGCGACGGCAACGGAGGGCAGGGATGAGTTCAGCGTCGTGTTGCGGTGGCTGTGGTGGTAGCGCGGCACGGCGGGGAGGCCTGGTTCACCGGCGGCGAGGTTGGACGGCGGAAGCTCGTCGGAGAGTGGTGGTCGAGGTCGTTTCCGACTGCCATAGAGAGGGGAAACGAGGGGGAAGAGTCAGTGAGGTGCGGCGGTTCCGAAATGAGTGGAAGGAGAGGCAGGGGAGGCCTGTACCTCGAGATCGCCGGCGGCCCGACGCGGCGGAGCTCCGGTCGATCCCGAGCACTGGGGCGTCCTGCGGTTGAACTGGAGGTGCTGGGGGGATCAGTGGAGAGGTGTGAGGCTGGTGAGGGTGCTGGAGAGGCTCGGGAGGGCCTTATATAGCCGTGCCCGTGGTTCACCGTGGACCCGTGCGCCGGCGAGGTTGCAGGCGAGGCTGGAGAGGGTTCTGGAGCCTGGGAACACGCCGGGGAGGTCCGTGGACTAGCTCCACGTCTAGCTGAGGTGAGAGGAGGAGCGGGGGAGCGTCAGAGGAGGGCGCGCGTGTGAGGCAGAGGAATGGCCGAAGCGGGCGGCCGGTGCGCGTGCGACGACGTTCACTGGAGGGCGCAGGAGGAGGGGGGACAGCGCCGGGGAGGTCGCGGACGTCGAGGCGCCTCGACTGGCGCGAGGGGGAGGCCCGAGGCTATCGGGGATCGGCGATTGGCTGGAGCCAGCGTGCGGGGTGCACTGTTTGCGCGCTCCAGAGCGTGCGTTTGACAGGCATCGCCGCGCTCTCGCCGGTTTGGTCCGTCCCAGCGTGTCCAACAATGTCCAGCGAGTAGAGGGAGAAGTAAAGAAATGCCCTGGGGCCTTGGATGCCCTGGGGATGCAGAGAGAGAGTGAGAGTGTTGGTGAAATGGTAGAAGCTGGCTCTACAGCAAGGTAAAATAGAGGTTTCACCCCTCAATCATGGAGCTGAGGTGCTGGGGGAGTTACTGGAGGTAGCTGGTAACTCAATGAGCCTGTGGTAAGAAGTTGAGGCCATGGAGAAAAGTGAAAGTGGTCAAATTGAGGGTTTTAGAAATTCTGCAGAAGGTGTTTGATCAGTGTTTGATCAAGTAAATGAACTCCACTTGACATGGCACTTGACAGGGTTGAAAGACATGAGAAAATATGGTGCTTCGCCAAATTTGGGCTCATTTGGAGAAACTAGCCAATGTAACTTTGGTGAACCCTAGAAATCAACAGAAACAGTTTCATCTTGATTGAGTTAAGCTAATCAACTCCCCTTGATGCACCACTTGGCGTAGCATCTTCATTTTGGGTATTGATCATGCCCACAAAGTTTGAAGCTCCAGATAAAAAGTTGGTAATGTAAAGTTGTTCAAATTTGCATTTGAGCAGAAAGGGTTTTGAGGTGATCTGATCAAGTTGCTCTATTCAAATTCTTGTTCCATTTGGTCTAGGTGCCTTATTAGTCCATTCTAGCATGTGCACCAAGTTTGTGAGCATTTGGACAAGTTTGGCAATGTAAAGTTGCTCAAACTTCAAATATGGACAGAATGGTTATGAAGGGGTTTGAGGGGGTTTTCTTGCTTCCCATGGCATGGGACTTGGCAAGATCATCAAATATGTCATATATGACATGATAGAATTTCCCTGGAATTTTTGGAGAAAGTTTCCTTTGTAAATATTTCAAAAGCTTGAAATATCCAGAAAGGGTTTTAGAGGGTTTAGCCCATTATTTTGAACATGACCAAGTGTTGAAACTCTTATATATGGACAATATATGTCCTATGAGTCTCTCTGAATTTTGGCAATTATTTTTGAAATAGTTAAATAATTTTCCCCTATTAAAGACCATTTCTGGCCTTAAGAAAAAGCTTTTAAATAAAATAGGAAAATAACTTTTAAAATTATACCTTTGTGGTTTCTGGGAGTCCTATGACTACTAGGTCTCAAATAAACCTTTTGAAATAATTTTCACACCCTAAATCAAGTACTTACAGTGCAAATCTTAATTCAGGGGTTTTTGGAAAACTAAATTTATAAAATACTTTTTGGCCAAATTATTTTTATAAGAAAATACTATACTGTTATATAACACTTGGCATGATCATTGGGCAGAAGTTTGGGCATGGAGATGAAATCTACAAGAGGTCATAGTTGACTTTAATGAGCACAAGAAAAAGCACATGAAGAAAACTCAATTCCAAATAAAAGCCAAATGATGCTAAAAAAAATTGCTGGTCCAAATTTTCATGCTTCAAAGTTACAAATAACATGTTACAAAATGCAGGGTGTGACACTAGTCTTTTATTTTTTTCAGTGAAAGATGGAACAGGGTTGTGGGTGTTTGATCATTCTTTTTTCTTATGCCTTGAACATTTTGCAGTGAAGTGCAGTTTAACTGAGTTTATCCACTGCAAAAATTGCTAAATTTGGTATTGAACACTTTGCATTCCCAGATTCTGCTAGAGTGGTTCAGTTGTGTTTGTTTTGTTGTGGATTTTCACTGACTTTGTTGTGTTGTGCAATTCCCAGATTCTACTAGAGAGCTTCACTGTCTTCGGTGCATTACCAATACGGTGGTTTTCGTTCCAGGCGAGGATGGTCGTGAGACTATCGTGCAGTACGCCGGTCCATGGTGTGAGGTTCATCGGGTGCATGACTGCAGTGCTTTTTGTAGATTTTTCTGGTGAAGAGTTGGATCACCAATAGATAAGAATGCACTAGATATCCTTGATTATAGTTGTGTCGGATTTCCTCGAGTTATGATCGTTTCCTCTTTTGCTTACACACATGCTTGACTGTAATGGGCAGGGCGTCAACTTCTTCGTCAGTTTGTTATTCTTGCGGCTTCTGGACCAACTTGGCCCACAAGTTGTGTACACAATGTTCTCGTCAGCGTGTGTGGTAGGGGCAATATTTGTGCGGCGACACGTAGTCGAAACATTAAATCAGTTTGTAATTTTGCCCCGATGACTTTCGGTTCACTTGGTTATGCAAAAAAAGATATGTGCTTGTTTGTAGGGTATGGTGCAGTTCTTTTGTATTCGCCCCTGTGTCAAAATTGTAAAAAAAAATAATGCAGTTCAATTTTCCTTAGAATAGTTTAGAGCTTTTGCAGCTCACTTGTTTTGTTGTGAAAAAATTAAGTGCAGTGCGGTTCCGGTTCAGTACAAGACGAGAAACAAAATAGAAAAGAAGAAAGAAAGTGTGCTTCACTTTGGCAAAGTTTGTTTCTTGTAAAATGTAATTCATTAGTTCATTTTAAGAGTGATGCCGTTCACTTGCCCCCAACATGAAAATGCAAAAAAAAATAGCAGAATCTCAAAAAAAAAATTGTTACCAAAACAACACAAAAAAGTAATGCGGTTCACTTGGTGATCCAAAAACAAAAACACATCGGAAAAGCAGCTCACTTCTCAAACACTTCTCAAACGCGCGTAAAAAATTAATTAATACGAAAAAAGACAAAGCAAATCATGAGGTTCACTTTTTGGTAGTGTTCCGTTTTACTTTCGGGAGTGTTGCGGTCCACTTTCCTTTGAAAAAAAAGTTGGAAAAAAAGACAACAAAACTCCTCTGAGAAAAATCTACGTCCAACAAAATAAATCATGAGGTTCGTTTGACTGTCTGATGCAGTGCGTTCTTCAGTCTGAAGCAGTGCGCTTTTCGCGTTTTTGTAATTTAAAAACTGCTCTTAAACCGTAATGAATTAGTGGGCGTGTTCTACATGAGAAAGTAGCGTCTCGACGATATCTTTCCAACGGTGTATCATTTGGATCATTTCGGCCAACGTTTTGTAAAAATTTCACGAAAAAACGGCTGCTGTCGTTCGTAGCCAGCCGCACGACTTTCAAATTTAACTAAAAACCGTAAGGAATCTCAAAAACATTTCAACATATGAAAGTTGCGCCTCATTCGTAGCTTTCCAACGGTATATTACACGCCTCGTTTCGACAAACGGTTAAAAAACTGGAGTGAAAACAGTACCGAAAATTTGAAAAAATTCGAAAAACACAATTCCGCGATTTAGTAAATTCAAAACTGCTCTTAAACCGTAGCGAATTAGAAAAAATAATAGATACGAAAAAGATGTGCGCCGACGATACCTTTCCAACGATGTATCATATGTTTCGTTCCAACGAGCGGTTTAGAAAAAAAACGCCAAAAAAACGCTCGCTGCCATTCGTTGTGAGCCGCACGATTTTCGAAACTGCTCTTAAACCGTTCGGAATCTTGAAAAGTATTCAACATGGAGAATTTGCGTCTACTTCATAGCTTTTCAACGGTATATTACACGCATAATTCCAATAAACGGTTAAAAAACTAGAGCAAAAAAGGTAACGAAAAAACAACACGTACAGTTTTTCAAACATGAAGTTCGCTGGTCTTTGTGATGCGGTTCGTATAGCTCTCCAATGCAGTATTGCAATGCAGTTCGGAAGTGTTATGAGAATATTATTCTCATAATGTTATGAGAATAAATCGGCTGTGTGTATATATATATATATGAGTTTATGTCCTCTACAGCATTCACTTATTGCTATTTCTTCACGTTGCTTTTTTCTGCTAAGTGAATGTGATCGGACCCTTCCCCCTCTATGCTATGGGCATCTCTAGCCGTTCGGCCCCCCAGGGCACCTAAATAGAGCGGCCTGGGGGCGTGCCGGCGCTAGTTCGGCCCCTGGGGCGACCTAGCTCCCAGTCACGCCCCCAAGCGCCAGCCCCGGATGCGGGAAATTTGAACTAGGTCGTTCCCGCTCACAAAAGACGCCACAAATCCGGCGATCGGATGTAGTCTGGCGTTACAAAAAACAGAGCACAGCAAGTTCGCGTGCGCAACGAATCATTCGGCAGGGTCGGCTCCAGGCGTTGGCGGAGTCGGCGTGCGCGGGCTCGGCGGTGTCGGAGCTGCTTCGGTGCTGGGCTGTGTCGGCGCGGCTTCGGTACTACTGGGCGCCGATGTAGAGGCGTCGTTCGGGCTTGGCGTCGGTGTGGCCCTGGGCGCAGGAGCTAGCGTCGTCGGCGTCGTCTGCAGCTGGTTCAGGATGAGGCCTTGCTCCGCCATGTACCACGCCTTGAGCTGCTCATCGTTGCTCTGGAGCATGTCCGCCCCGCCCACCAGAAAAGCCATGTCGGTGTTCCTCTTCTTCACGGCGACGTTCGTCCGGAGCAGGTTGATGTTGGTCCGGAGCAGGTCGAGCTTGATGGCGCTGTTCGTCATCAACGACGACCACCGCGCCTCGGTCTTCTCTTCACGCACGACGGCCGGGCCTGGGCGTCGGCGAGGCAATGCTCGATGGACTCCTGCACTCGCATGGTTGCCGCGTCGGCGTGTTTCCCCTTCTTGGCCCCTTTGTGGCCGTCCGGCTGCCCCTCTGACGCGCCCGGAGTCATCGCGTCCGGCTTGTATGTCTCCTTGTCCTTGTCGAGGGTACATCAGACTTCCGCCCACTTCTCGCACTTGTCAATGCGCTTGTAGACATGGAGGTACTTGAAGTCGGCGTCGAGGTTGTCACGCCGATACATGGCGAACATGCGCAGTAACTGCGCGGAGGAACAAACAGTTGGCGGGCGTAGACAACGAAGAGAAGCGGGCGAACGGCGTGCGTACCTAATCCTCAACGCTGGCGCCGCTCTCCGGGTGAGGCGCTACCTCCTCGACGATATCATGCCATTTGTTGCACGCCCCCTGGATACGCCCCCAATGGTTCGCCATCGCCTTGGAGCCACGATGCATGTAGACGCCTTTGAAGTAGGGGTCGACGAGCTTCCGCTCGTCGAACTCGGGCTTGATGCGGTCCCAGTACGTCTCGAAGCTCTGGTTCGTGTCGGTGGTCGGTTCGAGGCAGACGACTTTCCATGCTTCAGCGAGGCATTCTCCTCCTTGGACGTCCACTTGATGCGTGGTTCACCTGGCCTAGCCGCCCGCTTCTTCTTCTTGCGCCCCTTCGTCGGATCAGTAGCTGGCTCCTCCTCCTCCTCCTCCTCCTCGTCCTCCTCCTCCTCCTCGGGTTCCTGCGCATCTTGCACATCCTCGCCGTAGACATAGCCGAGCTTGGCCTCCATGCCGCCGCTGAGATCCACCACCTCGTCCTGGGTGGCGGACCCGAGAGACGCGGCGGTCGCGGTCGAACCTATCGCGATGATGTCGTCCATGTCGGCTCCTGTGTCGTCGGTGTCGCCGAGGTGTGAGAAGGGCAGCGGTCCACGGAGGAGATGGGGCGTCGGCGTGGACGCGTAGGCGGGCGGCGAGTAGTTGTATGGAGGGTACTGCACGCCGACGAAGGCGGGCGAGGGTGTGCGCGTCGCTGGGTGGCCATGGGGGAAGGTCACGTTTGGGTTGAACCCACCGTGCGCGTCGACGTCGGCGTAGCTGGGCGACGACGATCCCCATGGAGAACCGATGCCTTGCTGTCCCCAGGGCGCGTACTGGGCGTGGCTGACGACGGGTGGATTCATCATCCCCGTGTGGTCGGCCAATGAGGAGGCCGCTGCAGCCGCCGCCGCGCGCGCCGCGTTGTCGCGGGCCTTCTTGGCGATGGCCCTGTTCCACCGGTCGGCGGTGACTGCGTCGCATCGCTGAACTTACACCCTCCACTCGGTGTTCGACATGTCCGGTGGCTTCGATGGTGGTGCCCTCAGCTTCCTCTGCTTCGGCTGGGCCACGGTGCCGGTCGCAGTTGCCGCCGCGCGCGGCATGGCGTACTTCTTCGGCGGCATGGCGGCGACTGGAAGGCGAGCGGGAGGGGGTTTGGCGGGAGGAAGGGAGGGAATGGCGGGACGAAGGCGAGCGAGCGGGAGGGATGCGAGGGAAAAGCGTCAAGAAACGGCGGGAAAATGTCCTCGGGGCGCCGACAGGGCGGACCCACGCGTCTTTTTTGCTTGTGTCGGCTCCCCAAGCGCCCCCTAGGGCGCCGGGTTCGGCCTGGGTCCGCCGGCACCAGTTTTGGCCCAAGCCGGCGAAAAACGGGCTTTTGGGGGCGCGACTAGCCAAAACGCCTGGGGAGGGCCTGTTGGGGGTGCGGCTGGAGATGCTCTAAACTCAACCCATTCCATTCTCAAGGATCCTTTCTCAAGGAAGCAATCTTTCAAGAAGGTTGATTTCTTTGGCGAGCATGTGTTCTTCACTGATTTTAATCCCTATGACTCTGCTCGCATAAGGAAGAGGCGTTTATGGACTGCCAGTCAGGCGAATTTCTATTCCTCAGTGCTTTACAACAAAGACAAAGTCTTCGATCATCAGCATATTCCTCACGTGGATATGGAGTCTCTGCCATGTTTTGTGTCGGTCCTTAGTATTCTTCACGACGCTGGACTTCTGGGTTTTTGCACAGATATATGCGATTGGAATGAAGAATTGAATCTCCAATTTTATGCAACCCTGCACATCACTGGCAATTATGAAGACGTGAATTCATGGGTGCTAGACTGGATGTCTGAAAACACTCATTACAAAGCTCCAGCCTCTGAATTGCTTCAGGCTTTGCCCCTCAGTCCTCCAAATGAAGTTGCACGTTGCATGTATGAAGAAACTGAACTCACTGATCAATACCTGCAAGTGCTTATGAAGCCTTTGAAGCCAGGACAAGCCCCATGGACCAAATTCCTCGTGAAGGAATTGTTGTTTTTGCCACGGACTGTCTATCGCATTCTGACGAAGACATTGAGTCCAATCAAGGGCCATGACTCGAATGATGAAGAAGTCGTTGGCATCATGAAGAATTTGCTATTCAACATCATCCATGGCGTTCCCGTCAACTTTCATGATTTCTTCATGAGGACAATGGAAAATGTTGCACTGTCCCCTTTCAACCTGAAGCCTTATGCTCCATGGATTATGAGGTTCATCAGGACAAGGTCTTCAGTGAATTTCAAAGCTGATACTCTCAATCATTGCAGCTACTTGCCCCCAATTGAAGTCCTCAAACGGGCATTTTCCTCAGCTGATGACAAGGGCAAGGCCACTGCTGTTTTTGATGAAGGCACTCGTCCATTGGACGGTCAGTTTCGCAAAGCTGCATCTTATTCCACCAATGATGACTCTGCCACTCATGACTCTGCCGCCAACGCTACCAAGCAAAATCCTCAAGGCAGAGCTTCTAGGGTGATGACTGATTGTGAGCTTCTCCTCAGTCTTCATCAGAAGGTTGATCGCAACCACAAATGGGTCAAGCGTCAGTTTGGTTCAATTCTTCACAACATGACCTCCACACATAATGCAGTGAAGAAGAACCACTACTACCTTCATGAAAACCTCAACCACACCTGGGTTGTTCTGTCTCATCTCTATGGCGAAGAAGATCTGAAGAAAATGGGTCTCAAGGATGACTTTGAGTGGTTTGCTCCTCCTCCGAAGAGATACAACAAGGTCAAGGTTCCTCCCTTGGTAGCCAGCTCTTATTCTTCATCGCGCGAGACCGACGAGTATGAAGACCTGGACGACACTGCGGCATGCCCATTTCAACCATCGACCCCAACAACGCTGGTGCTCCTTCATCATCTTGAGATTATTCAGGGGCGTTAGTCCTCAGTTTCGATCCTTTTGGCCATTCGATGACAAAGGGGGAGAAATTTGAGTTAGTCTTCAAGCGGGTCTATATATATGGGTGTTTTTTGCTAAGTTACAACTCTCGTTCTTCTGATTACTTTGTGGATCGAGTTGTAAACTTAAACTCTATGGTGACCTGATACTTTTGCTGTGGTGTTTCTGCATGCTTATTCCTCATTAATGTTATGCACGCATGCTGAATTACATCAGTCACCATATTTCATCATGCATTTCAAATTCTTCATATTATAAGTCAAATGCGTGTATGAATTACAAGATATATGGGGAGATCTCCATGATTCTACTCTTCAAATGTACATTGCTTCAAAAGCAAATTCCTCACTATGCACATCTTCAGGGGGAGTTCTTCTATATCTTGCAATCAAATTCCTCAATATCAGTATTTGCACTTCATATGTTTATCCCCGTTGAAAACTTAACCTATATTGTCATCAATCACCAAAAAGGGGGAGATTGTAAGTGCATCTAGTGCCCCTTAGTGATTTTGGTGCATTGAAGACTTATAGGTTAAGAGACTAATGTGTTTATGAGTGTACACGGGTCTATAAGTCTATGAGGAGTTTGATATTTACAGAGAAAGTCGACCCCTAAAAATGAAGTTCTTCGACTGAAGACTTTGGATTTCTGATGACTTTCTGAAGACTTTGAAAGGGAAGAAATTGGTGTGACCCTAAAGACTTGGTATTCATCTGAGGAACATGAAGCGTGAAGACTTTTGTTTTTATAGTTTCATTTTCTCTTTCTTGAGTCATAGGAAACACTGTACTGTTAAAGGGGGTCGAGGAAATACTAAGGAAAATTTTCCATGTGATGCTCAACTCATCCTACACCTACCAATCCCTTCGAGTGAAGCCATTGAAAATCTCATACAGTTTAGTCATACTCTTCAGTGACAGAGACGAAGTTCTTCTAGTCTCTAAGGAATTTATTCTGACTGGGGAGTTAGGAATTCGCCAGTGCGGATTACCTACAAAGTGAGGAACATGATAGCCCTGAGGAATTTGGTACTCAAATTTCCGACCGTTCTTGTGCTACACACCAGCTGTCCCAAAATATCTACCTACCTAACGGTCATATCATTAAAGGGCATTTATGTCTTATCGTGTCGGGCTGCTCCCTAGGCTATAAATAGCCGCCCCCTACAACCACTAGCTGGTTGGCTGCTCCGAGAGAAATTGACACTTGTCATAAGAGCAACTCATCCTCCGAGGACTTTGAGCGAAAATCATCAAGTGAGGAAAAACCCGAAACCAAACCCAAAACCTTCAAACCCAAAAGTGATTGAGCATCACTGAAGAGATTGATCTTGCGTGGATCCGACGCTTGTTACCTTTGAAGACTGTGCTTCTTTCTGACGGTTAGGTGTCATGGTCTAGAGCGTCCAAGTGGAATTGTGGATCGCCAAGTGACCTAGTCTGTGAAGGTTCGGAAGTCACCTGAAGACTTAGCACGAGTGATTGGGCGAGGTCTGTGTGACCTTATCTCAAGGGGAATACGGTGAGGACTTGGTATCTTGGATTGTGTGTCCTTGACTGGGTGTCTGGGACTGTGTGTCCTCAGGTTTAAATACCTAGCCGCCCTAACCAGATGTACAACTAAGACAGCAGTTGGAACTGGTCTAACAAATCATTGTCTTCACCAATCTTACTGGTTCTATTTCCTCAACTCTTTCATTTCCTCATATCTGTGTGAAGACTTTGACTGAAGACTTTCTCAATTTCCTCAGTTCAATTTCTTTAGTCTGTTTGTCTTCATCCTGTGTTATCCTGTGTTTACACTTTCTGTACTCTGTGTTTGTCTTCATATCTTCATGATGACCATGCTTGTATTCTGCTATGTTTACTTCTGAGTACTTATTCCGCTGCAAGTAGTTCTTGGCTAAGGAATTTCCTCAACAGCAAATTCCTCAGTGAAGAATTCATAAAAATCGCCTATTCACCCCCCCCTCTAGTCGATATAACGCACCTTCAGGCCGCGACTACCCAGAGACACCCAAGAACGGCCGGGCATTTTGCGCCTTCCACAACATGCACAGCCACAACACCCATGACTGTCAAGAGCTCAGGGCTCTCCGCGAAGGACGCATCATCCAACGCCCCGAGCGCAGCAGCCGTGGCTACGGTCGCGGGGGAGGTCCGACCGGAGGACGCTGGGACGACCGTGGACCCCATCAGGAGTGGCGTTATCAGCCTCGGGAGGACCGTTGGTGCGGCCAGCCCCGTGAGGACGCCTAGAGGGATCAGCCCCCGGAGGACCATCCTTAGGGTAGGGCCGGCCTACCACCTCTGCCACTACCAAGGAGGAACGACGACCAGGACGAGGGGGCTGGGGGCTTCCAGGAGCCGCGTGCCATCGCTTGCATCTTGGGCGGAGCACAGGCCCCAGCTTCTAAGCGCCTCTTCAAGCAGTTCGCCTGTGAAGTAAACGCGGCTCTCCCCAAGATCGAGGCCACCCATCCGCTCAGGTGGTCCAGGTGCCCCATCACCTTCAGTTCAGCAGACTAGCTCAAATGCGCAGCTACGGCTGGCGCCATCTCGATGCTTTGCTCTCCCGTCATCAGCAATGCCCAAGTTACCAAGACCCTCATCAACGGTGGCGCAGGGTTAATGTCCTGTCCATTGAGACATTCGACAGCCTCCAAGTACCCTACGAACAGTTACTGCCTACCAAGCCCTTCTCCGGAGTAACTGATGGCTCCACCACTCCTGTGGGGAAAGTTCTCCTACATGTAACCTTTGGCGAGGGTGACAACTACCACACCGAGCTCATCGACTTTGATGTCGCCCACATCCATCTCCCTTACAATGCCATCCTCGGGTATCCGGCCCTGGCCAAGTTCATGGCAGTAACTCACCACAGCTATAATGTTCTCAGGATGCCTAGAAGCGGCGGCATCATCACCATCGCCTGCGAGGAAAAGGATGCAGTGTGCTCGCTCGAGCGCGCTAACTAGGCGGCGGTTGAGGATCCGGACAGCGACATCATCATCTACCCACCGGAGGTCGTTCCCAAGACGAAGAAGCAGCTTCTGGCTCTGAAGCCTCATTAGGACGCAGTGCGGGGAAGCAGCACCACAGGGCCTCCTCCTCCTCTCGCATAGGAAGGCACGCCCGGCGCCCCTCTCAGGCTGGGCTCGGGGGCTCTCCTTTGGAGGGCCTCAGACCTACCCAATGTCACGAGGGAGGCGCTCGGGCACCATGTGGAAGAGTGCTTCGCTGCACACTTCCCTTCGGAGGCCTCAAGGTGCGAGGGACCAAGCGCTCAGGAGTTCATCGGCCAGACCATCGAAGACCTACAAGAGCCAAGAGCCATGCGAGGCGAGAGCCGCCCGGCTCCTCCGAGGGCAGTTATCGGCCCAGGCTCAGGAGACGGGTTGCGCGTTTGCGTCAACGTCCCGGCACTCAACAGGATCACGTCTCAGGAACTCTACTGGCCTTCCCGGGTGGGCCGGTGTCAGGGTCCCCCTCACAGCTACGTGTTGATACGTCCAAAACGTATCTATAATTTCTGCTTGCTCCATGCCTCTTTTGGGTGATATTGCTATGTTATTTATACACTTCCATACACTTTTGATCATATTTGGACTAACCTATTAACTCAGTGCACCCCAGTGCCAGTTTCTGTTTTCGGCTGTTTTTGTATTTCATGTTTTCACGTTACGAGAACTGCCAGGAAAAATCCAGAAAAAATATATAAAAAATCAGCGTTCCAGAAGCTACCTTGCGCCCGAAGTACAGCCGGGGGGGGCCACCAGGGCCCCAGGCGCCCTGGCGGCGCCCCCCCCCCCCCCGGGCCGCGCCGGGGGGCGCCTGGGCCCCCCGAGGCTCCGCTGATGCCCCCCTTTGGCATATATTTAAAGCGTCTCCCGAAACCCTCGAGACGGGAACTCTTTTTCGCGATCTCATCTCTGTTCCGCCGCCGCCGCCACTTCCAAGATCGGGAGCACCAGGAGAACTCTTCCCGGCACCCTGCCGGAGGGGAGGATCACCACCGGGAGCTTCTCCACCACCATGGACGCCTCCCGGACGAGTTGTGAGTAGTCTCCCTTGGACCATGAGTCCATGACCAGTAGCTATGTGATGTTCTCCTCCCATTCTTGTGCTTCACTAATTAGTCCTCGTGAGCTGCCCTACATGATCGAGGCACATATGTAATCCTTATGTTGTTGCTATGATGAGTTTGCTGGGATCCGATGGATTATGAGATTATGTTCAGATTGTGTTTGAGTAATATATTTGATCTACCTCTTTTATATTTATATTCGTAAGTAATTCTTGCATGTTCTCCGTTGTTATTTATTCCTTTGGCCAAGTAATAGGTAGTGACTCCAAGAGGGAACGTTATGCTTGATTGTGGGTTCATGCCCCTCGATGACTAGCTTGAGTGACAGAAACATGAGTCTAGGGGATGTGCTGTTGCCACAAGGGGGAAAACAACGGTGCTTGTGCCCGCGGGTGCAAGGATTGTTTACTTTACGCAAAGTTCTTTTAATGCAGTTGTCTGTTGCTTCGAGTTTACACTATGGGTGGGACTCGCAACTTAATACCAGCGAGATGTTCTGGATAGATATCTCAAGGTGGATGATTAGTAGTAGATATTGATGGATTTCGGTCTACTTACCTCGGCGTACCGCCCATGCTTTGAACCTCAACCTTTCTTGCAATGTAGTTAGCATTGGTTTGCGTTCATGGTTCTGTCAATTGCCCAGCTGTAATTCGTTTACCTCACATAGCAGTTTTATCGTCTTTTGGGAGAGAGACATCACTAGTGAACATCATGAGACTCCGGTCCATATTACCATCATTGATCACATCCGCTATTTACTTTACGCTTTTACTTACTATTGCAGCAACATCTATCACTACTATCACTTGTGTTTGATCCTTTGTAAACTACAAGGCCGAAGGGATTGACAACCTCTCTGTACTCGTTGGGAGCAAAGTTATTTGTATCTGTGTGCAGGTCCACGTTGATTGCTAATATCTGGCGCCGTTGGCAGTTGACACCTTCTTGTTGAAACTGGGAGTCTCAGGGGAAATCGATCCTTGGTATCTTTGCCAAGGGAAAACTTCCGCTACACTGCATCTCACACCTTCCACTTGGGGTAACCAACGAGGGGCGAGAAGCCATCAAGCAAAGTTTTCTGGCGCCGTTGCCGGGGACTCCACTCTTCAGGATAGGGGAGTTGCACGCTATCTTTTACCTTTGCTTTTTAGTCTTGTTAGTTTACCTTTTATTTTTTGCTTTAGTATCTTTTATCGAAAACCACAAAAATAGTTATCTTGCTTGCTTGCTACTATGGGTTCCACCAAAAATACTAGATGGGAGGAGTACACCCCTTCTTCCATTATGCCAATCACCACTGTCGGGATCTACAAAAGTAATAAACCTTGTGATTATGTTAGTCTTGACGGAGAGTTATGCCCATGGCATGGTCTCCCAGGAAAAGAGTATGAGCCTCAATTTAAAATTGCTCCTAAGCTTCCCCAAACTTGGGAAGACGTTCAAACTCTTATAATAGAGAGTGATTCAAACAAAGAGTATGACACTACAATTCTGCCCAATAATGATAAAATTGATTTTGATAATTGTAGTATTTCAGAAGTTGTCACCTTTCTACAAGGAATGGCCAAAGATCCCCACACTAGCACGCTTAATCTTGCCTTCACAGAGCATGTCACTAATGCTCTCATCAAAGCTAGGGAGGAGAAACTTAGAGTAGAAGCCTCCATACCTAGAAAGCTAGAGGATGGTTGGGATCCTATGATTAAAATTAAGATAAACAACTTCTCTTGCTATGCTTTATGTGATATTGTAGCTAGTACTTCCATTACGCCCAAAAGACTATATGATATGCTTAAATTGAAACCTTTATATTCTTGTTCTTTTGGTGTTCGTCTCGTTGATTCTTCCATAAAGAAACCTTTGGGGAGGATCGACGATGTTCTTATTTTTGTCAATGATAATTATGTTCCAGTTGATTTCACTATTATGGACATTGAATGTGAACCTTCGTGTCCAATTATTTTGGGACGTCCCTTTTTGCGCATCGTTGGTGCTATCATTGACATGAAAGAGGGGAATATAAAATTTCAGTTTCCTCTCAAAAAAGGGATGGAACACTTCCCTCGAAAGAAGATTAAGTTACCTTTTGAGTCCGTTGTACGGGCTAGCTATTCTTTTACTCTTGATAAAACTTGATCTCCTTGCATTATACCTAGCTTAAAGGCATACGAGAAAGCGCTTTTGGGAGGCAGCCCAATGAATAAATTTTATTTTGTTTTTGTTGTGTCTTGATGTTGTTACTACTGTAGCATCGTCATTGTATCTTTGCTTTTTAATTTTGTGCCAAGTATAGCCTATGATTGCTAGAAAGTTCAAAAGTTGTGAGGTGCTGTCCAGGAAACAGATTCTGTCCTTGGATAGAAAAATTCGTATAAAATCACCAGATCATCTTTTTGGTCTGAATGTTTTCGATAGTGTGCTCTATATAATTGTCTTTCGTGCGTCTGTTTCGAGTTTTTTGATTAGAGTTGCAGAAGTGCCCCGAACAAATCATTCACTACCTGCTGTTCTGTTTTTCACAGATTCTGTCATGTTTTGCCTTTCCTTCATTTTGCAAACCTAGAGCTTGCTTTTTCTTTGCAAAAACCTTTTGGCAATCTTGAGAAACAGTAGATCTTCAAGAATATCCTTATTTCCAGCAAGGAACAATTATTTTATTATGGGTACTAACCTCGCTAATCAGATTATGATGAGTTATGTATGAAGGGAGTTTTCAAGTGTGCGAGGGAAGATGATAAAAAGATTCAGGAGTGTCAAGCGCTCAAGCTTGGGGATGCCCCCGTGCACCCCAAGAAATATTCAAGGAGACTCAAGCGTCTAAGCTTGGGGATGCCCCCGTGCATCCCCTTCTCCATCAACATTATCAGTTCGTCTTTCGTTCCACTATATTTTTATCACTTCATGTGTTATGTGCTATGCTTGGAGCGTCTTGCTTTTAGTTTTCCTTTTTAGTTTTCTTTAGCTTTTCATAACGAGTTGGAACTCAGCATTCTTTATGTGGGAGAGAAACACGCTCCACCTTTACCTAGAACACAACATAGAATTTTCATGTTTATCTTTGCTGTGTGTGTTCTTTGTCTTTTAATAGCTACTATCATGCTTAGCTTTTATCTATCATGCTTAGCTCTTTACTTTAATGCTTATCTTTCTAAAGAGCTTTGTTTAGTTGGTTGCTTGAACTCTCTTTATTTATCATGCTCACCTTATTGAGAGAGTTTGCTTCCGTTGCATTGGTTGATATGTCTATGATAAAGATGCTACGTGCATAATGGCGCTTAGTAGTTCATGTTTTCTTATGGTTAGTCTCAAATAGTTGGGGGATTTCCAATGTGTTATTGGAGTACCAACATGATTTGTTTGCCTATGATGTGGTATGGTTTAGTAATATCTTCCTTCAAGAATTTATTTTGATTGACTTGGCGTATGCTCACGCATATTTAAGACTGTAAAGAAAGTCTGTCAAGCCTTGACGATCTTTTGTTTCTGAGTAGCGATATAACTTCCATGCCTGATTCAATGTTGCTTTGTCGCTCTGCATGATTATGATCGTCATTGCTCTCTTAGTTGGTCGCTCCCAGTCTTTTGCTAACCTTCGCCTGTACTAAGCGGACTGACTGCTTGTGCATCCAAATTCATTTAAACCAGTTATGCCATATGAGTCCACCATACCTTCCTACATGGTATTTACCTGCCATTCCTAACGGAGACTTGCATGTACCATCTCAAAATTATTCAAAAAGAAAAAGCATCCTTATTTTGTGCCTCTGTTGTAAGTTCATGAGGAAGTAGTAGTTAATTCATGATCTTTTTAAGATTGGACAAGCTTCACCCCGGGATTGCATGTATAATGTGCAAACCCATAACACGAGAAGGAACTGGCATTGAGTGCGCCCGGCTCAAAAAGATAATATAACAAACAAACCCTCCTTCACGCTTTGTTCATGAGAAATCAGAAAACTTTGGCAGTGATAAACAAAGGAGATTAAGAGGATGTGATCGTCCTCATTCGGGAGCCGTTCCTCGAAACTTGTCCATCTCAAAAAGTAATTGAGTTATCTGCTAGCATTCGTTGACGAAACATGCATAATAATAAAATAATAATTATTACCTCTGTTTTTAAAACCAAGAGCTCTGGTACATGTTTTGTCTTTGTTTCCGACTACGGGTTTTCAACCTTGCCAACAAAAGCCACGGTTCGAGAGTCTCCACCTTCTTTTAAAAGCACCAACTACTGAGAGCATGATTGTCATTCTGAGTGTAATGTGCATTGTCCCAAAGTAGCATTGTCTTTTGCATGATTATGATATCGTTTATTTTGAAATCATTGTATCTAGTCATCACTTAAACCTTGGAGGTGCCCCTACATTTATGTTTTGCTTCACTAAAGGGGGCAAGCGAGATATCACTTTATCATATTTGCACATCATGTTCATTACAAATCTATTTGATGTTTCAGTATCATAATGTAAAACTTTCAGTCCTTTGTGATTTTCTCATGAGGCAACTTAATTACTATAGATTCATTGTCTCAGTAAGCTTTTGTCATATGACTATGAAAAAGTCCTATATGGTTAATAGCATGTCACCACAGAAATTATTCTAGTTATCATTTACCTACTCGAGGACGAGAAGGAATTAAGCTTGGGGATGTTGATACGTCCAAAATGTATCTATAATTTCTGCTTGCTCCATGCCTCTTTTGGGTGATATTGCTATGTTATTTATACACTTCCATACACTTTTGATCATATTTGGACTAACCTATTAAATCAGTGCACCCCAGTCCCAGTTTCTGTTTTCGGCTGTTTTTGTATTTCAGGTTTTCACGTTACGAGAACTGCCAGGAAAAATCCAGAAAAATTATATAAAAAATCAGCGTTCCAGAAGCTACCTTGCGCCCGAAGTACAGCCGGGGGGGGGGGGGG
>LR738711.1:134961237-135024887 GCA_902687465.1 Secale cereale | reverse complement strand
GTGCCCCCCCCCCCCGGCTGTACTTTGGCTACCGGGAAGCTTCTGGAACGCTGATTTTTTATATAATTTTTCGGGCAGTTCTCGTAACGTGAAAACCTGAAATACAAAAACAGCAGAAAACAGAAACTGGCACTGGGGTGCACTGAGTTAATAGGTTAGTCCAAATATGATCAAAAGTGTATGGAAGTGTATAAATATCATAGCAATATCACCCAAAAGAGGCATGGAGCAAGCAGAAATTATAGATACGTTTTGGACGTATCAACATCCCCAAGCTTAATTCCTGCTCGTCCTCGAGTAGGTAAATGATAACAAGAATAATTTCTGTGGTGACATGCTATTAACCATATAGGACTTTTTCATAGTCATATGACAAAAGCTTACTGAGACAATGAATCTGTAGTAATTAAGTTGCCTCATGAGAAAATCACAAAGAACTGAAAGTTTTACAATATGACACTGAAACATCAAATAGATTTGTAATGAGCATGGTGTGCAAATATGATAAAGTAATATCTCGCTTGCCCCCTTTAGTGAAGCAAAACATAAATGCAGGGGCACCTCCAAGGTTTAAGTGATGACTAGATACAATGATTTCAAAATAAACGATATCATAATCATGCAAAAGACAATGCTACTTTGGGACAATGCACATTACACTCAGAATGACAATCATGCTCTCAGTAGTTGGTGCTTTTAAAAGAAGGTGGAGACTCTCGAACCGTGGCTTTTGTTGGCAAGGTTGAAAACCCGTGGTCGGAAGCAAAGACAAAACATGTACCAGAGCTCTTGGTTTTAAAAAACAGGGGTAATAATTATTTTTTTGAATATGCATGTTTCGTCAACGAATGCTAGCAGATAATTCAATTACTTTTTGAGATGGACAAGTTTCGAGGAACGGCTCCCGAATGAGGACGATCACATCCTCTTAATCTCCTTTGTTTATCACTGCCAAAGTTTTCTGATTTCTCATGAACAAAGATTGAAGGAGGGTTTGTTTGTTATATTAATTTTGAGCCGGGCGCACTCATTGCCAGTTCCTTCTCGTATTATGGGTTTCCACATTATACATGCAATCCCGGGGTGAAGCTTGTCCAACTTAAAAAGATCATGAATTAACCACTACTTCCTCATGAGCTAAAACAGGGGCACAAAATAGTAATGCATTTTCTTTTGAATAATTTCGAGATGGCACATGAAAGTCTTCGTTAGGAATGGCAGGTAAATACCATGTATAGGAAGGTATGGTGGACTCATATGGCATAACTGGTTTAAAAGATTTTGGATGCACAAGCAGTCAGTCCGCTTAGTACAGGCGAAGGTTAGCAAAAGACTGGGAGCAACCAACTAAGAGAGCAATGACGGTCATAATCATGCAGAGCGACAAAGCAACATCGAATCAGGCATGGAAGTTATATCGCTACTCAGAAATAAAAGATCATCAAGGCTTGACAGACTTTCTTTACAGTCTTAAATATGCGTGAGCATACGCCAAGTCAATCAAAATAAATTCTTGAAGGAAGATATTACTAAACCATACCACATCATAGGCAAACAAATCATGTTGGTACTCCAATAACAAATTGGGAACCCCCCAGCTATTTGAGACTAACCATAAGAAAACATGAACTACTAAGCACCATTATGTACGTAGCATTTTTATCATAGACATTTCGACCAATGCAACAGAAGCAAACTCTCTTAATAAGATAAGCATGATAACTAAAGAGAGTTCAAGCAACCAACTAAACAAAAGCTCTTTAAAAAGATAAGCATGAAAAATAAGAGCGAAACATGATAGTAGCTATTGAAAGACAAAGGACACACACATCAAAGATAGACATGAAAATTCTATGTTATGTTCTAGGTAGAAGTGGAGCGTGTTTCTCTCCCACATAAAGAATGCTGAGTTCCGACTCGTTATGAAAAGCTAAAGAAAACTAAAAAGGAAACTAAAAGCAAGATGCTCCAAGCATAGCACATAACACATGAAGTGATAAAAATATAGTGGAACGAAAGACGAACTGATAATGTTGATGGAGAAGGGGATGCACGGGGGCATCCCCAAGCTTAGACGCTTGAGTCTCCTTGAATATTTCTTGGGGGTGCATGGGGGCATCCCTAAGCTTGAGCGTTTGACACTCCTGAATCTTTTTATCATCTTCCCTCGCACACTTGAAAACTCCCTTCATACATAACTCATCATAAACGGATTAGCGAGGTTAGTACCCATAATAAAATAATTGTTCCTTGCTGGAAATAAGGATATTCTTGAAGGTCTACTGCTTCTCAAGATTGCCAAAAGGTTTTTGCAAAGAAAAAGCAAGCTCAAGGTTTGCAAAATGAGGGAAAGGCAAAACAGGACAAAATCTGTGAAAAACAGAACAGCAGGTAGTAAATGATTTTTTCGGGGCACTTCTGCAACTCTAATAAAAAAACTCAGAACAGACGCGCGAAAGACAATTGTATAGAGCACGCTGTGGAAAAAATTCAGCCCAAAAAGATGATCTGGTGATTTTATACGAATTTTTCTATCCAAGGACAGAATCTGTTTCCTGGACAGCACGTCACAACTTTTGAACTTTCTTGCAATCAGAGGCTACACTTGGCACAAAATTGAAAATTAAAGATACAATGATGATGCTACTGTAGTAACAACATCGAGACACAACAAAAGCAAAATAAAAAATTTATTCATCTGGGCTGCCTCCTAAAAGCTCTTTCTTTATAGCCATAAAGATAGGCTTAAGACTTTAATAATGCTCTCGTAGGAATAAGAGTTGAAGAACAAAAGAGAGCATCAAGAAGCAAATACCAAACACATTTAAGCCTAACATGCTTCCTATGCATAGGAATATTGCAATCGAATAATTCATTGAAGCACAAAGCAATAAGCATGGGAAGACAAAACAAGTGCAGCTTCAAAACCTTCAACATAAAGAGAGGGAACTTGATATTATTGAAATATCTATAAGCATATATTCCCTTCTCATAATAATTTTCAGTGGGATCACGAATAAACTCAACAATATAAGCATCACATAAAGCATTGTTACCATGATCCACATGCAAAAACGTATCATTACTCTTCATATAAGCAAAATCTTTCTTATTAGGGATAGTGAGAGTAAAGCAATCATAACCATCATGGTAATCATTGTATTTAGGAGGCATATCATAATCATAATAAATTTTATCCTCAATAGTTGGTGGACTGAAAACATCATATTCATCATTGTAATCATCATGTATAGGAAGCAAAGTATCATCAAGGTAAATTTTCTCTTCAAAAGTTGGGGGACTAAAAATATCATATTCATCAAACGTGTCATCCCCAAGCTTAGAGCTTTCCATGTCATTAGCAATATTGATATTCAAAGAAAGCATACTAATAACATCACCACCATCATGATTGTTATGCAAATAATAAAGTTCCATAGGTTTTTTAATTTTCTCTTCGAACACATCATGTCCCAAAGCAAGGTAGAGCTTATAAAGCTCTCTCATATTTTTGTTGTTTTCCATTAAGCAGAACTAGTGAAAAGACATAAAGAAAACTGAAAGGTAAACTAACAAGACTAAAAAGCAAAGATAAAAGATAGCGTGCAACTCCCCTATCCTGAAGAGTGGAGTCCCCGGCAACGGCGCCAGAAAACTTTGCTTGATGGCTTCTCGCCCCTCGTTGGTTACCCCAAGTGGAAGGTTTGAGATGCAGTGTAGCGGAAGTTTTCCCTTGGCAAAGATACCAAGGATCGATTTCCCTGAGACTCCCAGTTTCAACAAGAAGGTGTCAACTGCTAACGGCGCCAGATATTAGCAATCAACGTGGACCTGCGCACAGATACAAATAACTTTGCTCCCAACGAGTACAGAGAGGTTGTCAATCCCTCCGGCCTTGTAGTTTACAAAGGATCAAACGCAAGTGATAGTAGTGATAGGTATTGTTGCAATAGTAAGTAAAACAGAAAGTAAATAGCGGATGTGATCGGTGATGGTAATATGGACCGGGGTCCCATGATGTTCACTAGTGATGTCTCTCTCCCAAAAGACGATAAAACAGCTATGTGAGGTAAACGAATTACAGCTGGGCAATTGACAGAATTATGTGCGCAAACCAATGCTAATTATATTGCAAGAAAGGTAGAGGTTCAAAGCATGGGCGGTACGCCAAGGCAAGTAGACCGAAATCCATCAATATCTACTTCTAATCATCCACCTTGAGATATCTATCCAGAACATCTCGCTGGTATTAAGTTGCGAGTCCCACCCATAGTGTAAACTCAAAGCAACAGACAACTGCATTAAAAGAACTTTGCGTAAAGTAAACAATCCTTGCACCCGCGGGCACAAGCACCGTTGTTTTCCCCCTTGTGGCAACAGCACATACCCTAGACTCATGTTTCTGTCACTCAAGCTAGTCATCGAGGGGCATGAACCCACAATCAAGCATAACGTTCCCTCTTGGAGTCACTACCTACTACTTGGCCAAAGCAATAAATAACAACGGAGAACATGCAAGAATTACTTACGAACATAAATATAAAAGAGGTAGATCAAATATATTACTCAAACACAATCTGAACATAATCTCACAATCCATCGGATCCCAGCAAACTCAACATAGCAACAGCATAAGGATTACATATGTGCCTCGATCATGTAGGGCAGCTCACGAGGTCTAATTAGTGAAGCACAAGAAGGGGAGGAGAACATCACATAGCTACTGGTCATGGACCCATGGCCCAAGGGAGACTACTCACAACTCATCCGAGAGGCGTCCATGGTGGTGGAGAGGCTCCCGGTGGTGATCCTCCCCTCCGGCAGGGTGCCGGGAAGAGTTCTCCTGGTGCGCCCGATCTTGGAAGCGCGGCGGCGGCGGAACAGAGATGAGATCGCGAAAAAGGGTTCCCGTCTCGAGGGTTTCGAGAGAGGTCTTAAATATATGCCAAAGGGGGGCATCAGCGGAGGCTCGGGGGGCCCAGGCGCCCCCCCGGCGCGGCCAGGGGGGCCGCGCCACCAGGGCGCCTGGAGCCCTGGTGCCTCCTCCCCCCGGTTGTACTTTGGCTACCGGGAAGCTTCTGGAATGCTGATTTTTTATATAATTTTTTTGGAATTTTTCGGGCAGTTCTCGTAACGTGAAAACCTGAAATACAAAAACAGCAGAAAACGGAAACTGGCACTGGGGTGCACTGAGTTAATAGGTTAGTCCAAATATGATCAAAAGTGTATGGAAGTGTATAAATATCCTAGCAATATCACCCAAAAGAGGCATGGAGCAAGCAGAAATTATAGATACGTTTTGGACGTATCAGCGACCCTAAGTTGTTCTGATGCAGGCTAACCCACCGGAGTCTCATGAGCACGGCGACAGGCAGTCCCACCGGACTCCCCTCCCCACATGGTTCGCTTGCGCATTAAAGGGGCGGTCCCTAAGCACCACGTCTCAGGGGCTCTCACTAACTCTCCAGCCCTCACCCCTTGGCCTTGACCACGGCATCGCGACCTGGCATACCAACAGCGGCTGAGCTTCGCTCGAGGGTCGGGACCGGAGGACGTAGAGCACCAAGAAGCATGAAAGTAGGGGGGTCGGTTCAGAGAGCTCGGGCCTGTTAGTACGTCAAGGGGGACCCTTGGGCATCACAACCCAAGGGCCTAACTGGACATGTAGCCCCTCACTCCCTGGTCTTGTCCTGGTTGCCAGTCAAGGCTAGCGGGCGGCTGAGGTACGCGCGGGCCGAGCCCTGCCGACGCAGAACATCAAGGCCGGAGTCCAGCATTCCCTTCCTTCAGGTCCGTTCATACGTCAAGGAGGGCCCTTGGGCATCGCAACCCAAGGGCCTAACTAGACTCGTAGCCCCTCACTCCCTGGTCTTGTCCTGGTTTCCGGTTAAGGCCAGTGGCGGCTGAGGTACGCGCGGTCCGGGCCCTGCCGACGCAGAACCCCAGGGCCAGCAGGAGGGAATCGCGAAATCTCAGCCTAACGAACGAGCCAGGCACGCTGTACAAGGATCCGCCCCACGATCGCCAAGATAAGTCATCGATCCCTCGATGCCTTACCCATGTTCACTTAGCAGGATTCGATAGTAACGTTTCAGCAATACTACCTCACTTTCTTAGCCTCAGGAAGTCGCTTGCACGCCAAGGGGCCACGCAATACTACCTCTTGAGCATTGCGCGTCAGGAGCTCTTACCGGACCTCGGGCCACTCACCTCCTGGCCTTGACCATGGCATCACGACCAGGCATACCAGCGATGGATGCAGCTTGCCTTGAGACTGGGGCCCGTCGGCGTAGAGCACTATGCAACTAAAAGTGTAAAAAAGGGTGGCGATATTGCTGAAACGAGGCTCGCAAACAGAGTGTGCTGATAAGTCTCCAACATATCTATAATTTTTTATTGTTCCATGCTATTATTTATGAAGTCTTGGATGCTTAATGGGCTTTATCATTCACTTTTATATCATTTTTGGGACTAACCTACTATCCCAAAGGCCCAGTCCAGATTGCTGTTTTTTGCCTGTTTCAGGGTTTTGCAGAAAAAGAATATCAAACGGAGTCCAAACGTAATGTAACCTTTGTGAGAGATATTTTTAGAGAAAATCACGCACAGGAAGCTTGAGAACCACGTGAGGAGATCGAGGGGCTGCCCACGAGGGTGGGGGGCGTCCCCCCCCTTCCCAGGGCGCGCCCCCTGCCTCGTGGCCCCCTCGAGCGTCCCCGGTGCCCTCCTTCTTCCTATATAAGTCTACGTACCCCAGAAACTCTGTAGACAGAGAGAAAACCATAATTCTGCCGCCGTACCTTCTATTCCCGTGGAGATCCCATCTTGGAGCCTGTTCCAGAGCTCCACCGGAGGGGGATCCATCACGGAGGCCTTCATCATCATCATCATCGCCCTCACCATGAGTTGTGAGTATTTTACCACAGACCTTCGGGTCCATAGCTAGTATCTAGATGGCTTCTTATCTCTCTCTAGATCTCAATACAAAGTTCTCCTCGGTCTTCGAGGAGATCTATTCGATGTAATCTCTTTTTGCGGTGTGTTTGTCGAGATCCGATGAATTGTGAGTTTATGATCAAGGTTATCTTTGAAAGATATTTGGTTCTTCTCTGAACTTTTTATGTGTGCTCATAATATCCTTGCAAGTCTCTTCGAATTATTGGTTTGGTTTGGCCTACAAGATCTATAGTTCTTGCAATGGGAGAAGTGCTTGGCTTTGGGTTCAATCTTGTGATGTCCTTTCCCAGTGACAGTAGGGGCAGCAAGGCACGTATTGTATTGTTATAAAAAGATGGGGTTTATATCATATTGCTTGAGTTTATCCCTCTACATCATGTCATCTTGCTTAAGGCGTTACTCTGTTCTTATGAACTCAATACACTAGATGCATGCTGGATAGCGGTCGATGTGTGGAGTAATAGTAGTAGATGCAGAATCGTTTCGGTCTACTTGTCTCGGACGTGATGCCTATATACAATGATCATGCCTAGATAGTCTCATAATTATTCGCTCTTTTATCAATTGCTCGACAACAATTTGTTTACCCGCCGTAGAATATCACTATCATGAGAGAAGCCACTAGAGAACACTATGGCCCCCGGGTCTATTCTCAACATATCAATCTACATCTACTTTACTTTTATCGCTTTTATGTGTTGTTTTATTAAACTAAAAATACCAAAAATATAAACTATCATCTCTATCAGATCTCACTTTCGTAAGTGACCATAAAGGGATTGACAACCCCTTATCGCGTTGGCTGCGAAGTTCTTATTTGTTTGTGCATGTGCGAGGGAGTTGCGCGTGGTCTCCTATTGGATTGATACATTGGTTCTCAAAAACTAAGGGAAATACTTACGTTACTGTGCGGCATCTCCCTTTCCTCTTCGAGGGAATATAACGCAAGCTCAGGAAGTAGCAAGAAGAATTTCTGGCGCCGTTGCCGGGGAGGCTTATGCAAAAGTCATATACCAAGTACCTATCACAAACCCTTATCCTTCGCATTACATTTATTTGCCTCTCGTTTTCCTCTCCCCCACTTCACCCTTGCCGTTTTCTTTGCCCTTCTTTTGTCGTGTGTTTATCGTTCGCTTGCTTCTTGTTTGCTCTTGTGACGCTTGCTCGCTTGTCATCATGTCTAGCACACCTATCATTATTACCACTCCCGAGAGTGAGGTCCTCAACTTTAAACAAAGGGTGGAAGAAAACTTAAAAGATGCCTGGTATATAATTTGCAATGCTCAAAATAGATCTAATAGGAAGCTTTCCACTTCTGTGCTTCTTCGCAATTTTTATGTTGGCATAACTCCGTGGAATAGATTTATCTTAGATACCATTACCAGAGGGAATTTCTTGGGTAGTCGTACCGTTGATTCTTATAAAGCTATGACTAAATTATTTGGCTCACCACGACTTATGGTCAATGGGACCGTTTTAACTTTGGAGCATGTTATGCAAAGGTTAGAAATCATTGAAAACAAAGTTGCTACGGTAGAATTGGTAGAAAACTTGGATAGAAAAATTCATAATGAAATTACCCAATATGGATCCAAGGTAGGAGTTGTTCTGAAAAATCTTAAGGAAAAGGAGCCCATAGTTAAAGAAAAGCTAGATCAGGATTCTACTAGAATCAATAAACTTGAGGATGTTATCACTAATGTGGGTTCTGCTCTTTCCACTATAAAAACTACTCCAAATACCTCTACTAAATTATCTAAGTTCATGTATGTCCCTAAAGACAAGGGTGAAACATCTAGACTTGCGGATCTCAAATCCATAAGTGTTCACCCTAATTTTCTTCCTTTTGCAAGAGACCCTTTTGACACTTTAGAATTTCTTGATTTCTTGCCCAAGAGTTTGATTATTCATAGGGACAAATAAGTGCCCAAGAACCATAAGTTCTTAGTAAAAGAATTGCCTTCCAAGGATGGCAATACCTAGATTTATCTTGTATCGTGCCTAGCTAGGGGTGTAAAATGATAGCGCTTGTTGGGAGGCAACCCAATTTTATGTTTTTTTGTTTTTGTTGCTGTTAGGGAATAAATATTGCATCTAGCCTCTGATTAGATGTGGTTTCATGTTTTGTTTAGTGTTTGTGCCAAGTAGAACCTTTGGGAAGACTTGTGTGAAGTTTATATGATCTTGCTGTGAAAAACAGAATCGTTAGCGCTAGCTAAAGTAGTCGTGAGATTTTTACTAGAGAGTGCTTTTTAGTTGATTATTTTTGCAGATGATTGGTAGACAAATTCCTCAAATTTACCAATTTAGTTTGAATTTTTTGGAGTTCCAGAAGTAGGCGAAACCTGCAGATTACTATAGACTGTTCTGTTTTTCGTGTGTTGTTTGCTTATTCCAATGCATCTATGAGTAGTATTGGAGGATATGAACCATAGAGAAGTTGGAATACAGTAGGTTTAACACCAATATAAACAAAGAATGAATTCATTGCAGCACCTTTGAGTAGTGGTTTGCTTTCTCTTACTAACGGAGCTCACGAGAATTTTTGTCTAAGTTTTGTGTTGTGAAGTTTTCAAGTTTTGAGTATTGCTTTGATGGACTATGGAACAAGGAGTAGCAAAGGCCTAAGCTTGGGTATGCCCATGGCACCCCAAGTAAATTCAAGATAATCAAAATCCTAAGCTTGGGGATGCCCCGGGAAGGCATCCCCTCTTTCGTCTTCATCCATCGGTAACTATACTTGGAGCTGTATTTTTATTCGTAACATGTTATGTGTTTTGCTTGGAGCGTCTTGTATAATTTGAGTCTTTGCTTGTTAGTTTGCCACAATCATCCTTTCTGGACACACCTATTTGAGAGAGTTAAATATGTCCTAGAAATTGTTAGAACACTCTATATGCTTCACTTATATCTTTTGAGTTGAATAGTTTTTGCTCTAGTGCTTCACTTATATCTTTTAGAGCATGGTGGTGGTAATATTTTGTAGAAATTGTTAAACTATCATGATTCACTTATATCCTTTTGAGAGTCTATTAAAACAGCATGGTAATGTGTTTAGTCTAAATAAACTACTCTTCACATGATAAACATCCAATGTCAATGTAGTAAAAAAATCACACCAAGTGCATTGAATAGAATGAGATGTTGGATGCTTGATAATTGTTTTGATACATGAGGATAGTGATATTAGAGTCATGCTAGTGGAGTTATTATGAAATTGAGGAATACTTGTGTTAAGGTTAGTGATTCCCGTATCATGCACGTATGGTGAACCGCTATGTGACGAAGTTAGAGCATGAGGTATTTGTAGAGTGCCAACCTTTGTGTGGAGGTCGGGGGCGCGCGATGGTTAACTCCTACCAACCTCCCCCCTAGGAGCATGCGTTGATTGCTTCGTTTTGATGACTCGTAGATTTTTGCAATAAGTATATGAGTTCTTATGACTAATGTTGAGTCCATGGATTATACGCACTCTCACCCTTCCACCATTGCTAGTCTCTCTTGTACCGCGCAACTTTCGCCGGTGCCATAAACCCACTATATATCCTTCCTCGAAACAACCACCATATTGTTCCTCAAAACAACCACCATATTGTTCCTCAAAACAGCCACCATACCTACCTATCATGGCATTTCCATAGCCATTCCGAGATATATTGCCATGCAACATTCCACCATTCCGTTTATATGACACGCATCATATTTTCATATTGCCATGCATGATCATGTAGTCGACATCGTAGTTGTGGCAAATCCACCATGCATAATTTTTCATATATGTCGCTCTTGATTCATTGCATATCCCGGTACACCGTCGGAGGCATTCATGTAGAGTCATAGTTGTTGTAGTATCGAGTTGTAATAAAAAGTGTGATGATCATCATTATTAGAGCATTGTCCCATGTGAGGAAAGGCCAACAAAAAAAAGATGGCCCAAAAAAATAGATAGGGGCTAATAAAAAATCCCCTCCAAAAAATGAGAGAAAAAAGAGAAGGGACAATTGCTACTATGTTTTTTCCACACTTGTGCTTCAAAGTAGCACCATGTTCTTCATTGTAGAGAGACTCATGCTTAGTCACTTTCATATACTAGTGGGAATTTTCATTATAGAACTTGGCTTGTATATTCCAACGATGGGCTTCCTCAAATGCCCTAGGTCTTCGTGAGCAAGCAAGTTGGATGCACACCCACTAGTTTCTTTTGTTGAGCTTTCATTCATATCTAGCTCTAGTGCATTCGTTGCATGGCAATCCCTACTCACTCACATTGATATCTATTGATGGGCATCTCCATAGCCCGTTGATACGCCTAGTCGATGTGAGACTATCTCCCTCCTTTTTGTCTTCTCCACAACCACCTCTATTCCACCCATAGTGCTATATCCATGGCTCACGCTCATGTATTGCGTGAAAGTTGAAAGGTTTGAAAAGATAGAGTATAAAAACAAATGCTTGGCTTAAATCGGGGTTGTGCATAATATGAATATTTTGTGTGATGAAGAGGGAGCATAGCCAGACTATATGATTTTGTAAGGATAACTTTCTTTAGCCATAGTATTATGAGAAGACATGATTCCTTTGTTAGTATGCTTGAAGTATTATTATTTCTTAAGTAAATATAGACTTTTATCTTGAATCTTTCAGATCTGAACATTCATGCCACAATTAAGAGAATTACATTGAAAATCTATATTGATTAGCATTCCACATCAAAAATTCTTTCTTTATCATTTACCTACTCGAGGACGAGCAGGAATTAAGCTTGGGATGCTTGATACGTCTCCAACGTATCTAACATTTTTTATTGTTCCATGCTATTATTTATGAAGTCTTGGATGTTTAATGGGCTTTATCATTCAGTTTTATATCATTTTTGGGACTAACCTACTAACCCAAAGGCCCAGTCCAGATTGATGTTTTTTGCCTGTTTCAGGGTTTTGCAGAAAAAGAATATCAAACGGAGTCCAAACGGAGTGAAACCTTCGCGAGAGATATTTTTGGAGACAATCACGCACGGGAAGCTTGAGAACCACGTCAGGAGATCGAGGGGCTGCCCACGAGGGTAGGGACGCGCCCCCCTTCCCAGGGCGCGCCCCCTGCCTCGTGGCCCCCTCGAGCGTCCCTCGGCCCTCCTTCTTCCTATAAGTCTACGTACCCCAGAAACTCCGTAGACAGAGAGAAAACCCTAATTCCACCGCCATACCTTCTATTCCCGTGGAGATCCCATCTTGGAGCCTGTTCCGGAGCTCCACCGGAAGGGGGTCCATCACGGAGGCCTTCATCATTATCATCATCGCCCTCACCATGAGTTGTGAGTAGTTTACCACAGACCTTCGGGTCCATAGCTAGTATCTAGATGGCTTCTTCTCTCTCTCTCTGGATCTCAATACAAAGTTCTCCTCGGTCTTCGAGGAGATCTATTCGATGTAATCTCTTTTTGCAGTGTGTTTGTCGAGATCCAATGAATTGTGAGTTTATGATCAAGGTTATCTATGAAAGATATTTGGTTCTTCTCTGAACTTTTTATGTGTGCTCGTAATATCCTTGCAAGTCTCTTCTAATTATTCGTTTGGTTTGGCCTACTAGATCTATAGTTCTTGCAATGGGAGAAGTGCTTGGCTTTGGGTTCAATCTTGCGATGTCCTTTCCCAGTGACAGTAGGGGTAGCAAGGCACGTATTGTATTGTTATAAAAAGATGGGGTTTATATCATATTGCTTGAGTTTATCCCTCTACATCATGTCATCTTGCTTAAGGCGTTACTCTGTTATTATGAACTCAATACACTAGATGCATGCTGGATAGTGGTCGATGTGTGGAGTAATAGTAGTAGATGCAGAATTGTTTCGGTCTACTTGTCTCGGACATGATGCCTATATACAATGATCATGCCTAGATAGTCTCATAATTATTCTCTTTTCTATCAATTGCTCGACAGTAATTTGTTTACCCCTCGTCGAATATCGCTATCATGAGAGAAGCCACTAGAGAAAACTATGGCCCCTGGGTCTATTCTCAACATATCAATCTACATCTACTTTACTTTTATCGCTTTTATTTGTTGTTTTATTAAATTAAAAATATAAACTATCATCTCTATCAGATCTCACTTTCGTAAGTGACCATAAAGGGATTGACAACCCCTTACCGCGTTGGATGCGAAGTTCTTATTTGTTTGTGCAGGTGCGAGGGACTCGCGCGTGGTCTCCTACTGGATTGATACCTTGGTTCCCAAAAACTGAGGGAAATACTTATGCTATTGTGCTGCATCTCCCTTTCCTCTTCGAGGGAATACAACGCAAGCTCAATAGGTAGCATGCGCTAGTGAAATAGTAGGATATAAGCAAAAGTATTACAAGTTCTTTACACACCCCCGTGGGGTCGGCTTTGAATCCTCGCACGGAACGCCACCAAGGGTCTTCAGGAGACCCCAACTAAGATGCCATCAATAGCAGGCCACCTCCGACCCTAGGTGGGTCACCACCAGCGACGTTCTCGCGAGCCCGACGCGTTTCGGGCGTGCCGCGATCTCGGAGGCGCGTAGCTATCGTCACTTGTCTCCGAGGACTCGGCGGACTCAGAGAAGCTGCTAGACCTTCGGAGGCCATCGATGCCGCTGGATAAGCTGGCGGTGGAATCTACATCCGACGCGTCGCCAGCAGCATACTCCTGATGGCCCTTCCCGGGGCAACATTCTAGGCGGCATCCTTCCTCGTTGAACACCTTGAAGTGCAGCACGGAGACGCCGTCGAACTCGAAGTGGATGGCGAGGGCGCCTTCCGAGCCGCACGCGCGGGCGACCTCGCCCCATCCACGAGTCATGAAGACCTTGCCTGGAGAGACAACCTCGACCTCCCACCTCGTCGATGGGGCCCGGCTCTCAGTGTGTCACAACCACAGCCCGAGTGGCCCCCTCGGCGGCACCTCCGCAGCAAAGAATGGTGGGAGGCGAATCCAAGATCTAGGAGGCATCGCTGCCCACACCACGTACTCACGGGAGGAGCCTTCGGCATGAGCTCTTGAGACAGCAGCGCACACCACAACGGCGCGGTCAGTACGGCCACGGCACGGGCGGCACTGAGCGCCAGCTTCGTCTCCATGGCCCGGTGCACTGGCATAAAGGGGCAATGGATAGCCAGGGGGAGGACGCTCGTGCCAAGGCATCATCACCTCCGGCTTCATGACGGCGCCATGAGGACGGAGTGGCCTCTTCTTCGGGGGAAGTACCGCTGGCTCCTCATGAGGGGTCTTCCCCTTCTCGGCGGTAGAGAATCGTCGAATCGACGCCATGAACAGCACGATCGAGCACAACACAGGGAAGAAGAGGTGAGAAGAGCAAAGCAAGGAGATGGGCGGCTGATGTCTACACACGCTTCTACTCTTGTAGACTATGTTGGGCCTCCAAGCGCAGAGGTTTGTAGGACAACAGCAATTTCCCTCAAGTGGATGACCTAAGGTTTATCGAACTCAGGGAAGTAGAGGTTGAAGATGGTCTCTCTCAAGCAACCCTGCAACTAAGATACAAGAAGTCTCTTGTGTCCCCAACACACCTAATACAACTAGGAGTTGTATAGGTGCACTAGTTCGGCGAAGAGATGGTAAAATATGGATGATAGGAGTGGCAAAGCAAAGTAATATAAATCTGTAATAAAAAGTGCAGCAAGCAAACAAGTGGTAAACATGAGCACAAATGGTATTGCAATGGTGGAAACAAGGCCTAGGCTTCATACTTTCACTAGTGGCAACTCCCAACAACATTAACATAATCGAATCACATGATATTTCCCATAAAACATGCAATGGAGACGCACCCGGAGGTCATTCCTTCGTGGTCAAGAGAGGACGAGAATTATGTAGTGCTACAAAAGCACACCTCAAAGTTCGTAGTTCTCAATCTAAGGATTTCCCAATGTCACCGCGGCCATCCAAAGAGAGTCCCACAATCACCACAACATATCTAAAGGATAGTCAAAGACAAGCACCAAGAGACTCTCAATCTTCAATCAACACACAAGAGAGGAAATCACTCATGAAAATATTTTTCTAATCCATGTCCAATAGACCGATGTCACCTTGGTCTCGGGGATTATACTAGATAAAGACAAGTGAGTACATCAATCCAATACATAGAGGAAGGGGAAATATCATGGGATCATCCTAGATTAACATAGCCTATGTTCACAACGAAGATCACATCATGGGAGAGAGAATTGACCACATAGCTATTGGTAGAAACCTCAGCCCCGAGGAGGAACTACTCCCGCATCATGGAGGGAGGAAGCAACGTCGATGGAGATGAATCCGGGGGCACTTCCCCGTCCCGGCAGGGTGCCGGCACAGGAATTCTGGTCCCCCAAAGCTTGATGGCGATGGCGGCGGAGATCGGGATTGCGTCTGGAGAAAAGGGGTCTGGAATCATGGTTTCTGCGACGCGGTGTAAATATATGCCAAAGGGGGTTGCCAGGGGAGCTAAGGGGGGCCCAGGCGCCCCCCCGGCGCGGCCAGGAGGGGGGCCGCGTGGGCAGGCCACCTGGAGCCCCTGTGCCCCCCCTCTGGCCCTACTTTGGCCGCATGGAAGCTTCCGGAACGCTGATTTTTTATATATTTTTCCCGGAATTTTTCTGGCAATTTAAGTAATGGGAAAACGTGAAATACAAAAACAGCAGAAAACAAAAACTGGCACTGGGGTGCACTGAGTTAATAGGTTAGTCCAAATATGATCAAAAGTGTATGGAAGTGCATAAATATCATAGCAATATCACCCAAAAGAGGCATGGAGCAAGCAGAAATTATAGATACGTTTTGGACGTATCAACATCCCCAAGCTTAATTCTTGCTCGTCCTCGAGTAGGTAAATGATAACAAGAATAATTTCTGTGGTGACATGCTATTAACCATATAGGACTTTTTCATAGTCACATGACAAAAGCTTACTGAGACAATGAATCTGTAGTAATTAAGTTGCCTCATGAGAAAATCACAAAGAACTGAAAGTTTTACAATATGATACTGAAACATCAAATAGATTTGTAATGAGCATGGTGTGCAAATATGATAAAGTGATATCTCGCTTGCCCCCTTTAGTGAAGCAAAACATAAATGCAGGGGCACCTCCAAGGTTTAAGTGATGACTAGATACAATGATTTCAGAATAAACGATATCATAATCATGCAAAAGACAATGCTACTTCGGGACAATGCACATTACACTCAGAATGACAATCATGCTCTCAATAGTTGGTGCTTTAAAAGAAGGTGGAGACTCTCGAACCGTGGCTTTTGTTGGCAAGGTTGAAAACCCGTAGTCGGAAACAAAGACAAAACATGTACCAGAGCTCTTTGTTTAAAAACAGAAGTAATTATTATTATTTTTTGGATATGCATGTTTCGTCAACGAATGCTAGCAGCCAACTCAATCACTTCTTGAGATGGACAAGTTTCGAGGAACGGCTCCCGAATGAGGACGATCACATCCTCTTAATCTCCTTTGTTTATCACTTCCAAAGTTTTCTGATTTCTCATGAACAAAGCGTGAGGGAGGGTTTGTTTGTTATGTTAATTTTGAGCCGGGCGCACTCTTTGCCAGTTCCTTCTCGTATTATGGGTTTGCACATTAGACATGCAATCCCGGGGTGAAGCTTGTCCAACTTAAAAAGATCATGAATTAACTACTACTTCCTCATGAGCTAAAACAGAGGCACAAAAGAGAAATGCTTTTTTTTGAATAATTTCGAGATGGCACATGAAAGTCTTCGTTAGGAATGGCAGGTAAATACCATGTATAGGAAGGTATGGTGGACTCATATGGCATAACTGGTTTAAAGGATTTTGGATGCACAAGCAGTCAGTCCGCTTAGTACAGGTGGAGGTTAGCAAAAGACTGGGAGCGACCAACTAAAAGAGCAATGACGGTCATAATCATGCAGAGCGACAAAGCAACATTGAATCAGGCATGGAAGTTAACTCAGAAATAAAAGATCATCAAGGCTTGACAGACTTTCTTTACAGTATTAAATATGCGTGAGCATACGCCTAGTCAATCAAAATAAATTCTTGAAGGAAGATATCACTAAACCATACCATATCATAGGCAAACAAATCATGTTGGTACTTCAATAACACATTGAGAACCCCCCAGCTATTTGAGACTAACCATAAGAAAACATGAATTACTAAGCGCCATTATGCACGTAGCATTTTTATCATAAACATATCAACCAATGCAACAGAAGCAAACTCTCTTAATAAGATAAGCATGATAACTAAAGAGAGTTCAAGCAACCAACTAAACAAAAGCTCTTTAAAAAGATAAGCATCAAAACTAAGAGCTAAGCATGATAGTAGCTATTGAAAGACAAAGAACACACACAGCAAAGATAGACATGAAAATTCTATGTTATGTTCTAGGTAGAAGTGGAGCATGTTTCTCTCCCACACAAAGAAAGCTGAGTTCCGACTCGTTATGAAAAGCTAAAGAAAACTAAAAAGGAAACTAAAAGCAAGACGCTCCAAGCATAGCACATAACACATGAAGTGATAAAAATATAGTGGAACGAAAGACGAACTGATAATGTTGATGGAGAAGGGGATGCACGGGGGCATCCCCAAGCTTAGACGCTTGAGTCTCCTTGAATATTTCTTGGGGGTGCACGGGGGCATCCCCAAGTGTCACAACCTGATTTTCATACCACTTTGCTTAAGCTAATTATCATGTTAAAAATGTGGATTTACAAAAACTTTTGAGTGTTTTTGACTTTGCTTGATTTGACTTTTGTTTGCTGTTTGCTAGTGCTCTAAAAATCAAATAAATCCTCCAACTCTTATACTTCATCTCCTTGACCCAAAACCTATTCCCAATGATCATGCCATGTGTATAGACCAGTATAGAATTTTCTTATAAAAATATTTTTGGCCATATGGTATATTCTAAAATTAGTTTTCCAAAAACCCCTGAATTGAGGTTTGCACTGCAAGTACCTTATTTATGGTGTGAAAAATCTTTCAAAAAGTATATTTGAATCCTATTAGGTATAGGACTTCCAGAAACCACAAAAGTATAATTTTAAAAGTTATTTTTATATTTTATTCAAAAGCTTTTTCTTAAGGTCAGAAATAGTCTTTAATAGGGAAAATTTATTTAATCATTTCAAAAATATTTGCCAAAATTCAGGGAGACTCATAGGACATATATTGTCCATATATAAGAGTTTCAGCACATGGTCATGTTCAAAATATTGGAGAAATCCTTCCAAAACCCTTTCTGGATATTTCAAGCTTTTGAAATATTTACAAAGGAAATATTCTCCAAAAATTCCAGGGAAATTCTATCATGTCAAATGTGACATATTTGATGATCTTGCAAAGCCTCATGCCTTGAAGATCAAGGCAACATCCTCTAATCCCCTCAAAACCATTCTGTCCATATTTGAAGTTTGAGCAACTCTACATTGCCAAACTTGTCCAAATGCTCTCAAATTTGGTGAACATGCTAGAATGGCCTAATAAGGCATCTAGACCAAATGGCACAAGATTTGGAATAGAGCAACTTGATCAGATCACCCCAAAACCACTTCTGTTCAAATTCAAATTTGAACAACTTTACATTGTCAACTTTTTATCTGGAGCCTCAAACTTTGTGGGCATGTTCATAACCCCAAATGATGATGCTACACCAAGTGGTGCATCAAGGGGAGATGATTTGCTTGACTCAAACATGGTGAAACCATTTCTGTTGATTTCTAGGGTTCACCAAAGTTACATTGGCCACCTTGCCCAAATAAGCTCAAATTTGGTGTAGGGGCCTAATTATATGTGACATTTGATCCTGTTAAGTCCCATGCCAATTGGAAATCTTTTGCCTCCCCAAAACCTGATCAAACACCTTCTGTCCAATTACCAAAACAAGTGTTTGGACCCCTTTTACTATTTCCCTTTACCCCAAATTTCTACCACACCTTCCCATGATCATCCTCTACCCCCAGTAACTTCTCTATGGCCTCAGCTCAATCATTGGAGGGGGTAAAACCCCAATATCTACTGCTGGACAGCAGTTTTCACCTTCTTCCTCACCTCCCTCCTCATTTCAGTGGCTCACCAGAGCATCCAAGACTGCCTCCCCATTGTTTACTACTCCCTAGCACTACTGGACACTGGGGGCACGGCCTGGAAAGCAAAGACATGAGCATGCCGGCCAAAGGCGCGCTCTGGAGCACGCTACAGTGCACCGAGGCACTGTAGCTCGGCCCTCCCGAGGCTTCCAGGCGGCCTCTGGCAAAGCGACCGTGTCTCCCGAGGTGCCCTCGACGTCCACGACCTGCAGGACAGTCGGCCTTATCCTCCCCGGTCCTCCTCCTCTCTCCACGAGCACGCCCGAGCGCGTCCATGGACGTCGCTCACGGTGCACCATGGCTGCGCCTATTTAAAGCCTTCCCCCGAGCGCCCTTCGCCTATTCTGGACCCTCCTCTCTCCCGTGCATCTCCTAGACATGCCCCCTCTTCCCCTAGTGCTCCCTCTCCCTCTCCGTGGCCACCATGGTCGCCGTCGGCCTCTGCCCGGCCCGGATGAACCAGAGCCTCTCCCCCTCTTCCTTGGCCACCAGGAGAACCGCAGCAGACCGGCGGAGCTCCCCCACTCTCTATCTCCCGCTCTGGTGCCGTGTGGCGCCGCAACCACCTTCCCCCGACGCCTCATCCGCCGGCGTCAGAGTCACCGTCACCCTGGGCCTCCCCAGCCTTCGTGGGGGCCATAGATGGGCGCGGCTCGGCCTCGTGAATCCGCCGGTACGCCGGACGTCGTCGGGGATGGCCGTAGTCGCCGGCACGAGAGACCACCGAGCGCCGGACCCGTCGGCCTCCACGGACGCAAGGAGCTCGCCGCGCCTCCCTGCAACCCCTCATACGGATGCAGCTAGGCCCCGCCGCTCCATCCCCACCGCAGGTCGACGCCGGTGGGCTGAGCAGCGCCGGCGGCGAGCAAGGCCGGCACCCTCCTCTGTCTCCCGTCGGGAGGAAGAAGAAGGAGACGTGAGAGAGGGAGAGAGCCCGGTGGGCCCTGGCTGTAAGTGACCCAATGGCCTGGCCCCACTGTTTAAGTGGAAACGTATTCCATGAAAAACCGTTTCTGGCAAGCGGAGACGTACTTCCTGGAGGGCGCTATCGGCGTAGCACCTGTGCGCTCGCAGCCGTGTAGCTGGGCCGGCCCATCAGCTATCCCTCGCCCTGCATGCAGTATAGGGGTAAACCCTTATCCCTTTTTCCTTTTCTTTATTCTGTCAACTTCAAAAATGCCTAAATAATTCATTTGTACTCCAAATTGCATGATTCAAATTTCCTATGGCTCCATAAATCATGCTCTATCACATGGTGCATCATGCACATTATTCCAGAAACATTTCTTTCACAAATATTTATCAAATGCCCATATTCCATTTTCTGTGATGAACTTTAGAAAATCACAGAGAGCTCATTTTAGATCCAAATCCAGTGAAACCAACTCCTAAATGCTTCTAATATCATGACTTGATGATGGGTACCTTTGCTCATCATTCAAGGAAATATTTCTGTATACTTCTTCCAAATCCATAAACCCTTTGGTTCCATCATATTGAAATGTTCCAAACTACCTATTGATCCAACACCTATGAAACCACCTTGGTTATTTTTCATATGACCAGAGGTATCCTAGAAAAGTCCAACTCCTATTTTTAGAGCACTTTTATTTTTGCTTTGATTGTGTTGCTTATTATGATTGTTTCCATCGTTAGTTGACGAAATAAATGGAATACTCGGAGATGGACCAGAAGTTTTGAAGACTCGGAAGAATAAGGCAAGCAGCCCTTTGATCATGTTCGAGAAACCCTTTTTATGCATGTCTCATAGCACCTTATTATTAATGCATCGGAATCATGTTGAGGTGGAGACCGCTTTGGTTGCTACCTTTGTTGCTTATTATTGAAACTTGCATCTAACATGACCCTACCTTCCTATGAGGGTTATGTGGGTGGGAGTAGTTAGGTTGCTTTACTAGTGGCTACGCAAATGGGTCGGGTATATGCATGGTGATGGAGGCAGGATACTTTCAAAAGACTTTTCGAAAACCCCGTCGGGTGCCATTTATGCCCGAGGGAGATGGTGAGTTGGGTAACCACTTGATGACGAAGTGGTGTACCGAGGAAAGTGTGTGTGTTGTTTTGAAAAACGGATTGGTTTAAGTTGCGACCGTTATTCCAACCTTACATGTGCAACCACTCTACCCTTATATGGGAAAGGGCATTATTGATTACCTAGGTCGATACTAGCATGGTGCCCGCATTACTAGTGACGGGGGTGACACGAGGTCACTCTCGGGACGGGGTCGTGCTTGGATAGGCGGCCATGACTGTTTTCACAGGGCACCGGACACACCGTTGGTACCCCGTGTCAGTGGTATGTGATGAATACGGAGCGAGTCTCCACAAACCTTGAGATGTGAAATGTTTGGCACGGGGCTGTTACCAATCGAGTGGACTCCATATTAGTGTCGCCTAGGGAAAGATAGTGATCGGGTGCTTACCCCGGGTACTTGAAGTACCGCGGGTCGTGGATGACACGGAAGTTCCCCGGATCTTGTGGGTAAAGTATGCAACCTCTGCAGAGTGTAAAACTATTCGAATAGCCGTGTCCACGGTCATGGACAGTTGGGTAACCGCTCTTGGGCTACGTCCAATGTTTGCGAAACCTGGTGTGTGTGTGTGCGAGGAAACAACATGGTTCAGTAATGTTGATGATGTGATCCTTGAGGAAGTCACAATGAGCTTGAGCATGAGTTGATTGCAACTCTTTCTTGATAATGATGTCTGTGACCTCCTGATGCTTGTTACAGACACATGCATGCCCTTGTTATATGTTGATCATGCTTGCATATGAAAAACTAGCTTTCCGCAAATCTGCCAACCTAGCAGTAGAGCCTTGCATATTTATTCTGTTATCACACTTGGGTTGCTTGCGAGTACATTCAATGTACTCATTGGTTTGCCACTGGTTATTTTATTGGCCAGGCATGAGAGAGCAGGTTATGATGAAGATTTCTTGGTGACGAGCATGCGAGCTAGGATGCTTCCCAGTCAGAATGCCTGTAGGGTTAAGGCAGATGGCATGGGTCCATGTTGTCATTGAAGATTTTCCGCTGCGACGATATACTCAAGACTTGACCATTATGGTCCTATTTGTGTAATACGGTATGTATGGATGTAAGACTCTTATTATTCAGCTTCTGTGTGTTCAGTGAGCATTGATCTCTGGGATCACTATACACGTGCATTCGGTGATCACGACTTACGAGTCGGGGTCCCCACACCAAGCTTAAGAGTTTGACACTCCTGAATCTTTTTATCATCTTCCCTCGCACACTTGAAAACTCCCATCATACATAACTCATCATAATCTGATTAGCGAGGTTAGTACCCTTAATAAAATAATTGTTCCTTGCTGGAAATAAGGATATTCTTGAAGGTCTACTGTTTCTCAAGATTGCCAAAAGGTTTTTGCAAAGAAAAAGCAAGCTCAAGGTTTGCAAAATGAAGGAAAGGCAAAACAGGACAGAATCTGTGAAAAACAGACCAGCAGGTAGTAAGTGATTTTTTCAGGGTACTTCTGCAACTCAAATCAAAAAACTCAGAACAGACGCCCGAAAGCCAATTGTATAGAGCACACTGTCAAAAAAATCAGACCAAAAAGATGATCTGGTGATTTTATACGAATTTTTCTGTCCAAGGACAGAATCTGTTTCCTGGACAGCACGTCACAACTTTTGAACTTTCTTGCAATCAGAGGCTACACTTGGCACAAAGCTGAAAAGTAAAGATACAATGATGATGCTACTGTAGTAACAACATCAAGACACAACAAAAGCAAAATAAAATTTTATTCATTGTGGGCTGCCTCCCAAAAGCGCTTTCTTTTATGCCTTTAAGCTAGGCATAAGACTTTAATGATGCTCTCGTAGGAATAAGAGTTGAAGAACAAAAGAGAGCATCAAGAAGCAAATACCAAACACATTTAAGCCTAACATGCTTCCTATGCATAGGAATATTGCAATAGAATAATTCATTGAAGCACAAAGCAATAAGCATAGGAAGACAAAACAAGTGCAGCTTCAAAACCTTCAACATAAAGAGAGGGAACTTGATATTATTGAAATATCTATAAGCATATGTTCCCTTCTCATAATAATTTTCAGTGGGATCACGAATAAACTCAACAATATAAGCATCACATAAAGCATTGTTACCATGATCCACATGCAAAAGGGTACTCTTACTCTCCACATAAGCATAATCTTTCTCATTGGTAATAGTGGGAGTAGGACTATCATAAACAACTTGAACACTATAGATTAATTGTGTATTAGGAAGATGGTGTTCAACAAGGGAGTAATTCCCTCCATGATTATGACAAGTTTCATAAGGATAATTTCTCCTTATGCCATAGGTACCTTTATAATCACTATAGATTGGAGTTATAACATCATCATAGTAGAGAAGAGCATTATCATTGCTAGCAACTATATTTGTAAACATGTTGTCTTTATTCTTACTAGCAAAAGAATTATCAATTGTCACATCACTAGTGGGTAAAGGATTTGCAATCCTATCATCCCCAAGCTTAGAGCTTTCCATATCATCACTTCCAGAGTTGGTACCAAAAAGATTTTCAAGATCATAAGCAGCATTATCATCATTTTCCCAATCACAATAAGTAACATGCATATCATAATCAAAATCATCTTCAATAGTACCTACGGACGTATCATCAAGATGATAATTAAGGCAATGGACTTCACCTTCTTCTTTAAACTTACAACCATTAGGATAAAAGTTGATGGGAGGAATATGCTCAGGCCAGGTTGATACCCATTCTTCTTCCTTTTTGCTCCTCTTCCTCCTCCTCTTCTTTTTCTTCTTCTTCACCTTAGGAGGGGGTGGTTGGAGATGAAGCTTCTCCACATATCCTGGTTTATTATTAGAAACAATAGGGGAAACTTGGGAGAAACTCTCCTTTTTATTAGCAGAAATATAAGAGACATTTTTATACTTTGGTAAAGTTCCCCCCCTTCTAATCTTACTTATGTAATCATTTTCATGGCAATTAACAACACAATAGAGATGGCAATTTCGCAAAGTGTTTTTTATTCCTATGGCATTAACATCCAGCCAAGAAGTCTTTTCTGATAACTCTTCACACATCAAAAATAACATAAGCTCATCATAAAGATCAGAGGTGATCATGTTATCACACAACTGGTTAACAGTTATGTTTTGAAAGTTCATGCATTGAAAATTAAAGTGACCTTCTATACAGCAAAGTTCACAAGTAAAAGGATAAAGGTCACACAATTCTCTAGCAATTTCATTTAAATCTCTGACCCAAGTGATTGTTCTTTCATGCTTATGTTGCTTACAATACTTCTCTTCTTCAATCATAGGCCTTTCACAAGGTCTATCCACTCCACAAATATTAACATGCTTATATAAAACTTCATTTTTAGGAATTAGATAATGCATGTTGCAATCATCATGAACAATTTCATTTTCTTTGCAAATCTCTTTAAAAGGTTCATGATGCTTGTTCCAATCCTCCTTAGGCATATTAAGATGTGAAGCAAAAGATTTGAGGAAATCAACAAGGAGTTGAGAATCAAGCCCAAATTTAGCACTAAACTTATTAAAACTTGTAGTTTCAACAAAGGACTTAATGCAATCATACTCATAAACTATACCTGACTCTTTACCTTTGTCGATCTCTCAATCTTCAGTGTTGCGTTGAATTCTTTCAAGGAGTTCCCATTTAGCATCAATCTTTTCGTTTGTGAAAGAACCCATAGAGGAAGCATCGAGCAAATCTTTATCCTGTCGAGAGAGACTCGCATAGAAATTAGTAATAATCATATCTTTAGGGAGCCCATGGTTAGTACATTTTAGCATTAACGTTTCCAGTCTCCCCCAAGCTTGAGCTATGCTCTCTCCGTCATGATAATAGAAATTATAAACATAATTCCTATTCTCATGGACTTCATGAAGAGGATAAAACTTGGAGTAAAAGAGAGACTGGATCTCTTCCCAATCAAGCAAGTGCGAGTTATCGAGAAGCTTATACCAATCTGAAGCTTTATCTATAAGTGATACGGCGAACAATTTCCTCATGACAAACTCCCTTGATACACCTGCAAGCTTAAATAATGAACATAGTTGTGACATATATAGCAAGTGTTCACTGGGATGTCTGTCTCCTGCATAACGATTGGCCAAAACATAATCGATAATACCAGCTGGTATTTTATAGGGCACAATTTCAGTAGGGGGAGGAGCAACCACCACAGGTGTGGGGCGTCTTCCCGCAAGCAACGATCCAATAGCACGGTTTTCCATAAACATAACTAGTGAAACTAAAAACAAGAAACGAAAAGATTTAATTGCAAGATCTAAAGATATACCTTTAAGCACTCACCTCCCCGGCAACGGCGCCAGAAATAGCTTGATGTCTAAACACGCTTCTACTCTTGTAGACTATGTTGGGCCTCCAAGCGCAGAGGTTTGTAGGACAGCAACAATTTCCCTCAAGTGGATGACCTAAGGTTTATCGAACTCAGGGAAGTAGAGGTTGAAGATGGTCTCTCTCAAGCAACCCTGCAACTAAGATACAAGAAGTCTCTTGTGTCCCCAACACACCTAATACAACTAGGAGTTGTATAGGTGCACTAGTTCGGCGAAGAGATGGTAAAATATGGATGATAGGAGTGGCAAAGCAAAGTAATATAAATCTGTAATAAAAAGTGCAGCAAGCAAACAAGTGGTAAACGTGAGCACAAATGGTATTGCAATGGTGGAAACAAGGCCTAGGCTTCATACTTTCACTAGTGGTAACTCCCAACAACATTAACATAATCGAATCACATGATATTTCCCATAAAACATGCAATGGAGACGCACCCGGAGGTCATTCCTTCGTGGTCAAGAGAGGACGAGAATTATGTAGGGCTACGAAAGCACACATCAAAGTTCGTAGTTCTCAATCTAAGAATTTCCCAATGTCACTGCGGCCATCCAAAGAGAGCCCCACAATCACCACAGCATATCTAAAGGATAGTCAAAGACAAGCACCAAGAGACTCTCAATCTTCAATCAACACACAAGAGAGGAAATCACTCATGAAAATATTTTTCTAATCCATGTCCAATAGACCGCTGTCACCTTGGTCTCGGGGATTATACTAGATAAAGACAAGTGAGTACATCAATCCAATACATAGAGGAAGGGGAAATATCATGGGATCACCCTAGATTAACATAGCCTATGATCACAACGAAGATCACATCATGGAAGAGAGAATTGACCACATAGCTACTGGTAGAAACCTCAGCCCCGAGGAGGAACTACTCCCGCATCATGGAGGGAGGAAGCAACGTCGATGGAGATGAATCCGGGGGCACTTCCCCGTCCCGGCAAGGTGCCGGCACAGGAATTCTGGTCCCCTGAAGCTTGATGGCGATGGCGGCGGAGATCGGGATTGCGTCTGGAGAAAAGGGGTCTGGAATCAGGGTTTCTGCGACGCGGTGTAAATATATGCCAAAGGGGGTTTCCAGGGGAGCTAAGGGGGGCCCAGGCGCCCCCCCGGCGCGGCCAGGAGGGGGGCGCGTGGGCAGGCCGCCTGGAGCCCCTATGCCCCCCCCCCCTCTGGCCCTACTTTGGCCGCATGGATGCTTCCGGAACGCTGATTTTTTATATATTTTTCCCGGAATTTTTCTCGCAATTTACGTAATGGGAAAACCTGAAATACAAAAACAGCAGAAAACAGAAACTGGCACTGAGTTAATAGGTTAGTCCAAATATGATCAAAAGTTATGGAAGTGCATAAATATCATAGCAATATCACCCAAAAGAGGCATGGAGCAAGCAGAAATTATAGATACGTTTTGGACGTATCAGCGGCGGAGGCTCCACTCGCCGCCTTATTTATAGCCAGGAGAAGGCCAACCGCCGGCCCCTGAAATCACAGGTAATGATGATTTGTTGTGAATGCAGGGACCTGTCAAGTCGCGCAGCCGCCGAGGCTGCGTGGGGAACTGGAGACGCACACGTCCCATCGACCGCCACGCGTCAGACAAGGTCGCAGCCTTTGAGGGCCTGCAGCGCTCCGCACTTGGCCCTTGGCTTCGCCGCGAAGCCAAGCCCGAGCGCGCCTCGGGCCCGGGGGCTACTGTCGGCGTTCTGGGAACGGGGGTACCCAGACTTGCGTGCCTGCGGCCCAGAGCGTGGCTCGCAAGGCGGCCTAGTGTGGCCCAACTTTTTCAGCAACACTCAAGACCCTCGTGAGGGGCAAAGCCTCACGAGGCGGATGACACAGGACATCCCCTGGGGCGGCCTCGTGAGGATCGGAGATATCAAGGCGAGGGGCACCTCGCGAGGCCCTCATGACGTGAGCAGTGATGACTAAAGCCAGGCGGGCGCCAGCAGGCGCAGAGCGCTAGTTTCCTCTTGGGTGCTAAAGGACCAAGTGCAGGCACGGAGTCCCGAGGCATCAGGCAAAGGATTCCATATCAGTACAACAATACCAAGACCAGCAGGACGGCAGGACGGAGGTCATCATGGAGCCCACGGCGGCGTCACCGCCACAGCCTTTGGCAGCGAAGACCACCTTTTGTCAGGATAGCTTGTACTAGTTGTTCCCCTTCAAATTTGGCCGTTGTGGGGTTCCTTCCCGCTCAATATTTGGGAAGAGGATCCAGGCCACTATAAATAGGACCAGCCACCACCATTGGGATCATCTCATGAGGGACAGAGTTGATCTCATCTTGAGTTGATCAGATAGAAGGCCACGCACCTCAAGCTCACCCGAGCTCAAGAACACCTCTCCCCAAGAGGCAGGTCATCCATGTACTAGTTCTCCCTCTGCTTACAAGGCAATCCACCACACACACTGGATTAGGGTGTGACATCACAACGGTGGCCCGAACCAGTATAAATCTTGTGTATCTTGTTCATTGGATCTGACGAACTGGGCCTAGAACTATCGAGTAGAAGGGCCAGGGCGGAAGGAGAGATCTTCGTGCGCACCCCAGAGTTCGAATCTTAAGGGTTTTGTCAGAACCCTAAATCCGACATTTGGCGCGCCAGGTAGGGGTGCGCTGAGACTTCCCTTCCATCGTTCAGTACTCCGTCGTTCCAGCAGCTCATAACCCAGAGGTCTTTCCCAGGATCTTACCTGACTCTTCTACTTATTTCTGGAGTTATTCTCAAATTCTTTTTAAAGTGTGACATAAGTATGGATTCCATCAGTCATGTGCCTTCTCCAATATCGCTTTCAATTTATTTCATGTTTGGCTCAACCTTTCCTCTTTTTATTCTTCCAGAGTATCTCAATAATTTTGGTGGTGTTCCTCGTCGTCATTTGAAGACTGAAGTAGAGTTCTTCTAAATCTTGACCGCCCTCTCGAAAATTCGTGTTTCCAGCTTCATGTTATCCTCTCGAATTATTTTGTTGTCATAAATTCTTTTCTTTAACCATCCGGAGCATTTCATGAATTCTTTCCATTGTGATCCTCCGAAGGCCATCATTTCAGAAGATTTCTTCATTCTCAGTTTTCAACTTCGTCCTCCAAATATTCTTCATTGATGCCTCTTCGTTCGTCTCCATATTCTTCTGGTGCTTCATCCAAGTGTAATTTAGTTAGTTCGCGATCTCTTCGTACTCTTGCATCTAAATTTCCTCAAGTGCTTTATTCTTCCCGGTGATTCATTCTCTTGTATTCACTCAATTTCAATTCCTTAAGGTGTTTTGTTCTTTTTCTTCACTCGGCTTCAATGTTTACGGTGGTTCGCTCAAGAGTACTTTTCCGGTGTTATCATATCAATTCATTCGTTCTTTCCAATTCTACCGATGGTTCATGAAGACTTTCTCAAGTTTGTGCTATACCTCTCTTTAATCATTTTCAACGTGAATAAGTGATATGCAAATCCATTGATTCTTATCAATTTAATTGATGGAGGATAAGCATAACAGAATTCTTATTATTTTCATCAAGTTGATTAATCATTTCCTTTGGAATTTGTTCATGATGGGTAAATTCTAGTCCCAAGTGTTCTCATCTTTTCTTTCCGGAGTTCAATTTTCCTCGGCCATCTCCTCGGAAACTCCATCCAAACCATTGCATGGTTTGAAACTTATTCTTTTCATCCGTCAATTGTATCTCATCATCCTTTTTGTCACCGGAGTTCTTCATGGTGGTTCTTCATGATATAATTCGTTTGTCAAGTGTTCATCATAATTCTGTGGAGCAGCTCAAGTATTCGTCTTCTTGCATCTCGAAGTGCAAATAATTCTCTGTATTCTTTTGAAGTGGAGTTTTGCATTTATTCATTCTCAGCTATTCAATCTTTTGGTAGTGGCACAAATTCACCTCAAGTTTTCAGATGTTTAAATAAGCCCACAACAAGCTTATTCTTTTGTTGTTGATTTTCTCAACAACTCCGTTCAAGCCTTTCTCTTTAAGATTCTCGTTTAAATTCATTGTGGTAGAAGTTGGCCTCTTCTTCCGGAGGCATCATGTTGTTCATCTCGTCAAGTATTATTCCATCTTCTCAAGATCATGTTCTATTCCTTCAATTTTTAGCCGGAGTGTGGCCCGAATTCCTTCGTTCGAATTCCTTTTCTATATCTTATTAACCGGAGGCTCTCCAAAATCTTTCATTCTTGTTCTTTGGCTATCTCGTTATACCGGTGCAGTTTAATATTCTTTTTCGGTCGTTAAACTCTGTTTTCTTGCCTTTCAATCTACAAGGTTCTCATAATGTTCCTTGTTCCTCTTTGGTAACGGAGCTTCTCTAACCCGTTCATCTCCTTTGTATTCTCTCTTTCAAGTTGTTCAACCTCTCTAAGGTTCTTTGGTTTGACCTTCTTCCTTTTTCACTTCCGTCTCGTTCCTAAGATCTCAGGACGAGATCTCTTGTTAGTAGGGGAGTGTTGTGACATCCTGAGACCGATGCGCCAGGTGTCTTCCAGTTTTTCGTCATCGTTGCCATGTCATCTGCTTGCGTGTTGCACTTTGCCATGTCATCATGTGCATTCCATCTGCATGTTTTTCAAAACTTGCATCCGTCCATAGTTGCTGAGGCCCCTCGTCCTTTCCGTTGTCCATTCTGATCCCAGACACACTCGCACGCGCCCGCGGCACCTTCGAAACCTTGTTTTATAAGTGGCTGAAAAATGTTCTCAGAATGGGTTGAAACTTGGTGTGTGGTCTTGTTATAGTGCAGGTAGACCGCCCGTCAAATTTCGTTCCATTTGGAGGTCGTTTGATGCCCCGGCGGTTAACCGTGTTAACCGCTGGACCCCTCTCTCTTTGCTGCCCAGCATCCCTCCATAACAGCCCACTATCCCATCTAAATCCCTTCCATGTTCTTCGCCGTTGGATCTCGATCGCATGGCCGAAAACCGCACCTCATTTGGACTCTCCTAGATCCCTCTACCTATAAATAAGCCCACTCCCTCGAAATTCACGGATGAACCCTAACCCCTTTCCCTCTCGCGTCGCCGGACATGTCCATCAGCGTCGGACATGTCCAGCCGGCCACGTCGCCCGAGCCAATAGCCACCCGCCACCTCAGCATGCGCCGCCGTCGGGGCCAATGGCGTCGCGCCACCTCGCCTCCTCTCCTCCCTCCACCTCTCGCGACCCGCAGGGCCCCAGCCATGCTACCGCCGCCGCTAGCCCGCGAGGCCCGAGCGCCCCGGTCCGCTGCCCCGCTCCTCCCACCGTCCTCGACTCCACCGGCCGTCGGCTCCGCCACCACCGCCCTGCTCGCCGATCTTCGTCGCCGCTCCGGCACCCGGAGCGCGCCGGAGCCGGACCCCGCCCCCACTCGCGAGCGTCGCCCGCGCCCTGCGCCTCGCTGACGCCTGGCCTCCGCCCGCCGCCGCTTACGGCCACCGCCGGCTCAACTGCCACGGCATCACCGCCACGGCCCCGCTCGCCTGATCCATGCCTCCCGCGCCTCGCACCGGCGCCGCCCCTCCTCGCCGGATCCACCGCGCCGCCCGCCGCGTTCGCCGCCGGTGTAGCTTTGGTCGGCTTCATCCTCGAACCCTATGTTGGAAATATGCCCTTGAGGCAATAATAAATTGGTTATTATTATATTTCCTTGTTCATGATAATTGTTTATTATCCATGCTAGAGTTGTATTGATAGGAAACTCAGATACATGTGTGGATACATAGACAAACACCATGTCCCTAGTGAGCCTCTAGTTGACTGGCTCGTTGATCAATAGATGGTTGCGGTTTCCTGACCATGGACATTGGATGTCGTTGATAACGGGATCACATCATTAGGAGAATGATGTGATGGACAAGACCCAATCCTAAGCCTAGCACAAGATCGTGTAGTTCGTATGCTAAAGCTTTTCTAAATGTCAAGTATCTTTTCCTTAGACCATGAGATTGTGCAACTCCCGGATACCGTAGGAATGCTTTGGGTGTACCAAACGTCACAACGTAACTGGGTGGCTATAAAGGTGCACTACAGGTATCTCCGAAAGTGTCTATTGGGTTGGCACGAATCGAGACTGGGAATTGTCACTCCGTGTGACGGAGAGGTATCTCTGGGCCCACTCGGCAGGACATCATCATAATGTGCACAATGTGATCAAGGAGTTGATCATGGGATGATGTGTTATGGAATGAGTAAAGAGACTTGCCAGTAACGAGATTGAACAAGGTATCGGGATACTGACGATCGAATCTTGGGCACGTACTATACCAGTAGACAAAGAGAATTGTATACGGGATTGATTGAATCCTTGACATCGTGGTTCATCCAATGAGATCATCGTGGAACATGTGGGAGCCAACATGGGTATCCAGATCCCACTGCTGGTTATTGACTAGAGAGTTGTCTCGGCCATGTCTGCATGACTCCCGAGCCCGTAGGGTCTACACACTTAAGGTTCGATGACGCTAGGGTTATAGGGAAAGTATGTACGCGGTTACCGAATGTTGTTCGGAGTCCCGGATGAGATCCTGGACGTCACGAGGAGTTCCGGAATGGTCTGGAGGTAAAGATTGATATATAGGAAGTGAGGATTTGGCCACCGGAAGTGTTCTGGGCATCACCGGTAATGTATGAAGACCACCGGAAGGGTCCGGGGGTCCACCGGGAGAGGCCACCAGCCCCGGAGGCCTACGTGGGCCAATAGTGGGAAGGGACCAGCCCCTAGATGGGCTGGGGCGCCTCCCACTAGAGCCCAAGGCGCCTCCAAGAGGAGAGGGGGCAAACCCTAGGGCCGATGGGCCCTAGGGCCCAACCTGGTGCGCCCCCCTCTCCCTCTCCCCCTTGGCCGCCACCCAGATGGCATCTAGGGCTGCCCCCCCCCCTTGGGGAGGGAACCCTAGAGGAGGCACAGCCCCTCCCCTCCCCCTATATATACTTGAGATATTGGGGGCTGCAAAACACACGAGATGATCTCTCTCTTGGCGCAACCCTACCACTCTCCCTCCTCGTCTCTCGTAGTGCTTGGCGAAGCCCTGCTGGAGTCCCGCGCTCCTCCACCACCACCACGCCGTCGTGCTGCTGTTGGACGAAGTCTTCCCCAACCTCTCCTTCTCCCCTTGCTGGATCAAGGCGTGGGAGACGTCACCGGGCTGCACGTGTGTTGAACGCGGAGGCGCCGTGGTTCGGCGCTTAGATCGGAATCAACCGCGGTCTGAATCGCTACGAGTACGACTCCTTCATCCGCGTTCTTGTAACGCTTCCGCATCGCGATCTACAAGGGTATGTAGATGCACTCCCCTCTCCCTCGTTGCTAGATTACTCCATAGATTGATCTTGGTGATGCGTAGAAACTTTTTGTTTTCTGCTACGATCCCCAACAGTAGAATCATGAGCTAGGTCTATGCGTAGTTTCTTGCACGAGTAGAACACAAAGTAGTTGTGGGCATCGATTTGTCAATTTACTTGCCGTTACTAGTCTTATCTTGATTCGGCGGCATCGTGGGATGAAGCGGCCCGGACCGACCTTACACGTACTCTTACGTGAGACAGGTTCCACCGACTGACATGCACTAGTTGCATAAGGTGGCTAGCGGGTGTCTGTCTCTACCACTTTAGTCGGATCGGATTCGATGAAAAGGGTCCTTATGAAGGGTAAATAGAATTTGGCATATCACGTTGTGGTTTTGGCGTAGGTAAGAAACGTTCTTGCTAGAAACCTATAGCAGCCACGTAAAAACTTGCAACAACAAGTAGAGGACGTCTAACTTGTTCTTGTAGCATGTGTCGTGTGATGTGATATGGCCAAAAGGATGTGATGAATGATATATATGTGATGTATGAGATTGATCATGTTCTTGTAATAGGAATCACGACTTGCATGTCGATGAGTATGACACCCGGCAGGAGCCATAGGAGTTGTCTTATTTTATTGTATGACCTGAGTGTCACTGAAAACGCCATGTAATTACTTTACTTTATTGCTAACCGTTAGCCATAGTAGTAGAAGTAATGTTTGGCGAGACGACTTCATGAAGACACGATGATGGAGATCATGATGATGGAGATCATGCCGGTGACGATGAAGATCATGGAGCCCCGAAGATGAAGATCAAAAGGAGCAAAATGATATCGGCCATATCATGTCACTATTTGATTGCATGTGATGTTTATCATGTTTTACATCTTATTTGCTTAGAACGACGGTAGTGAATAAGATGATCTCTCACTAAAATTTCAAGAATTGTGTTCCCCCTAACTGTGCACCGTTGCTAAGGTTCGCTGTTCCGAAGCACCACATGATGATCGGGTGTGATACGTTCTAACGTTCGCATACAACGGGTGTAAGCCAGATTTACACACGCGATACACTTAGGGTTGACTTGACGAGCCTAGCATGTACAGACATGGCCTCGGAACACGGAAGACCGAAAGGTCGAACATGAGTCGTATAGAAGATACGATCAACATGAAGATGTTCACCGTTGATGACTAGTCCGTCTCACGTGATGATCGGACACGGCCTAGTCGATTCGGATCATGTATCACTTAGATGACTAGAGAGATGTCTATCTGAGTGGGAGTTCATTAGATGAACTTAATTATCATGAACAATAGTCTAAGTTGTGTTCGCAAATTATGTTGTAGACCAATAGCTGCGTTGTAGCTCCCTGTTTAATACGATCCTAGAGAAAGACTAAGTTGAAAGATAATGTAAGCAATGATACGGACTGGGTCCGTAGTCCGAGGAGTGTCCTCACTGCTACACAGAAAGCTTACGTCTTTGATGCACCGCTCGATGTGCAAACCCCTACAACGTCGTCTGTGGATGTTGTGAACACCTGACAGACACGTCTTGATGACTACTTGATAGTTAAGTGCACCATACTTTACGGCTCAGAATTGGGATTCCAATGACGTTTTGAACGCCATAGGACATATGAGATGTTCCAAGAGCTGAAATTGGGATTTCAGGCTCATGCCCGTGTTGAGAGGTATGAGACCTCTGACAAGTTCTTTTGCAAAAAAGATGGAGGAGAATAGCTCAACTACTGAGCATGTGCTCAGAATGTCTGGGTGCTAAAATCACCTGAACCAAGTGGGAGTTAATCTTCCAGATGAGATAGTGGTTGACGGAATTCTCTAGACACTATCACCAAGCTACTAGAACTTCGTGATGAACTATGACATGCAAAGGATAGAGATGATCCCGGAGCTATTAGCGGTAGAAATCAAGAACGAGCATCAAGTGTTGATGGTTTAACAAGACCACTGGTTTCAAAAGGGGCAAGGGCTAGAAGGGAAACTTCATGAATGGCAAACCAGTTGTCGCTCTAATGAAGGAACCCAAGGTTGAACCCAAACCTCGAGACTAAGTGCTTCTATTATAAGGGGAATAGTCACATGGTAGCGGAACTACCCCAAATACATGGTAGATAAGAAAGCTGGCAACTTCAACAAAGTATATTGATATATGTGTTATTGATGTGTACCTTACTAGTACTCCTAGTAGTACCTGGGTATTGGATACCGGTTTAGTTGCTATTATTAGTGACTTGAAGCAAAAGCTACAGACTGAACGGAGACTAGCTAAGGGCGAGGTGACGATGTGTGTTGGAAGTGTTTCCAAGGTTGATAAGATCACCATCGCACGCTCGCTCTACCTTCGGGATTAGTGTTGAACCTAGATAAATGTTATCAGGTATCCACGTTGAGCATGAATATGATTAGATCATGTTCATTGCAATACGGTTATTCATTCAAGTTAGAGAATAATGGTTATTCTGTTTACATGAATAATACCTTTATGGTCATGCACCCAATGGTTTATTGAATCTCGATCATGGTAATACACATGATAATAATATTAACGCCAAAGGATGTAGAGTTAATAATTATAGTACCACTTTCTTGTGGCACTGTCGCTTAGGTCATTTTGGCATAATATGCATGAAGAAACTCCATGCTGATGGATGTTTGGAGTCACTTGATTTTGAATCGCTTGACACATGCGAGCCATGCCTCATGGGCAGGATGACTAGCATCCCGTTTTCAGGTACAATGAAACGGGCAAGTGACTTGTTGGAAATCATACATGCTGATGTGTGTGATCCAATGAGAATTAAGGCGTGTGGTGGATATCATTATTTTCTCATCTTCGCTGGCGATTTCAGTAGATATGGGTATATTTACTTAATGAAGCAAAAGTCTGAAACGTTTGAAAAGTTCAAGCAATTTCAGAGTGAAGTTAAGAATCATCATAACAAGAAGATCATGTTCCTACGATCTGATCAAGGGGAGATTTTATGAATTATGAGTTTGGAAATCACTTAAGACATTGTGGAATTGTTTCACAGTTGAAGCCACCTGGAACACCACAGCGTGATGGTGTGTCCGGACGTCGTAATCGAACCTTATGAGATATGGTGCGATCTATGATGTCTCTTACCGATCTACCGCTATTATTTTGAGGTTATGCATTAGAGACAGCTGCATTCACTTTAGATAGGGCACCATCTAAGTCCGTTGAGACGATGCCGTATGAACTTTGGTTTGGCAAGAAACCAAAGTTGTCGTTTCTTAATGTTTGGGGTTGCGATGCTTATGGCTTCAGCCGGGAAAAGCTCGAACCCAAAGCGGACAAATACATCTTCATAGAATACCCAAAGGTAACAGTTGGGTATACCTTCTATCTCAGATCCAAGGGCAAAAATGTTTGTCGCTAAGAACGGGTCCTTTCTCGAGAAGGAGTTTCTCTCGAAAGAATTGAGTGGGAGGAAGATAGAACTTGATGAGGTTGTCGAACCCTCACTTCAACCGGGGAGTAGTGCAACACAGAAAGATGTTTTTGTGGAACCTACGACTGTTGAAGAGGAAACTAATGATAGTGATCATAAAGCTTCGGATCAAGTTGCTATCGAACCTCGTAGGTCGACAAGGATATGTACTACTCCCGAGTGGTACAGTAATCCTGTCTTAGATGTCATGTTGTTGGACAACAATGAACCTACGAACTATGGAGAAGCGATGGTGGGCCCGTATTCCGACAAATGGTTAGAAGCTGAGAAATCCGAGATAGGATCCATGTATCAAAACAAAGTATGGACTTTGGTGGACTTGCCCGATGATCGGCAAGCCATTAAGATAAATGGATCTTTAAGAAGAAGACGGGCGTGGACGGTAATGTCACCGTCTATGAAGCTCGACTTGTGGCGAAGAGTTTTTCACAAGTTCAAGGAGTTGACTACGATGAGATTTTCTCACCCGTAGCGATGCTTAAGTCCGTCGGAATCATGTTAGCATTAGCCGCATTTATGAAATCTGGCAGATGGATGTCAAAACAAGTTTCCTTGCCAGTTTTCGTAAGGAAAGGTTGTATGTGATACAATCAGAAAGGTTTTGTCGATCCTAAGGATGCTAAAAGGTATGCTAGCTCCAGCGATCCTTCCATGGACTAGAGCAAGCATCTCGGAGTTGGAATATATGCTTTGATGGAGTGATCAAAGTTTTTGGGTTTATAGAAAGTTTGTTAGAAACTTGTATTTACAATAAAGTGAGTGGGAGCACTACAACATTTCTGATAAGTATATGTGAATGACATATTGTTGATCCGAAATGATGTAGAATTTCTGGAAAGCATAAAGGGTTATTTGAAACGAGTTTTTCAAAGGAAGACCTAGATAAAGCTGCTTACATATTGGGCATCGAGATCTATAAAGATAGATCAAGACGCCTGATGATAATTTCAAAAGAACACACAACTTTGACATGATTTTGAAGGAGTTCAAAATAGACCAGTCAAAGAAGGAGTTCTTACCTGAGTTTTAAGGTGTGAAGTTGAGTAAGACTCAAAGTTTGACCACGGCAGAAGAAAGAGGAAGGATGAAGGTCGTCCCCTATGCTTCTGTCATAGGCTCTATACGGTATGCCATGCTGAGTACCGCACCTGATGTGTGCTTTGACACATGTCTGGCAAGAGGGTACAAAGGTGATCCAAGAGTGGATCACTAGATAGTGGTCAAAATTATCCTTAGAGTAATAAGGAAATGTTTCTCGGTTATGGAGGTGATAAAGAGTTTGACGTAAAGAGTTACGTTGATGCAAGCTTAACACCTATCCGGATAACTCTGAGTAGAGATACCGGATACGTATAATGGAGCAACAGTTTGGAATAGCTCCAAGTGGAATGTGGTAGTAGCATCTAAAATATGACATAAAGTTTTGCGAAGTACATAGCGATCTGAATGTTGCAGACCCGTTGACTACAACCTCTCTCACAAGCATAACATGATCAAACCCATAACTGATTGAGTGTTAATCACATATTGATGTGAACTAGATTATTGACTCTAGTAAACTCTTTGGATGTTGGTCACATGGCGATGTGACCTGTGAGTGTTAATCACATGGCGATGTGAACTAGATTACTGACTCTAGTGCAAGTGGGAGACTGTTGGAAATATGCCCTAGAGGCAATAATAAATTGGTTATTATTATATTTCCTTGTTCATGATAATTGTTTATTATCCATGCTAGAATTGTATTGATAGGAAACTCAGATACATGTGTGGATACATAGACAAACACCATGTCCCTAGTGAGCCTCTAGCTGACTGGCTCGTTGATCAATAGATGGTTGCGGTTACCTAACCGTGGACATTGGATGTTGTTGATAACGGGATCACATCATTAGGAGAATGATGTGATGGACAATACCCAATCCTAAGCCTAGCACAAGATCATGTAGTTCGTATGGTAAAGCTTTTCTAAATGTCAAGTATCTTTTCCTTAGACCATGAGATTGTGCAACTCCCGGATGCCGTAGGAATGCTTTGGGTGTACCAAACGTCACAACGTAACTGGGTGGCTATAAAGGTGCACTACAGGTATCTCCAAAAGTGTCTGTTGGGTTGGCACGAATCGAGACTGGGATTTGTCACTCCGTGTGACGGAGAGGTATCTCTAGGCCCACTCGGTAGGACATCATCATAATGTGCACAATGTGATCAAGGAGTTGATCATGGGATGATGTGTTACGGAACGAGTAAAGAGACTTGCCAGTAACGAGATTGAACAAGGTATCGGGATACTGACGATCGAATCTCGGGCACGTACTATACCAGTAGACAAAGAGAATTGTATACGGGATTGATTGAATCCTTGACATCGTGGTTCATCCAATGAGATCATCGTGGAACATGTGGGAGCCAACATGGATATCTAGATCCCGCTGTTGGTTATTGACCGGAGAGTTGTCTCAGCCATGTCTACATGACTCCCGAGCCCGTAGGGTCTACACACTTAAGGTTCGATGACGCTAGGGTTATAGGGAAAGTATGTACGCGGTTACCAAATGTTGTTCGGAGTCCCGAATGAGATCCTGGACGTCACGAGGAATTCCGGAATGGTCTGGAGGTAAAGATTGATATATAGGAAGTGAGGATTTGGCCACTGGAAGTTTTCCGGGCATCACCGGTAATGTACCGAGACCACCGAAAGGGTCCGAGGGTCCACCGGGAGGGGCCACCAGCCCCGGAGGCCTGCGTGGGCCAATAGTGGGAAGGGATCAGCCCCTAGATGGGCTGGGACGCCTCCCACTAGAGCCCAAGGCGCCTCCAAGAGGGGAGGGGGGCAAACCCTGGGGCAGATGGGCCCTAGGGCCCAACCTGGTGCGCCCCCTCTTCCTCTCCCCCTTGGCCGCCACCGAGATGGCATCTAGGGCTTCCCCCCCCCCTTGGGGAGGGAACCCTAGAGGAGGCGCAGCCCCTCCCCTCCCCCTATATATACTTGAGATATTGGGGGCTGCAAAACACACGAGATGATCTCTCTCTTGGCGCAGCCCTACCTCTCTCCCTCCTCGTCTCTCGTAGTGCTTGGCGAAGCCCTGCTGGAGTCCCGCGCTCCTCCACCGCCACCACGCCGTCATGCTGCTGTTGGACGGAGTATTCCCCAACCTCTCCTTCTCCCCTTGCTGGATCAAGGCGTGGGAGACGTCACCGGGCTGCACGTGTGTTGAACGCGGAGTGTCGGGGTATTTGGATCGACACCTATGGGATCACAAGAATCCCTACTACGGTTGCGGGGCGCGGGGTTGAGAGAAGAGCGGATCTAACGATCAGGACACGGTTCCTTTACCCAGGCTCGGGCCGCAAAGATGCGTAAAACCCTACTCCTGCTTTGGTGGATTATATGTTGGTGTTCTTCAGCTAACGAGGAGCTCCAAGAGAGTCGTGAGGAGTTCTAAAAAGCCGAATCCTCCTCCTGGTCGCCTCGGGCCTCCTTTTATAGGGAAAAGGGGTTGCCACATTGGCACACAGGAGGTGGAAAGGGTACAGTAATGCGAGGTTATCCCTCGCATTACAAGACAAAGTGCATTTAATGCGCCTAGCTTAGGTGTCCTTGCTTTATCGGGGACGAGGGGAGACGCCCGTCTTGTCCGTCGCCGCCCCTCCTCGCAGTGACATGCGCCCTGGCCAACGGTGCCTGAGGTGCCATGTAGGTAGACAGGCAGCTGAGGTGGCGTAACGGCGGGTCTCCATGAGGATCTGTGGGTTGCCACGCAGGAGCCTGTCCAGCTGGTCGGGTCGGCAGCGGCGTGGATCGGTGGAAACCTAGTTGGTGCGGGCCTGATGGTGGCCCCGTGGGTGTCCTCGACAAGGGCCTTCCCAGGGCCCCGGCAAGGGTCTTGCCGCAGCGCCTACTGTCATCCCCGGCAAGGTGCTTGCCGGGGGCCTCGTGGTCCTCCTTGGCTGGGATCCCGCCAAGGGTCGTCGTCTTCTTAACTTGCATCTGATCTTGAATGTCTTCACAAAGATCTGCATGCCACCACGGAGATATCTCCCGAATCCTCGCCCCATGGGGGCGGTGGACTCGAGGGTGATTCGCTCCGTAGGCGCGGGGCGAGCTGTCGCGGCAAGGGTCTTGCCGGGGCTGCCAGAGCCGGCCCCGGCAAGGATCTTGTCGGGGGAAGCTGCTTCGTCCCTTTGCTCTTTGTGGTCTTGTTCTTGGCGTCGCTCCAGTCTCCATTGAGCTTTAGTCTTGCCTCGTCTCGCCTCCCTCGCCATGCTTAGTGTGGTGGCGCTGTGGCTCGACTGCCCGTGCATAGTCATAGGGGTACAAAAAGTGTACCCCTCTTTTTGTACACCGACAGGAGCCCCCAGGCCTGGGCCACACATAAGCGCGACACGTTGTTGGGCCAGGCTTAGAACGGTGCCCGGGCAGGCGGGGTGGTTTTCACCGTGGTAAAATTTCCGCGCGCTACGCCTCCCACGACCCGCACGCGCGGCGCGGGGTGGAGGGGCGTGCGTGACGTGGGCGGCATGCGTGGGGTGGTTTCCGCACGCATGCGTCACGTCGCAGTAAATGCGAAAGGAGGCGGCCCGTTGACTGGATGGGGCCGAGGCGCGGTCTGCTAGGCGTCCACTCCTCACGATCACGGGGTGGGGAGAGGTCGCCTCACATGTCCCTTCAGTCCTGCACGTTCGCCACGTGCCTCCCATGCGTTCGAGGTGGCGAGCGGTGGAGGCGGGAAACCGAGCCGTCGCTGGTTGGGGCGGCGGGTCGGTCCCAGCCCCTCTCGCCTTATGCGTCTTGATTGGCCGAGCGGGGCGGTCGAGCTTCAGCCCCACCACTTTAAAAAGGGCACTCCTCCATCTTCTTTCTCCTTCAGCTTCCGCTCCTTTCTTCCGTCCGCCATGAAGAAGGAAAACCCTGGCTCGTCAACGGTGGCGGCGAGGGTCGCTGCTCAACAACGCGTCCCCCCATCTCCTGCACTCGCGGTGGCCGAACCGGCCACGAGGGGAAGAGGGAGGGGGCGGGGCCGTGGGCGAGGCCGGGGTGCTCGGGGAAGAGGAGGACGGGGCGGCCCGCTGGCCTCGCCCCCGTCAGCAGCTCCTCCTCCAGTGGAAGGTCATGTTGGAGATGACCCCTGTGAATTCTTCATTAGGATGCGGGGGTCACCGCGCGGTCGCCTTCGTCTCCCGACTCCGTTTGCGCGGGAGATGGAGGTGAACCCGCCGGAGTCGCTGCGGCTGCACATGAGGGGTTGTGGGATCAGTGGCACGCGGGCCCGCGTCGACTTCCCTGCCCCTCATGTGATGTATCTTCGCCAAGGATGGAAGAGGTTCGCTCGCATCCACAACCTGACGGATGGGCTCACCCTCCACTTCAAGTTGATGGGGGATGGCCACCTCTCCGTCAACGTCTTCAGGCACCTCGGGACTCGCGCGAGGTGCTGCATGGAGAGCTCCTCTGATGACGAAGACTCCTCCTCGAACGAGGGTGATGAGGAGGACAGCGACATCGACGACGAGGGCGGGGGACAGCGGGATGACGGGTCCGACTAGGTGTCGGGCGCCGCTCCTGGTGGCACCGGCGACCCCATCATCCGCGTCGCCGGCTTCTTGAACTTCTCGGGGTCGTCTCCTTGGCGGCTGGCGTAGGGAGGATGCGGAAGAGGAAGAGGAAGAAGGCGGGCGGCAAGGTCGTCATGTCGGTGTACGCGGGCACCGACGCCTTCGTCTCCTACTGACGTCATGTCGCCTCGTCTTCGAGCTCAGCCTCCGGCGCCGTCATCACCGTCCAGCCCCGGGGAGGCCGCCGAGATGCCTTCTCGGTGTCTTCTGCCACCCGTAGCTCGCCTAGGCGCCCCTTTTGCCCTTCTCGCCTCCTTGACCTTCCTCCTGAGGAGAGGGACAAGAAAGGCATTACGGGAATCTTATCTCTTTTTAGTCTGTAAGCCTTCGGGCATCTGTTAAGTTTAAAACTTGTCCCTTATTCATGTTTTTCATTCCCTATGGACTGTACCTGAATGGAATGTTTTTAATGAAAAAGGAATGTTTGCCGGGTCGTTTGTTCGTAGGTAAGAACCCACAACAGGGAATAAATGCCTGGTATCCTTAAGATAAACATTTTCTCGCCCGGCAACAGGCCCTGCCGTTTCCCTACTTCACTCGACCTTTCTCACGCCCTTGGCGGAGGCAGGGATGAAGCGGGCTTAGGCTCCTCGTTTTATCCTTTTGCTGCCGCGACTACGACCAAACCTAGTCCCAGGGACGAGTCTTAGGGCATAGAGTTATGGGAGCACGGTAGCTTAAGGAAAAGAACGAGGTTTCACATACCCCAGTCCATAACAGAATGCATGATAAGGGAAAAAAGGACTTATCTGAAGCTGCAGCCCCCCGGCAAGCCTGGTCTGCCGTGGGCGAATTCTTGCCTTTGCAGCCCCCGGCAACACTGGCTTGCCGGGGCCTAGGCACTGGTCTGTTCTTCTTTCCTTCCTCCAAATGGCTTCGGCAAGGATGCCTGCGCGTCCTGTAAACCAAGGAAGACAGAGGAAAGACAAAGATTCGACCTCTAAGCTAGGGGTTAGCCGCTGCTAAGCACTATCAACCCTAACCAAGGACGAGACTCGACTCAGCATGCATGCTAAAACTTAGGGCGCCAGCACTTCATTTATTTATGCTCAGGGTCTGCGCCTGGCTTTGTACAAAGGGTTACATGCCTTGCCGGCAAAGCTTGTACAAAAGGGTGGCTTGCCGGGGGGCCCGGCAAGCCGCGCCTTATGGATAAAACTTGTGAAGATGCTCGATGTTCCAGGAATTACTCACCGGAACGGCATCGTCGGTCTCCAGGCGGACAGCGCCAGGCCTGGTGACTCGTATTACCCGATAAGGGCCTTCCCACTTCGGCGTCAACTTGTTCGTATTCCTGGCTGATTGAACGCGCCGGAGAACAAGGTCGCCTTCCTCAAAGCTTCGGGCATGAACCTTGCGGCTATGGTAGCGGCACAAGGCTTGCTGGTAGCGCGCTGCTCTCTGATACGTCCAAAACGTATCTATAATTTCTGCTTGCTCCATGCCTCTTTTGGGTGATATTGCTATGATATTTATGCACTTCCATACACTTTTGATCATATTTGGACTAACCTATTAACTCAGTGCACCCCAGTGCCAGTTTCTGTTTTCTGCTGTTTTTGTATTTCAGGTTTTCCCATTACGTAAATTGCCAGAAAAATTCCGGGAAAAATATATAAAAAATCAGTGTTCCGGAAGCTTCCATGCGGCCAAAGTAGGGCCAGAGGGGGGCCACAGGGGCTCCAGGCGGCCTGCCCACGCGGCCCCCCTCCTGGCCGCGCCGGGGGGGCGCCTGGGCCCCCCTTAGCTCCCCTGGCAACCCCCTTTGGCATATATTTACACCGCGTCGCAGAAACCCTGATTCCAGACCCCTTTTCTCCAGACACAATCCCGATCTCCGCCGCCATCGCCATCAAGCTTCGGGGGACCAAAATTCCTGTGCCGGCACCCTGCCGGGACGGGGAAGTGCCCCCGGATTCATCTCCATCGACGTTGCTTCCTCCCTCCATGATGCGGGAGTAGTTCCTCCTCGGGGTTGAGGTTTCTACCAGTAGCTATGTGGTCAATTCTCTCTCCCATGATGTGATCTTCGTTGTGATCATAGGCTATGTTAATCTAGGGTGATCCCATGATATTTCCCCTTCCTCTATGTATTGGATTGATGTACTCACTTGTCTTTATCTAGTATAATCCCCGAGACCAAGGTGACAGCGGTCTATTGGACATGGATTAGAAAAATATTTTCATGAGTGATTTCCTCTCTTGTGTGTTGATTGAAGATTGAGAGTCTCTTGGTGCTTGTCTTTGACTATCCTTTAGATATGTTGTGGTGATTGTGGGACTCTCTTTGGATGGCCGCGGTGACATTGGAAAATCCTTAGATTGAGAACTACGAACTTTGAGGTGTGCTTTTGTAGCCCTACATAATTCTCGTCCTCTCTTGACCACGAAGGAATGACCTCCGGGTGCGTCTCCATTGCATGTTTTATGGGAAATATCATGTGATTCGATTATGTTAATGTTGTTGGGAGTTGCCACTAGTGAAAGTACGAAGCCTAGGCCTTGTTTCCACCATTGCAATACCATTTGTGCTCACGTTTACCACTTGTTTGCTTGCTGCACTTTTTATTACAGATTTATATTACTTTGTTTTGCCATCCATATCACTTGCCATTTAACATCTCTTTGCCGAACTAGTGCACCTATACATCTAACAAGTGTATTAGGTGTGTTGGGGACACAAGAGACTTCTTGTATCTTAGTTGCAGGGTTGCTTGAGAGAGACCATCTTCAACCTCTACTTCCCTGAGTTCGATAAACCTTAGGTCATCCACTTGAGGGAAATTGCTACTGTCCTACAAACCTCTGCGCTTGGAGGCCCAACATAGTCTACAAGAGTAGAAGTGTGTGTAGACATCAAGCTATTTCTGGCGCCGTTGCCGGGGAGGTGAGTGCTTGAAGGTATATCTTTAGATCTTGCAATTAAATCTTTTCGTTTCTTGTTTTTAGTTTCACTAGTTATGTTTATGGAAAACCGTGCTATTGGATCGTTGCTTGCGGGAAGACGCCCCACACCTGTGGTGGTTGCTCCTCCCCCTACTGAAATTGTGCCCTATAAAATACCAGCTAGTATTATCGCTTATGTTTTGGCTAATCGTTATGCAGGAGACAGACATCCCGGTGAACACTTGCTATATATGTCACAACTATGTTCATTATTTAAGCTTGCAGGTGTATCAAGGGAGTTTGTCATGAGGAAATTGTTCGCCGTATCACTTATAGATAAAGCTTCAGATTGGTATAATCTTCTCGATAACTCGCACTTGCTTGATTGGGAAGAGATCCAGTCTCTCTTTTACTCCAAGTTTTATCCTCTTCATGAAGTCCATGAGAATAGGAATTATGTTTATAATTTCTATCCTCATGACGGAGAGAGCATAGCTCAAGCTTGGGGGAGACTGAAAATGTTAATGCTAAAATGTCCTAACCATGGGCTCCACAAAGATATGATTATTACTAATTTCTATGCGAGGCTCTCTCGACAGGATAAAGATTTGCTCGATGCTTCCTCTATGGGTTCTTTCACAAACGAAAAGATTGATGCTAAATGGGAACTCCTTGAAAGAATTCAACGCAACACTGAAGATTGGGAGATCAACAAAGGTAAAGAGTCAGGTATAGTTTATGAGTATGATTGCATTAAGTCCTTTGTTGAAACTACAAGTTTTAATAAGTTTAGTGCTAAATTTGGGCTTGATTCTCAACTCCTTGTTGATTTCCTCAAATCTTTTGCTTCACATCTTAATATGCCTAAGGAGGATTGGAACAAGCATCATGAACCTTTTAAAGAGATTTGCAAAGAAAATGAAATTGTTCATGATGATTGCAACATTCATGATCCAATTCCTAAAAATGAAGTTTTATATAAGCATGTTAATTTTTGTGGAGTGGATAGACCTTGTGAAAGGCCTATGATTGAAGAAGAGAAGTATTGTAAGCAACATAAGCATGAAAGAACAATCACTTGGGTCAGAGATTTAAATGAAATTGCTAGAGAATTGTGTGACCTTTATCCTTTCACTTGTGAACTTTGCTGTATAGAAGGTCACTTTAATTTTCAATGCATGAACTTTCAAAACATAAATGTTAACCAGTTGTGTGATAACATGACCACCTCTGATCTTTATGATGAGCTTATGTTATTTTTGATGTGTGAGGAGTTATCAGAAAAGACTTCTTGGCTAGATGTTAATGCCATAGGAATAAAAAACACTTTGCAAAATTGCCATCTCTATTGTGTTGTTAATTGCCATGAAAATGATTACATAAGTAAGATTAGAAGGGGGGGACTTTACCAAAGTATAAAAATGTCTCTTATATTTCTGCTAATAAAAAGGAGAGTTTCTCCCAAGTTTCCCCTATTGTTTCTAATAATAATCCAGGATATGTGGAGAAGTTTCATCTCCAACCACCCCCTCCTAAGGTGAAGAAGAAGAAAAAGAAGAGGAGGAGGAAGAGGAGCAAAAAGGAAGAAGAATGAGTATCAACCTGGCCTGAGCATATTCCTCCCATCAACTTTTATCCTAACGGTTGTAAGTTTAAAGAAGAAGGTGAAGTCCATTGTCTTAATTATCATCTTGATGATACGTCCGTAGGTACTATAGAAGATGATTTTGATTATGATATGCATGTTACTTATTGTGATTGGGAAAATGATGATAATGTTGCTTATGATCTTGAAATCTTTTTGGTACCAACTCTGAAAGTGATGATATGGAAAGCTCTAAGCTTGGGGATGATAGGATTGCAAATCCTTTACCCACTACTGATGTGACAATTGATAATTCTTTTGCTAGTAAGAATAAAGACAACATGTTTACAAATATAGTTGCTAGCAATGATAATGCTCTTCTCTACTATGATGATGTTATAACTCCAATCTATAGTGATTATAAAGGTACCTATGACATAAGGAGAAATTATCCTTATGAAACTTGTCATAATCATGGAGGGAATTACTCCCTTGTTGAACACCATCTTCCTAATACACAATTAATCTATAGTGTTCAAGTTGTTTATGATAGTCCTACTCCCACTATTACCAATGAGAAAGATTATGCTTATGTGGAGAGTAAGAGTACCCTTTTGCATGTGGATCATGGTAACAATGCTTTATGTGATGCTTATATTGTTGAGTTTATTCGTGATCCCACTGAAAATTATTATGAGAAGGGAACATATGCTTATAGATATTTCAATAATATCAAGTTCCCTCTCTTTATGTTGAAGGTTTTGAAGCTGCACTTGTTTTGTCTTCCTATGCTTATTGCTTTGTGCTTCAATGAATTATTCTATTGCAATATTCCTATGCATAGGAAGCATGTTAGGCTTAAATGTGTTTGGTATTTGCTTTTTGATGCTCTCTTTTGTTCTTCAACTCTTATTCCTACGAGAGCATCATTAAAGTCTTATGCCTAGCTTAAAGGCATAAAAGAAAGCGCCTTTGGGAGGCAGCCCACAATGAATAAAATTTTATTTTGCTTTTGTTGTGTCTTGATGTTGTTACTACAGTAGCATCATCATTGTATCTTTACTTTTCAGCTTTGTGCCAAGTGTAGCCTCTGATTGCAAGAAAGTTCAAAAGTTGTGACGTGCTGTCCAGGAAACAGATTCTGTCCTTGGACAGAAAAATTCGTATAAAATCACCAGATCATCTTTTTGGTCTGAATTTTTTCGACAGCGTGCTCTATACAATTGTCTTTCGGGCGTGTGTTCTGAGTTTTTTGATTTGAGTTGCAGAAGTACCCCAAAAAAATCACTTACTACCTGCTGGTCTGTTTTTCACAGATTATGTCCTGTTTTGCCTTTCCTTCATTTTGCAAACCTTGAGCTTGCTTTTTCTTTGCAAAACCATTTGGCAATCTTGAGAAACAGTAGACCTTCAAGAATATCCTTATTTCCAGCAAGGAAAAATTATTTTATTAAGGGTACTAACCTCGCTAATCAGATTATGATGAGTTATGTATGAAGGGAGTTTTCAAGTGTGCGAGGGAAGATGATAAAAAGATTCAGGAGTGTCAAACGCTCAAGCTTGGGGATGCCCCCGTGCACCCCCAAGAAATATTCAAGAAGAATCAAGCGTCTAAGCTTGGGGATGCCCCCGTGCATCCCCTTCTCCATCAACATTATCAGTTCGTCTTTCGTTCCACTATATTTTTATCACTTCATGTGTTATGTGCTATGCTTGGAGCGTCTTGCTTTTAGTTTCCTTTTTAGTTTTCTTTAGCTTTGCTTGCTGTTCATAACGAGTTGGAACTCATCTTTCTTTGTGTGGGAGAGAAACACGCCCCACTTCAACCTAGAACATAACATATAATTTTCATGTCTATCCTTGTTGTGTGTGTTCTTTGTCTTTCAATAGCTACTATCATGCTTAGCTCTTAGTTTTCATGCTTATCTTTTTAAAGAGCTTTTGTTTAGTTGGTTGCTTGAACTCTCTTTAGTTATCATGCTTATCTTATTAAGAGAGTTTGCTTCTGTTTCATTGGTTGATATGTCTATGATAAAAATGCTACGTGCATAATGGCGCTTAGTAATTCATGTTTTCTTATGGTTAGTCTCAAATAGCTGGGGGGTTCTCAATGTGTTATTGAAGTACCAACATGATTTGTTTGCCTATGATGTGGTATGGTTTAGTGATATCTTCCTTCAAGAATTTATTTTGATTGACTAGGCGTATGCTCACGCATATTTAAGACTGTAAAGAAAGTCTGTCAAGCCTTGATGATCTTTTATTTCTGAGTAGCGATATAACTTCCATGCCTGATTCAATGTTGCTTTGTCGCTCTGCATGATTATGACCGTCATTGCTCTTTTAGTTGGTCGCTCCCAGTCTTTTGCTAACCTCCACCTGTACTAAGCGGACTGACTGCTTGTGCATCCAAAATCCTTTAAACCAGTTATGCCATATGAGTCCACCATACCTTCCTATACATGGTATTTACCTGCCATTCCTAACGAAGACTTTCATGTGCCATCTCAAAATTATTCAAAAAAAAGCATTTCTCTTTTGTGCCTCTGTTTTAGCTCATGAGGAAGTAGTAGTTAATTCATGATCTTTTTAAGTTGGACAAGCTTCACCCCGGGATTGCATGTCTAATGTGCAAACCCATAATACGAGAAGGAACTGGCAAAGAGTGCGCCCGGCTCAAAATTAATATAACAAACAAACCCTCCTTCACGCTTTGTTCATGAGAAATCAGAAAACTTTGGCAGTGATAAACAAAGGAGATTAAGAGGATGTGATCGTCCTCATTCGGGAGCCGTTCCTCGAAACTTGTCCATCTCGAGAAGTGATTGAGTTGTCTGCTAGCATTCGTTGACGAAACATGCATATCCAAAAAGAATATTAATTCTGTTTTTAAACCAAGAGCTCTGGTACATGTTTTGTCTTTGTTTCCGACTACGGGTTTTCAACCTTGCCAACAAAAGCCACGGTTCGAGAGTCTCCACCTTATTTTAAAGCACCAACTACTGAGAGCATGATTGTCATTCAGAGTGTAATGTGCATTGTCCCAAAGTAGCATTGTCTTTTGCATGATTATGATATCGTTTATTCTGAAATCATTGTATCTAGTCATCACTTAAACCTTGGAGGTGCCCCTGCATTTATGTTTTGCTTCACTAAAGGGGGCAAGCGAGATATCACTTTATCATATTTGCACACCATGCTCATTACAAATCTATTTGATGTTTCAGTATCATATTGTAAAACTTTCAGTTCTTTGTGATTTTCTCATGAGGCAACTTAATTACTACAGATTCATTGTCTCAGTAAGCTTTTGTCATGTGACTATGAAAAAGTCCTATATGGTTAATAGCATGTCACCACAGAAATTATTCTTGTTATCATTTACCTACTCGAGGACGAGCAGGAATTAAGCTTGGGGATGTTGATACGTCCAAAACGTATCTATAATTTCTGCTTGCTCCATGCCTCTTTTGGGTGATATTGCTATGATATTTATGCACTTCCATACACTTTTGATCATATTTGGACTAACCTATTAACTCAGTGCACCCTAGTGACAGTTTCTGTTTTCTGCTGTTTTTGTATTTCAGGTTTTCCCATTACGTAAATTGCCAGAAAAATTCCGGGAAAAATATATAAAAAGTTAGCGTTTCGGAAGCTTCCATGCGGCCAAAGTAGGGCCAGAGGGGGGCCACAGGGGCTCCAGGCGGCCTGCCCACGCGGCCCCCCTCCTGGCCGCGCCGGGGGGGCGCCTGGGCCCCCCTTAGCTCCCCTGGCAACCCCCTTTGGCATATATTTACACCGCGTCGCAGAAACCCTGATTCCAGACCCCTTTTCTCCAGACGCAATCCCGATCTCCGCCGCCATCGCCATCAAGCTTCGGGGGACCAGAATTCCTGTGCCGGCACCCTGCCGGGACGGGGAAGTGCCCCCGGATTCATCTCCATCGACGTTGCTTCCTCCCTCCATGATGCGGGAGTAGTTCCTCCTCGGGGCTGAGGTTTCTACCAGTAGCTATGTGGTCAATTCTCTCTCCCATGATGTGATCTTCGTTGTGATCATAGGCTATGTTAATCTAGGGTGATCCCATGATATTTTCCCTTCCTCTATGTATTGGATTGATGTACTCACTTGTCTTTATCTAGTATAATCCCCGAGACCAAGGTGACAGCGGTCTATTGGACATGGATTAGAAAAATATTTTCATGAGTGATTTCCTCTCTTGTGTGTTGATTGAAGATTGAGAGTCTCTTGGTGCTTGTCTTTGACTATCCTTTAGAAATGTTGTGGTGATTGTGGGACTCTCTTTGGATGGCCGCGGTGACATTGGGAAATCCTTAGATTGAGAACTACGAACTTTGAGGTGTGCTTTTGTAGCCCTACATAATTCTCGTCCTCTCTTGACCACGAAGGAATGACCTCCGGGTGCGTCTCCATTGCATGTTTTATGGGAAATATCATGTGATTCGATTATGTTAATGTTGTTGGGAGTTGCCACTAGTGAAAGTATGAAGCCTTGGCCTTGTTTCCACCATTGCAATACCATTTGTGCTCACGTTTACCACTTGTTTGCTTGCTGCACTTTTTATTACAGATTTATATTACTTTGTTTTGCCATCCATATCACTTGCCATTTAACATCTCTTCGCCGAACTAGTGCACCTATACATCTAACAAGTGTATTAGGTGTGTTGGGGACACAAGAGACTTCTTGTATCTTAGTTGCAGGGTTGCTTGAGAGAGACCATCTTCAACCTCTACTTCCCTGAGTTCGATAAACCTTAGGTCATCCACTTGAGGGAAATTGCTGCTGTCCTACAAACCTCTGCGCTTGGAGGCCCAACATAGTCTACAAGAGTAGAAGCGTGTGTAGACATCACTCTCACAGCCGCCCGAAGACGATCTTCCTCAAGGAGCATTGTGTCGTCTTGCCGCAATTGATCTTGCTCAAGCTCATCATAAGCGAGCACTCGAGGTGACCCGTATATGAGTTATGTGGGGAGAACTGCTTCTGCCCCGTATATCAGGGCAAAGGGCGTCTGGCCGGTGGCTCGATTTGGCGTCGTCCTGATCGACCAAAGAACCGCCGGCAATTCATCTATCCAGCGCCTCCCGGTCTTGTGCAGCCTGTCAAAGGTCTTTGTCCTTAATCCTCGTAGCACTTCAGCATTTGCCCTCTCATCTTGACCATTGCTTCGGGGGTGAGCAACGGAAGCGAAACAGACCTTGCTGCCGAGGTCTTGGGTATATTGCATGAAGGTGCGGCTTGTAAATTGCGTGCCGTTGTCGGTGATGATCCTGTTGGGTACACCAAAACGGCACACTAGTCCCTTGAAGAACTTGACGGCTGACTGAGCTGTGACCTTCCTCACTGCCTCCACTTCTGGCCACTTTGTGAACTTGTCGATTGCAACATACAAGTACTCAAAGCCCCCGACGGCGCGGGGGAAAGGGCCCAGTATGTCGAGCCCCCAGACCGAGAAGGGCCAAGAGAGAGGAATGGTTTGAAGGGCTTGAGCTGGTTGATGAAGTTTCTTCGAATGGAATTGGCACGCTTCACACCTGGTGACCAGCGCCGCCGCATCCTGGAGGGCAGTGGGCCAGAAGAAGCCTTGCCGGAATGCCTTGCCGGCAAGAGCTCTCGACCCTATGTGGGATCAACATATGCCTCCATGTATCTCTGCCAACAGCACCAGTCCTTCCTCTCGGGGGATGCACTTCAATTTCACACGGTTTGGTCTCCTCCTGTACAGGACGTCATCGACGAACTGGTACATGGCAGACCGACGGGCTACTTTCTCCGCTTCTTCCTGCTCCTCAGGAAGTTCCCCAGTCTGAAGGAATCGGACGGTATGCTGCGCCCACGCTGGAGCCTGGGGCTCGACGGCGAGGACTAAAGGCATTTCCTCCGCCAAGGGAGTGGCCACCTCGACGGCAAAAGCTTGACGCTCCGTCGGAGTTAGCCCTCCGATGGCGGGCTCAGTGTCCCCGGCAACATCCTTGCCGGCGGCTCGAGGGAGCTCGACGGGAAAGTACTTGCCGGGCCCTGACTTCCTCCTCTTGTTCTGCTCTGTTGATGGATCAACGGATGGCTGAGAAAGTTGAAGCACAAAGGTACCTGGTTCCACAGGTAGCTTGAGGGCAGCGCGCTTCGACAGGTAATCGGCGACGCCGTTCTCCGCTCGGGGAACGTGCTCCGCCTGTATACTGTTAAAGCGCTCTTCCAACTTTCTCACTTCATCGACGTAGGCCTTCATCAACGGGCTCTGGTAATCCTTGTTGACTTGTTTGACGACAAGTTGCGAGTCGCCCCTGACAATGAGCTTCCTGATTCTGAGGTCCGCCGCGATCCTAAGACCAGTAAGCAGCCCCTCGTACTCGGCAGTGTTGTTCGTTGATACCTCCCTAGGGAAGTGCATCTGGACCACGTACTTGCGGTGCTCTCCAGTGGGCGCGACCAGCAGTACGCCAGCCCCGGCGCCCTATAAGGAGAAAGCCCCATCAAAGTACATGATCCAGTTGCAACTCGCCTCCTTGCCGGGGAGAGCGGTTTCCTGGACCTCTTCATCACGTGTTGCGGTCCATTCTGCGACGAACTCTGCCAGGACTCGGCTATAAATTGTCGAAGTGCTTTCAAACTTGAGGCCAAAGCTGGACAGCTCCAGTGCCCACACTACAATCCTTCCCGTTGCATCTGGATTGTGCAATATCCGTTGCAGAGGGAGGCGAGTGACGACAGTGATCTCGTGCGCCTGGAAGTAGTGACGCGGCTTCCTCGAGGCCATAAGAAGGCCGCAGAGCAATTTCTGCACACCGGAGTACCTTGACCTAGCCCCCTGCAAGAGGGAGCTAACAAAGTAGACCGGGTGCTGCATCATCTTCTTCTTCGGCTGCACTCCAATCGGCTGTGTCGCCCCTGCGCCGGTGGCACCAGGCTCCGTTGCTGCTATCACCTCATCGTCGATTTCTCTCTGCGCCACCAGTGCGGCGTTGACCACCTGGTTTGTTGCCGCTAAGTATAGCAGCAACGGTTCCTATGGTCGGGGCGCAACCAGTATTGGCATGGAGGAAAGATACTTCTTCAGGTATTGTAATGTTGCTTCGGCTTCCGGCGTCCACTCCATTGGGCCCGCCTTTTTCAAGATCTTGAAAAGGGGGAGGGCGCGCTCGGCAGACTTGGAAATAAATCTGCTCATGGCGGCAACGCAGCCAGCAAGCCGACGCACGTCCTTGACCCGCTTGGGTGCTTCAATTTGCTCTATAGCTTTGATCTTGTCTGGATTGGCTTCTATCCCACGTTGTGACACAAAGAATCCGAGAAGCTTGCCAGACGGAACGCCGAAGACGCACTTCTCAGGGTTCAGCTTGAGGTTGATCTTGCGCAGGTTCACAAATGTTTCTTGTAAATCCGGTACAAGGGTTTCCTTGTTCTTGGTCTTGACTACTATATCATCCATATAAGCCTCCATATTTCTATGGAGCTGGGGTTCAAAACCAATCTGGACTGCCTTTGCAAATGTCGAGCCAGCACTCTTCAACCCAAAAGGCATTCGTACGAAACAGTACGTGCCACATGGGGTGATGAATGTTGTCTTCTCTTCGTCTTCTCTTGCCATGAAGACCTGGTGGTAGCCGGAGTAGGCATCGAGGAATGATAGCAGGTCACACACCCTGCCGTGGAGTCAACAATCTGGTCTATGCGCGGCAACGGGAAGGGGTCCTTGGGACAAGCTTTATTGATATCTGTGTAATCAATACACAGCCTCCACTTCCCATTTGCCTTGCGCACTACCACTGGATTTGCCAACCACGTTGGGTGGAGCACCCCTCTCGCCAAACCCGCAGCTTCCAGTTTCCGGATCTCCTCGGTGATGAACTCTTGCCGTTCCAAAGCTTGCTTCCTGACCTTCTGCTTGAGGGGCCGCGCATGAGGACAGACAGCAAGGTGGTGCTCAATCACTTCCCTGGGAACGCCGGGGATGTGGGATGCTTGCCAGGCAAACATGTCGACATTCGCCCGCGGGAAGGTGACGAGCGCGTCTTCCTATTTATTGTCAAGGGCGGAGCTTATGGTAAAAGCCCCTCCCATGCCGTCCTCCTTGACAGAAACCTTCTTGGTTCCCGGCGGCACGGCCCTGGATCTCTTGTTCCTGTCGGTGGAGCTCTCTGGCACGTCCTCGACGGGAGCGCGACACTCTGAAGAGGTGCGCTTGCCGAAGTGGGTGTCTGAGGTCTCGCCGGTCTTCTTCTTTCCGGTGGAGCTCTCAGGCACGTCCTCGACGGGAGCACAGCACTCCGAAGAGGTGCGCTTGCCGGAGTGGGCGCCAGAGGTCTCGCCAGTCTTCTTCTTCTTCCCTCTCGGGGCTCCAGTGGCAGGAGCAAGTGCCTCGGTAGCGGCAGTTGCTGCAATTGCTTGCTGGTACAATTGGTCGGCGCAAATCAGCGCATCTTTCTTGTTGGAGGGGATGGTGATGATCGTCACGGGCCCTGGCATCTTCAGGGTGTTGTAGGCATAGTGTGATGCTGCCATGAACTTGGCCAGTGCTGGGCGACCAAGGATCCCGTTGTAAGGCAGGGGGATCTTGGCGACATCGAACACGATCCTCTATGTCCTGTAGTTCAGATCACTTCCAAAAGTCACGGGCAGTGTGACTTTCCCCTTCGGTTGATCCTTCCTGGGCTGACCCCTTGAAACGTGCCCGTCTCCTCGAGGTCTCCATCAGGAACTTGCAGCTTCTCGATCACGGTGGGCGAAAGTAGGTTCAGACCGGCCCCGCCATTAACTAGCATCTTCGTCACCTTGAGGTTGCGTATTGTTGGTGAAACCAACAATGGCAAGCACCCGACCGCAGTAATGCGATCAGGGTGATCCTCGGCGTCAAAGATGATAGGTGTGCTGGACCATTTCAGCGGCTTTTGGGCACCGGATGATGGCTCCATTGCAATAATCTCACGCGCCCACTGTTTAAGCTGGCAGTGATCCGAAACGCGCCCAGGGCTTTCCGGTGCTGGGCGGTCCGCGGCAGGCCCTGCTCGCCTGTCTGACTGGTGGCGCGTTTCGCGCCGGCGCTCGATGGTGGTTCGAGCGTCTTCATGAGCTCGCTCCTGAAGAACTTGACGCTGGTCGCCGCGGGTCCGTGGGTCGGATGACGCTATGGAGATGGCGTCGCCCATGATGTCTCGACGTGTCGACGCACGCAGCACCAGGCGAGGGGGAGGCGAATGCACCGTAGCCACGGCGCTGCCGGCTCTCCCGCCGCCGGTGCGCGGGGCCCCATCGGAGCGTCGGCCTGGGAACTCCGCTGGATTTAGGTCATCCCTGTTGGCGACTGCGACAAGGCTTCATATGGTGGCTCTCCATTCGTCGAGTTTCCCCGTAACGGGAGGAAAGTCGAGGAGCAACTGCGCGCGCGCCAAAGCTTCGGCCGGTGTCAATGGTAGCGAAACCTGCACGGATCGTGACGCGCTTCGACCCCTGACCGTGTCAGGGGGAGCTCCATCACGATCCCGCGGTCGCCTATCGTCTCCACCAGTGCTTCGGCGGGCGGGCAGGTCTTCTACGTCCCGGGAGCGGCGCTCGAGGCTCTTCCCATGGCGACGCCCGGGGTCTTCGGGACGACGACGCCGTTCGTCGCGCCCTGCTTGAGAAGAGTGCGTTGTTGGCGCCGGCGTGGGAGTTCTGGAGGGCCTCGCGTCGCCCTCGGGTGGTGCGGCCGCGACCTTGGAGGGCCCCGCGCCACCCGCGGAGGGCCGGGTTCCATCTCTCGAACTGGCGGTGTGCGGCCTGTTACCAGGCGCACAAGCGTCGTCACCTCCCAAACTCCGGCTGTCAGGATGGCGTTGGTGTTCGCGAGCAGCGCCCCGAGTCCTTTCCGCGACTGGTCCACTGCTCGCCCGCGTCGGAATGGGCTGTCCGGCTTCCGACTGGCCAACCGCCACCGTCGTCTTCTTCTTGGGCGCCATGACGATGCAGGAGCGTCGAACTAACCGCTAAAGCCGATTCTCACAACTGCGCCCCCTACCTGGCGCGCCAAAGATGTCGGGGTATTTGGATCGACACCTATGGGATCACAAGAATCCCTACTACGGTTGCGGGGCGCGGGGTTGAGAGAAGAGCAGATCTAACGATCAGGACACGGTTCCTTTACCCAGGCTCGGGCCGCAAAGATGCGTAAAACCCTACTCCTGCTTTGGTGGATTATATGTTGGTGTTCTTCAGCTAACGAGGAGCTCCAAGAGAGTCGTGAGGAGTTCTAAAAAGTCGAATCCTCCTCCTGGTCGCCTCGGGCCTCCTTTTATAGGGAAAGGGGGTTGCCACAGTGGCACACAAGAGGTGGAAAGGGTACAGTGATGCGAGGTTATCCCTCGCATTATAGGAAAAAGTGCATTTAATGCGCCTAGCTTAGGTGTCCTTGCTTTATCGGGGACGAGGGGAGACGCCCGTCTTGTCCATCGCCGCCCCTCCTCGCGTTGACACGCGCCCTGGCCAACGGTGCGTGAGGTGCCATGTAGGTAGATAGGCAGCTGAGGTGGCGTAACGGCGGGTCTCCACGAGGATCTGTGGGTTGCCACGCAGGAGCCTGTCCAGCTGGTCGGGTCGGCAGCGGCGTGGGTCGGTGGAAACCCAGTTGGTGCGGGCCTGATGGTGGCCCCGTGGGTGTCCTCGGTAAGGGCCTTGCCGGGGCCCCGGCAAGGGTCTTGCCGCGGAGCCTGCTGTCAACCCCGGCAAGGTGCTTGCCGGGGGCCTCGTGGTCCTCCTTGGCTGGGATCCCGCCAAGGGTCGTCATCTTCTTAACTTGCATCTGGTCTTGAATGTCTTCACAAAGATCTGCATGCCACCACGGGGATATCTCCCGAATCCTCGTCCCGTGGGGGCGGTGGACTCAAGGGTGATTCGCTCCGTAGGCGCGGGGCGAGCTGTCGCGGTAAGGGTCTTGCCGGGGCTGCCAGAGCCGGCCCCGGCAAGGATCTTGCCGGGGGAAGCCGCTTCGTCCCTTTGCTCTTTGTGGTCTTGTTCTTGGCATCGCTCCAGTCTCCATTGAGCTTCAGTCTTGCCCCGGCTCGCCTCCCTCGCCATGCTTAGTGTGGTGGCGCCGTGGCTCAGACTGCCCGTGCACAGTCATAGGGGTACAAAGAGTGTACCCCTCTTTTTGTACACCGACACGGAGGCGCCGTGGTTCGGCGCTTAGATCGGAATCAACCGCGATCCGAATCGCTAAGAGTACGACTCCTTCATCCGCGTTCTTGTAACGCTTCCGCATCGCGATCTACAAGGGTATGTAGATGCACTCCCCTCTCCCTCATTGTTAGATTACTCCATAGATTGATCTTGGTGATGCGTAGAAATTTTTTGTTTTCTGCTACGATCCCCAACACCCTGGTCGGCCCGACTCCCCTCCTCGTGGGCCCCGACCTGGGCCGCATCAACCGCCAGCTTGCCCCAGCCCTCCTCCGTAGCTGGACCTCGACCCACTCTCGTGAGCGCCCAGTCACCTATTCGTCGCCCTGTGCGTAGTATAGCATCTAGGGCTCACTTTGTTTTTTTCCTCGGAGTTAAAAAAACTACTAAGTCCCTGTTTTGACATATTATGATGCATTCTTGTGAGTGTGATAACTTTGTGCATTTGTGTCCAAATGAAGCATATGATATGTCCAAATGTTCGTCTCTCTGTGCTCTAGATGATGGCTGCATTTTCATGCATGTTAGGTTTCATCTTGTTGCCTTAATCTCTGTTACAAGAGTGTATGTTGCTGTTAACTACTGAAAACTAGTATAACTTGCTGATTTGTCTTTTTCATATCTTTTTGTGTGATTTTTGTTTGAGCAACATGTCAACATGTGTTAGGAGCACAATCATGTCATCTTTGTTGTGGTCCAATCCATTTTTCATGATATGCCTTGTGTTGAGTGGAACAAGCTTGCAAAGTGGCCTACTCGTTGTTTGTTGTTTTCTGAGACTTGTTGAAAACTGCTAAGTCTGAAACTGTTATATTATGACACCATGTTTGCTTGATGCTACAATCATATCCATGCACATTTTGAGATGCCCAATGATCATGTCTTGAAGCCCATGTTATGCTCTATCCATCCATGTCCTTGTTTGCAGTTATAGGTTGATGTAGCTTGTCTCTTTCTTGCTCTCAAACTGCTATAAAATGTTTCTGTCAGCCTGTTATCAGTAAATTCAGTTTTGCCATGTGAATAGCTAGTGTTCTATGCGTCCTATGACCATGTTCTTGTCATAGCTTCATAAACATGTCTTCTTGGTTTTGGTTATATTCACATGCCATGATATGCTTTGAGATGAGTTGCACACGCTTGCAAACATGCCTACTTGTCGTTGTTGCTGCCATGTTCAGTTTATTTCACTAAGTCTGTGAAACTGTTATTATTTGCAATCTTGCCATGATGTTTTGAGCATGTTCTAGAGGTATTTGGCAAGAGCTCAGTGATCATGCTTGTAGTGCTTGACATGTACATGCTTGACATGCCCTTTGATGCCATGAAATGTTCTTGTAGCATGTTGTTTTGATGATGGAAAAGTGCCTAGTTCCTATTTTGGGACAAATTGTTGTTATATCTTGTTTCATGTGTATCTGTTGATCCGTTGCTCCGTTTTGAGTGTGATCTATATTAAACTTGCTTGTTTTTGCATGTAGATGCATCATATCATGTTGAATACATGTTTGGAGTGTGTTTGCTTGATGTTTGAATGCATCTTGCATCTTTGCCATGCTTGACTTGTTTTGTTCATATCTTCTAGGCCGTAGCTCCGAATTAAATGAACTTTATATGTAACTTGACTAGAATTTCGTGTAGATCATATTAATGCATGTTAACTTGCTGTTTAACAACTTTAACTTAAGGTTTGTTCAGATCTGGACCAATTTTGAAATTTGCATATGAGGACTTACCGGAAATGTTATATGTTGTTTCCGGCCTCATTTAAACTTGCTTTGTGTGATGTTCTTGTATGATTCATCTCTTGCCATGATTTGCATCATGTAGCCTTGTCATTCATCATACTTGGTTGAGCATCATGTCTTGCTATGTGTTGGGTGTTTACCGTGTTGCTTGTTTCTTCTCGTTAGTGCTTGTTTCGTTGCGATCGTGAGGATTCGTTCGACTACGCTTGGTTCGTCTTCATGGTTTCTTCTTCGTCTTCTTCATGGACTCGATCTTCTTCCTTGCGGGATCTCAGGAAAGAGGACCATCACCTTGGATCTCATTACTATCATTGCTATGCTAGTTGTCTCGATGCTATCGCTATATGTCGCGCTACCTATCTATGTGTTATCAGCCTCTCATTGTTGCATGAAACACCCCCCTAACCTTTGACACCATTCCAGCAAACCGTTGTTTGGCTATGTTACCGCTTGCTCAGCCCCTCTTATAGCGTTGTTAGCTGCAGGTGAAGATGAAGATTGCTCCATGTCGGATCTTGGTTTTGGAATATCACGATATCTCTTAATTAAGTTAATGCACCTATATACTTGGCAATGGGTGGAAGGCTTGGCCTTTTGCTCGGTGTTTTGTTCCACTTGTGCCGCCTTAAGAACCGATAAACCGGTGTTATGTTCCTTGATTTTGCGTTCCTAACGCGGTTGTGTACATGGGGACCCCTTGACAGTTCGCTTTGAATAAAAACTCCTCCAGCAAGGCCCAACTTTGGTTTTAATTTGCAACATAATAAAAACTTAATTAATTAATTAAATTGCATAGGGAGTTAGCGCTACCCGAGGATTCTTCTACATACAGGGGGCCAGTGCCGATGGTGTTGGTCCCAAAATAGAGCACTATGCGGGGCCACCCAGTTACTGGGGCTTCCGGTTCCTGTATGCGTCGCTTATCCGGACGTGGCCTGAGACGATACGAGATACGCGCGGCTACTATCAGGGTGTCGGCACGCCGGGAGGTCTTGCTGGACTTCTTTTACCATTGTCGAAATGTCTTGTGCACCGGGATTCCGAGTCTGATCTGGTTGTCCCTAAGATAAGGGGTCTTTACCTCTGCTGATCGTGAGAGCTTGTGATGGGCTAAGTTGGGACACCCCTGTAGGGTTATGATCTTTCGAAAGACGTGCCCGTGGTTATGTGGCAGATTGGAATTTGTTAATGTTCGGTTGTAGAAAATTTGACAGAGGATCCGAGATATAATACACAACCATGTGAGTAACTGTGACCGTCTCTTTTCATTTTGAGAAGAGAACATGGTGGGTTTATGTTTGACTCATAGGTAGTTCAGGATCTCTTAGCGATCATTACTAGTTTGCGACCATTTGTGTAGATGCTCATCTTATTCTTGTACTCGTAAGTTAGCCACCATACAAATGCTTAGCTGCTCCTGCAACCTCACCACTTTACCTCTCCATACCCTTTAAGCTTTGCTAATCTTGATACCCATGGTTATGGGATTGATGAGTCCTCGTGGCTCACAGATACTACAACAACAGTTGCAGGTGCATGTTTCCGATGACTTGACGTGAGAGCGATGTTTACTTGTGTTGGAGTTCTTTCGTCTTCTTCTTCGACAGTCTTGGGATAGGTTCCTAGTCGGCAGCCTGGGATAGCAGGATGGATGTCGTTGTGCTTTCCATGTTTCATCCGTAGTCGGATGTCTTGTGTATGATGTGTTGTATTCATGTGGAATTGTATGACTTGTATGTATCCCCCATCTATGTATGTAATGGTACGATGTAATGATATCCATCTTGCTAAGCGCCCGAAATGCGGTTGTGTCCCAATCACAAGTTCATCACGTGATCGGGATAGAATCGCATCTTGGGCGTGACAGGGAACCAGTTCGCCATGATCTTCTTGTTGCCGCCGGATGCCTCAATGCTCAGCTCGTAGAGCTGCAGGAATTCAGCAAGGTCGGGGTGTCGTCGTAGCATGGAGGCAGGTCGGGCTTGAACTTCCCGGGCCAGCTAACCTTGCACAGCTCGGGGGCGAGGGCCTTGCAGCCTGCTATTGACACCGAAGCTTGTCGCGAAGGCGGAGCTTGGTCTTGGTCCTCGCGCGCCACCACGGCAGGGGGCGCACGGTCTTGACGCAGCGATGGAGGGAGCGCTGGCGCTCCTCCTTGGGGCCGCTGGATCTCTTGGAAGCTTCCTTCTTCGCGCACTGGCGCCGCGTGCGGGAGGTCGCGCCACGGGGCCACGTGCCTTGGGTCGTGGACGACGCCTTGATGTGGAGGTGATAGAGCTGCTTCATGGGCCACGTCGCCCGCATGGGGAGGTGGGCGAGGCAGCGAGAGGGGCGGTGCAGGAGAGCCCCCAGCGGCGCTGACGAGCTCGGCGATGCGGTCAAGCCAGTCGTCGACGAGGCGGTAGCGCAAGAGCTCACGTCCCATGAGCAACGCACCCTGCACGTCCGTGGCTCCGCGGCGACCATGAGATGATGAGCCCGCCGGGGTCAGTTAGGGAGTCGCAGTGCGTCCGTCTTGCCGCACAGAGGGGTGCAGGGACCAGGCCTGCTCCTAGTGTTGCGTCGGGGCGGTGGTGGCGTTGGCAGCGGGCGATGGAGAACGGCGAGGAGGTCCGCCAGCGGGAGCTGTCTGAGCAATGCGGGTGGCAAGGGCGGCCCGCCACTCAGCACGGGCTTGGCGAGCGTCGGCCATGGAACCGGCGGGATGACGGGGCGTGGATCGACAGAAGGGAAGCTTCGGCACACCCCTACCTGGCGCGCCAAATGTCAGATCGTGGGTTCTGGCAAAACCCTTGAGGTTCGAACAGTGAGGTGCGCACGAAGACCTCTCCTTTCTGCTCTAGCTCGCTCTCGCATCGATTCCTAGGCCTAGCTCGTCGAACTCAAAGAATAAGGGACACAAGGGTTTATACTGGTTCGGGCCATCGTTGTGGTGTAATACCCTGGTCCAGTGTGGTGTGGTGGATTGCCTTCTAGGATGGGGATGAACTAGTACATAGGAAGAACAGCCTCCTGAGGAGAGGTGTTCTTGTGCTCGGATGAGCTTCAGTGGAATGAATCTGCTTGCCCTAGGTTGGGTTAGCTTTCGATCAGATCCCCCCATCTATTGTGGCGGCTAGCCCTATTTATAGAGGCCCGGGTCCTCTTCCCAAATATTGAGCGGGAAGGGATCCCACAACGGCCAAGTTTGAAGGGAGACAGCTAGTACAAGCTATCCTAACAAAAGGCGGTCTTCGCCTGTCAAAGGCTCTAGTGGTGACGCCGTCGTGGGCTCCACGATGACCTCCACTCTGCCGTCCTGCTGGTCTTGGTATCGTTGCACCGTTATGAAAACCTTTGCCTGATGCCTCGGGACTCCTCGCCTGCGCTTGCCCTTTAACACCATAGAGGAAACTGGCACCCTACGCCCGCTGGCGCCCGCCTGGCCTTGGTCGTCATGGCTCATGTCACGGGGACCTCGTGAGGTGCCCCTTGCCTTGATATCTCCGCTCCTCGGGAGCTAGCCTAGTGAGGCCGCACCAGGGGAGGTCTTGCGTCGTCCGCCTCGCGAGGGTCTTGAGTGGTTGCTGATGAGGATGGGCCGTACGAGGCCGCTGGATGAGTCACGCCCTGGGCCGCGGGCAGGCAAGTCTGGGTACCCCCTATTCCCAGGACGCCGACACTTCCAAACCTGATCTGATCACCAGGGGCATAGCTGTCAACCTGCTCGAGGTGGCCTTCAGTGTTGGCATGAAGTACGAAGCCGCCAAACACGAAGAGCTGGCCGGGGATAAAAACTCCCTTGGTGGTGGCGTCGTTGGTGACGAAGCAAGCCATTGATCCTCCCGCCGATGACATAGTGGAACTCTCAATGAAAGCATCAATGTCGGTGTCAAAACCGGCAGATCTCGGGTAGGGGGTCCCGAACTATGCGTCTGAGGATCGATGGTAATAGGAGACAGGGGACACGGTGTTTACCCAGGTTCAGGCCCTCTCGATCGAGGTAAAATCCTACTTCATGCTTGATTGATCTTGATGAATATGATTACAAGAGTTGATCTACCTCGAGATCGTAATGGCTAAACCCTAGAAGTCTAGCCTATGAGGTTGCTATGATCTATATATCTCGTCTCTACGGATTAAACCTCCGGTTTATATATGCACCGAAGGAACCTAGGGTTGTACATGATCACCTTGCAGAGGAATGAAAGTATTACACCCAGACTCTAAACTTGCTATTTTACACATGGGGAGTCCTATCCGGATACGGGTGATAGTCTTCATTGATAATCTTCACGGCCCACCAGTCCGGCCCATAGTAAACGATCCGGCCACCTGAGGACCCCTTAATCCAGGACTCCCTCACCCCCCCCCCCCCCCCCCCC
>LR738711.1:134929581-134961186 GCA_902687465.1 Secale cereale | reverse complement strand
CCCTCCTCCTCCACGGCGTTGCTAGAGGGCGTCCGCCGGGCAAAGCATGTGCGGCGGGGCTTCTCCCTGCTGGGATCCCGGCGGCGCGGGTCAGCTGCTCGCGGGGGGTTGGGGGTCCGACGAGCTCTCCAGTGGCGGGGACATGTGCATCTGGTAGCTGCTACGCTGGAAGGCGGCGGCACGACCCTGCATTGGTGGCAACAGGGGCTCGGCTGCGAGGCCAATTAGGTGGTGGCTTGGGCTAGGTCGGGCGCGTCCGATCTGGCCGATCTGCGGGTGTCATGGGTAGCGGCAGCCACTGCTGGAGAGGACGCCCCCTCTTCTTCGACGGGGGGTTGGCGCTGGCGCTGCGGGGTGCCGTCCTTGGCTGCGCCCTGCGGCAAGGCGACAGTGAGCATGGTTCCGGTTTGAAGGTGGTGGCCTCATTGGTGCTTTGTTCTCCACGTCCGGCCGGGATTTTGGTGCCCTTTGGTTCTCCTATTCTGCAGGTCGGAGGGGCATTGGGTGCGGGCTCTGGGTCGGAGGAAACCCTTGGCCAGCAAGGCGAGTCACAATGTTGGTGACGCCCATGGCGTCGTTCTCCTTCGTGTGCGTGACATCGAGACGTACACACGGCCCTCCGCCTCTTGGTCCCGAGCCAAAGCCTAAAATCTCCGGATTGGGCGGCGGCGGCGCATCGGCGTCACTTTCTTCTTGAAGGCGCCGTCTTGGGAGCTCTTCATGGTCAGGGGCTCGCTGAGGTGGTGGTCTGCCAGTCTTCAGTAGTGTCCACGCTCGGCAGCCGCGGTGGCCGTTTGGGTCTTGGCCGAAGACGCTGGCAATTTATGGGTTTCCTTTAGAGGCGAGGTCGCCATGGCTCTTGTCCTACCCTCGGCAACTGGTTGGCCTATCCATGTGTGCTCGGTGGTGAGCTGCTCTACCTGCCGACAGGATGGCGTTCTTCGATCCAGGACGAGAGGGCAGGGGTGTCCTCTTCGGAGGCAGCGACAGGACAACAAGTTTGTCCTTGGGAGGGACAGAGTGTGGCTTTCCTCCGGCGGTGAATAGCTCCTTTATCACCGTCGTTGATGAATGATGACATGATTTGAGGCCGTCATGGTCTCCGATGGTCCTTCGGAGCTCGTTAGCGGTTCCGTAGAGTTGTGTATGCCATCGTTTTATTTTTCATTTCTTGTTCTTTGGCCGGTTGTAATGTTGTAATGTGTGGTTTATTTTATATATAAAGTGGGGCAAAAGCTTTTTTCGTTATTATAGAACAGCTGTATTTTATCATGCCAAAAAATGGCACTTTGAAGTGCCCTGAAATATGGCAGCTATTGGAGATGATGTAATGGAACAGGGAGCTCGCTTCGCTGTTTGATGTAAAAGGATCATTCTGTGTCATGTGTGTAAGCTCGCTTCGCAGTTGGGAAGCGAGCAGATAGGCATGTGTGCAGGGAACGAAAAATGACATGTCTTCATTTACCATAGCGGACATATTTCGGTTACATCATGAATACAAGTTACAGCACAAGCAGTTCAATATGCTTGAACATCTAACGTCAGATTGCAAGTTAAAATCACACCGCGGGAGCAAAGCTCCGTATGATTGGGAACATCAGCTAATATACATCAGTTTTGAATCACATCATGGGGGCAGGGCAGACTGGGAAGCCATCCTTGAGCAAGGGATTAATTAGCCATCCTGCTCGCTGACCATGCAGCAACTGCTCGCGCCAACTGTCAAGTGTTGCTGATTGTCAGCTCCAAATATGGCCTTGTCAGCAAGGAAGTGGGCAGCCAAGCTCGTTAGCCGCAGCGGTGAGGAAAGCGAGGGTCATCCCGGTGGCGCGGCGGCTGCGGGCTTCCCAGTCTATACATCTCTCCACATCCGCTTGCCAGTTCACCATGTTTGCTGCCGCGCATTGGTAGTTTGGGCTTTGGATGCCGTTCCGTTGCTCGCCTTGAATGATCTTAGTGGAACCTAGAGGTCCACTGTTCAAGATGTCACGGAGGACAGACATGCTGAGCGCCCGTACGTGTGCGCTAGCGTGGGAGAGGCAGCGGATGGTAGGCGATAGACGGCACTGCAAACCACATGGATGTTAGCATCCTAAACGTTGGTGTGTTTCTGATGAACAGAATTGGGGTGAGATCTGAGCAGAGGACATACCTTTAACAGATTTGAGAGGCCATCAGCAACTGCTACACCTGGGTCTCCCCATTCAACGATGAGATGAATAGCTCTAGCAGTTACTTCCAGGAGCTGTGCATATTCAATCACAGGAACGAATGTTGTCAGAAAGAATCGGTGACGTGCAACTTCCAAAGCAAGAAAATGAGTCAGATGTAACGACAACAAAGTACGACAGATGATATGTTTGTGTTATTCTGTGAAGAAAGTTTGTATATGTATTTACCTCTAACTGAGGCAAGGTACAAGCTTCACCATCAACAAGCATCCCATCTGTAGCACGAAGCAGAAGGTCTGAAGCGCTAGCAAGAATTATCAATGCTTCTGGGCTATCATGGTTCCTCATAAGCTCAGCTATCAGTTTAACTATTCGCTGGTTGACTCTCCACATCTTCTGACCTTCTTCATCATCTCGAGCAATCCAGGGCTGTAGGTCCTTCTCAGCCTGCATACAAGAGTCCATAAATATGACCGGAAATACGTATGTGTATGTCATGAAGACAATGTATGTTCCCACGTGAGAAATGAACAAGGGAGAAGCCAAAATCTGAACCAAATTTCATTGCGACCAAATGTCTGAATAAATCTTTACCTGCAGAACAATAGCAGTTGAAGCCTTGGCTGGTGAGGCTGAAACAACATCACAAAGTGCATCTACAACCTGTACGTAAAAAAATGTCAGATGTATAGTTAATAAGATAAAATAAAAATGTCACTGAAGCATTGCTGTGCTATGCCAATGGCCACACGAATCATACCTTTCTCCAACCTTGATGAGCTGATGTACTTTCTGCAGACATCTGCGTTTCGGGAGATGCAATAAGCTTATGCCAGAGCAATGAGACAACAGAGAAGCATAGTTCCTGTTTTTCTGAGATAACAGATCTTAGGAGAGTCTGAGAGCCTCGATAGCCCCCATTCCTATCCATGGTAAGGAAGTTCGCCAAATCAGATGCTTCAGCCTGTAAAGTTGCAGGAACTTTCCCGGATGTACTTGCAACATTACCATTTCGCCTAGCCTCTTCCGAGCATTTCAAGAGTGGTCTTGAAAAACCATTTTTCATGTGTGAGGCTGAAGCATTCTTCTTTTCCAAGTTGCCACTACCCGATGAGCTGGAGCTGTTTTCCTCAATGTGTTGTTGACCATCTCTCTTTACTGATGTAAAAGTTAGGTGAGCTTCTAGAGGCTCAGCTTTGTTCACGATGGAGGACACAGTTTTACCATGCAAGTCGATCAAATGATAAAGGGATGATGCCCTACTAGAAATCTCAGCATCCCACTTACATCGCTTCAGTGAAGATAGTGCATTTAGGCATGGCCTCGACCGGCGAAATAACTCAGAAACATGAGCAGCAACCATAGCCGCTGCAACTATCTCATTTGAACTATAGTTCCAGGAGGTACCAACTGATGATGGCTTCAAGGAGAAAAGAGCTTCCAGGATGCCAAGAATTCTACGAGTATGGAGAATTGCTGAGCTAATGCTGTTTTGTAGCTCATTACTGATCCCATTGCTTTTTCCAGGCTTTAGGATCTTTATAGAGTCTTTTACATTTGAGTTTGTTGCGCTCTTGCAAAGGATAGGGAACAGCTGAAGCTCACAAGATAAGGCACAAACAGCGGCCAGCACATACGAGTCAAATGTACCAACAGGCCCTTGTTTCTTCTTGGCCCTATTTCTTCCATTGGTTAATCTTGGGTCCTCAGTGGCCTCCTCAGAAGAATGGTTTTCACTACCCGTTGGTCTTTTGCTGCCCCCTGGCAAAGCTTGATGACTGACGCAAACAGTCAATACTACAAACAACAATCGGGAAGCAAGGTTCATTGAAGCACATGATTCAACAAAGAGTGAATGTATCATTGTACGGAGTTCAGCAACAGCAAGGTTCTTCGATTGACTTCTTGGCCTTTTAGATGATTCAGAGGTTTCCGAAGGGAAAGTTCTTCTGAGTATAGCTTCAACTGTTGCCACAAATATTCTCATAAGGCATGCTTCAGATGGACTTCCACGAGGTAGATACTCAAATACTTTCAACAGTGGCAAATATAGGCTCCATGACAAAGTAGGTGGCTGAAGCGGAGCAGCTACAACGATTTCGGGTAAATCGACTGCTGATGAATTCAGAGGTAACAAACCATAGGCAGCTTCCCAGATGGTACATATTCTCCACTCAACATCAGGACCATGAGCACACAGCAAGGAAGCAATGCCTTGTGCAGTGGCATCAATTGTGGTTTCAGATGCAGGAACTTCCAGCTGTGAATAGTTCAAAGTGCAAGCAGGTAAATTAGTCATGCAGACATAAGGCAGCAATCAGTAAAACCAAGAAAACTGAAACATGGATTCCCACATGAAAGGGTGTAAATGAAGATGATAGTTGAATGCGCAGCTTTGGTGTGAAATCTCTAAAACAGTAGTCATAGAACATGGTAAACCACAAGATAAGTGATTGACGAATTGATAGAAGCATTCCACATGAGCAAGTATGCAAAAATGATCAAATGCTGAATGGAAATTAACGATAAGGATTATCTGTCTGTTGCAGTGTTTTAGCTCAACTAATGCAGTAACGTAAACTGCAACTAACAATGCCTAAATCAGTGTATAATAAGACCCCATGAACTTAACAACAGAGCCTAGAATACGTAAGCCCCAGAAAAGACTAACTATGCTTCAAGTCTTTACTAAAGAAAAAACAGCTAATGAAAAATTAACCCGATGCAGAAACTAATGCATACCTGTCTTTTGTATGATGATACATAGCCACCCAGTGGTTCATGTTGCACTTCAACTCCTTCAGCATGCCTTAGTGGAGGAAAAAGCAACGTTGGTTGGGATAGTATGCGAAAAAGCAACGCAGCAGCTGTATCAGCAGCAATACCAGCCCTCATAGACATTGCAGTTCCAATCGCACGCAAGAAATGAAGATGCAACCAATTTTTTGGAAGCTGGACAGAAATTTGAAATTACCAAGATTAATAAACATGCACACCCAAAACATGCGAATATGGAAATTTTGTATCGTGAGGCATCACGATTCACGATTAACAGCACTGAAACAACAGCCAGTGTGCAGTATGTTATACCCGCATGCCAGTAGCATAATCTTCAGCAGCCCGAAGGAGTTCAACAAGCTGAACTGCTGCATCAAGTGCATCTGGAGCCCATGACGGTGGTGCTTCAAGAAGACCAAAAAGCAATCTTTGCGTAGCACTTGGTGTGGCAATTGCGTAGTATCTGACAAGAGAGTAACACGTTTAGTAAAATATGGAAAGCAGACTTGGTATGACAATTGATAGGATCTTACCTATGAAACAAGCGAGCATATGGTTCGAGAGGGGGTAGCCCTGCCACCAAATGTTCATCCAAGGGGGTTGTCGGTGGAGGTAGCAGAAGGGCGGGAACAGCTGCCGCGGTTAAGTTTGCTGTCTCATAACGAGCTACTTCCTCATCACAGACACTTAAAATAACTCCAGCTCCATTGGCAACAGCCCATCTTGGGGTGGATGGCATGAGTTGTGGGTGCTTACCAGCTCCTCGGCTGTAAGCTAAATTAAAAAGACATATAATTAATCATTTTTGTTTATGGCAAGGATTAGCATCTGTTGCAAGAATAAAAGGTGTTCCACACTTGGAAAACACGCATAATCAAAATAAGTAACAAAGACATAAAATCTCGATGGAATAAAGAAAACATCTAGTGTTACTGCATCTTCTCATTTCAGGCAAAAAAATGATTTCAAAGTTACTAACCAGTTGTTGGAGGCTTCAATTCTCCACCAGCTGCGTATTTTCCCATAACTCCACCACACCTGATAGGTTTAAAATGAAACAAAGAGTAATCAGCTAATATTACTAAGCGAAGTGTACAAAGTATGATAGCAAACTTTTGATTTACAACAGTAACAGCATATATTCCAACAAGCTGAAAAGCGTTGACATTTACTATTCATGTACAGCATACACTCCCATTAGCATATTTAGAGTTGATTAGCACACTCCCATTAACAAACTTGGGAGTTGATTAGCACACACTCCCATTAGCATATCGTAGATGCTTGCAGTTTGGTATTGATTACAGGCCACTTACTCCTGAGTTTCGGCCTTATTGCTCACCTGCAATACTAGCTATTTACCCTGTTTCTCCATTCGCTAATTTTGCTCCTTATTAACAGTCACATTGCCTTAAGTCGTGTTTCATAAGAAAAGGATAAAAAGAAATTAGAGTCAACTCACCATCTAAAATAGTCGCTTCTAATGCCCAAAGGTGCAGTTAGCAAAATATCTGTGATCCAAGGAGATAATGGCCTCAATGGCTTCCGTTCAGGTTCATTTCCTGGAGAGTAATTAGCTTTCTCCTGTGCAGAACAACTTGTTGTGGCCTGGCCAGAGGTGTTGTTACAGTCTGCAACTTTAAAGATTGGCCTGTTGTAGTGAGTTAGAACTCTAAGAATTTCTCCACAGGCCAAGGCCCACTGCTCCGAGTACTCTTTCTGCAGCCAAAAGTACACTTCATGAGCAACAGAACTTCAACCATCAAGCAAGAGAACTAAAAGTAACCACGAAAGTAAGGGCCTCACCTCAGAACTTTGGGTAAATAAAGAGATGAAGGAATTGAATGGGGAACCATGACTATCATAACTCAGTGTCCCATCTATGATGCGTGAAAGAATTGGATGTACAACTGCATGACCATGCTCAGGGTGATGGAGAACAAAAGTTGCTGGGCGAAATGTAAAAACAAGAGTGTCAATTTCTTTCTTCATATGCCTGTAGTAATAATGTGTAGCTATCAGAAGTTCATATGTTACCTAATACTTCATCTACCAACCGCTTTTCTTTTGATGGATAGCAACTTTGAATTAGCTGCGCACAAGCAAGAAAGATGGAGGGGTCTGAATATTAACAGTTGATATAAATTTTACCACAAAAAAAACTAGTTTATGCTAAGAGATACAGTACCTGAGCTACATCCTCCGGGAATTGCTCGCTGTCAGATGTGAACTGACCAAAGTACTCAACATAGGCTAAAATTTGTGCCTTCAAAGAAAACACAACAGAAGCGGCACATTAACATCAGGTGTCTACAAAGTTACAGCGTATATAACATGGCTAAACTATGAGCATTGTACCTGTTTCTGCTGCGCATCGTGTGGCGGGGGCCAGAACAGTGATGAGAACTGGAGCCCATCAATCCACTTCCCATTTGACACTGACATACTTGGTAGTTTAAGAGCCTGCTCAAGAAACTAGAGAGGAACACTCAGAAAGAAAGAAATTAGAAAAAATGCCCCAGTTAGCAATAAAAGCATATTTAATAAACAGCATGCGAAAATAGCCGGTCAGTTTATCCATCTATGCTATTCCCTATTCTTATAAGCTACTTGCCTCAGAAGCAGAAAACTTCAGCAAGATGCAAGTTCTCCTATTGTTGACTTCTTCAATCACCCCCCACTAAGGGGGGATTGCATCCCACAATGTGACCAGATATCATATCAACCAGTTCCAACCATAGGTGCTTAACGTCTCTGCATTGCAAAATATAGCAAAAGGAAAATCGAAAGAAGGAAAGGGACATTATTATAGATGTCATTTTAATAAATTTTAAAACAAGAAATATTGCGGAAACTTGACAAAAGAAAAAGAGAGGAGGCCAACCAGCCAATGGAACAAATTTTGCATAGCCTTGGCAACATGTTTCTAGAAAGAAGTCGCGTTTACATTCCTAGCCCTTACCAGAGTCAGAACAAGGATTTGAACTCTAAAACCCTTAGTGGTTTGAGGAATGAGGTAGGCTGGAATGGAACCATCCTGGAATTTGAAAATGGGATGGAATGGAATGATTCCAGATGCTTGGGGAAATAAGATAGTATAGGAACACATTGGTTTGGTGTTTGGTTTGAGGAATCGGAAGCAAAGGAAAGAAATATCTAATAGCCAACTCAGACCCTTGGATCCAAGGGCTCCCAGCCATCTACTCATCTTCATCATTGGTTTCAGATCCAGTTTTGCTCTACATGATTCCTCGAGTTCGAGAGATGGCTGCCTTGGACGTAAATGGCACGTCTTCCAAAAGATGTTCTTTTTTTCGGCATGGGTGGGTTGATTGTGGGTGGGGGGGGGGGTGAGTTTTAGGTTGCAAATTGAACGATTTTGTTTCGGAGCTGAGGATTGTCTTTTGGACTTAAGAAAGAGCCGATGTGTGTAAAATTGATGTGTTCTTACACAACTAGAAGCATCAAATTCTCATCTAGAAAAGGAGCAACCATTCTCATTTTCATTAAAAGAAATAAAAGATATGCCATCTTTCTCGAACACGCGTCAGATCAAAACGTGTGCCATTTGTATTAGATGAGTAACACCAAAATGGCACAACGCAGAAACAAAGCAAACAACTCGGAACTGGGACCCCAGAAACAAAAAACAGAAGGAAGAAAAGGAGAAAGAAAAACCAATTGTAGAGCAACTTTGTAAGCTTATAGCTACTGTACAAGTTCATACAAATCTGAACATAATAATACACAATTCACATATACTATATCTAAGGGGCTATAACTGCAAGTCAGATGACGGCTAACCAAATTTGGGTAAAACAATATTGGTAGTTCACTTGCCTTACCAAGTTTTTTTCTATTATCGAACATCTCACGTTTCTAATTTAGAAAATTCGATTAGATCCATCCACACTAAATATAGCATGTAGACAAATGCAATATAGATCCATTCCAACACGTAACCCACGGAAGTTGAACGGCAGCGGAACCCAAAGGAGTGGAGCTTAATTCTGCGCATCAGATATTATTTCAAAAGCAAGTAAGTAATATTTTGCAGACACACAGCACCCGCTTCTTCTGAGATTTCTGCTTGTGACGTTCTGTTTAGCTCTGAATTCAAATGGAAAACTATAGGCGAACATAGAACTATCTTCACCCCAAACGATTTTCCAATAACTATCTCCGCTCCAGCAGTTACATCCGCATCCGAAACTGCGAAATCTACGCGCGGAAATGACACCCTGAAAGGGAGCAAGCCCCAGCTCGAATCCGCGGTACTCGCGCAAAATCCGGAATCGCCCCGAATTTCGCAGGAACAAGCGTCCACCTAGCGTTGATCTACTCGGGATTGCGAAGAGAAACTGCGGCACAATCCGCTGAACCTCGCCGCCGGACCACAAACTGCTCGGCTAAAACCATCGCCAACGCCTCGCCCGAGCACGCTCAGGCACGGAATACCCGCGAATCTACCGGCGCCACGAGCCGCGAGCAAAAATCAAGGCGGCAGAGCAACAAATACGGCGCAAAATGAACAGAGCGGAGCGCTGGCGGGGGAGTTCGGGGAAGCAGGGGAGGATCCAGGAGCTTTACCTCGGTCGGGAGCGCTCCAATACGGAGCTCGGGCGGCGAATCGGCAGCGCCGGCGACGGGATTTTGCGCGGCGAGGCGGAAGCGGAGGCGAAGGCAGAGAGGAGGAGAGAGAGATAGAAAAACAGCGAGGGGCGAGGAGAGGCGAGAAAAAGATTTTTTCCGTAATGGGAGGGGTAGGCGGTGGTCTGTGTAGTGTTTGCTCCGTTATTTCACTCGCCCGCGGGGCGAGGGGTGGAGCCCGCGCGGTGCGCTGCTTGACTGACACCTGGGCTGTGGAGCGGAGGGCCCGCAGGTCGGCGACCGGTGGGTGCGCGGAGATACTTATTCGCGCGTGAGCGGCTGGGGGCTGGCGAGATCGCCAGGGGGCGCGGCTGACATGGCCTTGATATTTTCGGGAGGGGCGCATGGCATGGATGCATGGATGACCCCATGGCATGGATGCATGGATGACCCCCCATGCTATGCCAGCCATCCATCGCATATTCCCGTGCACATGCGTCTTGCATGCTGGCCCTCACACGATTAGTAAAATTCCAGATGGTCCCTGGTTTTGGTGATTCATGCAGTTGTTCCTCTTCTCTGCTTATTTTTGTAATAACTTGAGCGTTGCCTTGCAAGCGTAAGCAATAGTACATTTGTTCTTGCCATGCACATTTAGATAATTTTTATCGTGGTTTGAGTTTAAAAATATCGAACAATATTCACATCTCACTCACACAAAAAAAACATATGTAAGGCTAAAATGTTTTTAAGATTTTTAATGAAAAATTTCTTTGCTGATATTATGATTTCAAGAAAAGATACTAACATATGTGAATGTATAAATACAATCATAGTTGTATGTAAGAGTATCGGTAAAAAATAGATGTATAAGAGATCATGTCAACACCCAAAAAGAACACACACAAGTTCTAGCATTAGAGAGATTGCCTGAAATACATGTCGTCTAGTGACGTTTCGTAGAGGGTGTACAATATTACGAAGTACAGATGGTTTCATAAAAGATAACTAGGAACGTTAACAACAAACTAGCATCTTAGATAGGTTCCATTTCTATGCTTGTCACTGTTTAGAGTAATTGCCACAGAGTTTTTTTATAATTGCAATTGCCACAGAGTTATTTCTGCCACGTGTTACTAAATAATTACTCGTGAAAAAAATACACCATGACACGTTTTAATACGACGACACTACTAGCTCTAGGCGGCTTTTATTTGACTAGCATACACAAAACTCATGTAATTGCAGGGTTTCAGAAGGGCCTACACAGCAAAAGAAGAGCACTAACGAGAATCATTGCTAATGACGCGACAACACAGGAGATGGCTGATTAGTCCGCCGTGACGCCGTCCGTCAGATCGATGAGCGCGTCCATCGGACGGCCGCGGCGAGATGCGTGCGCTGCTTTCACCCGGCAGATGAGGTCACCGGTCGGCAAGCTGGACGGCTGGGGATGAGCGATGGCGTCGCTGGACGGTGGTGCGCGATGGTTCCATTACCATAGTTTAATCGGCTCGTCCACCATCACGGCAGGTCCCACATGTTTGGCAGATCTGTGCGATTAGGTCCTCTTCGAGCCATGGTGATGGTGCGTGTTTTAACTATATAAAAATAAGCATCGGCCGTTTGTGCATGCCCTTGCTTTTCTTGGGTGGTTGATGTAACACGTACAAATATGCAATGGAGCCATGGAGATGACAAAGACTAGTCGAGCAATCATCGCATGCGTGTATGTTGCTAGTCATGGATGCAAGAAAAAGTTGTCATGTAGGATTATTTTTCTTCATGATATTTTTCACTGACCAGAAAAGCTGGAAAATGTCGACATGTAATCATGTATAGCGAGCAATATGACAGGGCCATCAAGAACGTCTGGACCCAAGCATATGTTTGCTTGATCATGTACAAGAAGGCTCAGGACCATGCCATGAACACAACTTCCTTTTAGATCATCAGAGTATATATTGCTACTACTAGCTAGCAACTCGGTCTGCCGTGCCAAGTGTACATTGCGCAGCATCTAGATTGTTCCATTTTTTGTCCTGGATACTTGGTTAGTAGTAGTAGTACTAGTATACAAAGTTGCAGCACTAATCATGCTTTGTATTTTAAGGAGAGAAAACAATGACACATAGCGCACCCACTCACGCAAGAGGCCGTAGAATTAGAATATGCTAATCCCCCTAGTAAAATATCTTAAGCGCCCTCTGCCATAGAAGCGTCTGGAAACATCCTGCTTTGCCGTCGGGGGCGGAGTAGGTAGAGCCAGGCTGAGCCACACGAGGCACCTCACGAACGTCGGGTCAGGATCGGACGGGCCAGGAACGGCCACGCGTCCCGTAGTTGACCCCATCTCGGAGTGGCCCGTGTGTGTGAGAGCCCGATCGAGACGGCGACGTCTTGGACGAGGACACAGCGGGAGGAAGGACAGGTGGTGAAGGGGAAATGGACCGCGTGGCCGCTGTCGGATGGTGGGCCCGGCGTATTAGGTGAAAGCAAATTATATGCTTTTGCCAGTGTTTGTGAGCCAGCTGGAGGCAAATTTGTGTGGACTCACGTGAAAATGGGGCTTATCTTGTACTCCCTCCGTCCCATAATATAAGAACGTTTTTGACACTACACTAGTGTTGAAAATGCTCTTATATTATGGGACGGAGGGAGTACGTAGTAACATGAAGATGAAGATCGAGCTCCTTTCGTCGAAAGAAAAGCATCAAGATAGAGCACGTCAATTTGGCACCCATGCTAAGATTAAGACAAGTGTAGGCCAAAGCCACGATCCAGCGCGCTTGGGCTGGAGTGAAGCGGAGATGCTGTACACGTGCATAGCAGCATGGGAGGCTCTTGGCGAAATGTTCAGCCAACTATATCGCGTGGTCCAATGGCGCAACAGTACAGTGTTTTTTTTTTTTTGTCGGGCGGGGCATATTTCTGTCGATATACGCGTATGACATGCAAATATGCATGAGAAATCCACCTCGAAGTGCAAACATTCTTCGGATCCTTCACTGATAAGGCCATCGGTCCTATGATTGGGGATGGATTTGAAAATCAATCTTTTTTCAAGCAAGGATGGCGTGGCGGCGACGGCATCCTCGTGGTGGACATGTGTCCTCGGGCTCCGTCATTGCGACGGTGTTTGCTCCAACGTCGACGTGGAGCTTAGGAGGTAGTCCAGGAGCGGATGCAGATCGTGGTCTGTATCGACGACATCTGGAAGACGGAACATGTGTTGGGTTCGTGGTTCGTGGATGGCAGGTTGTTCGCACACGGACATGGCATCGTGTACCCTCGACGCCGGGGGTGATGCACCGCAGCTCACGTCGAAGGAGACCCGTCCGGAAGCGCGGTACGCAAGCAATCCGGATGGCGCTTTTGTAGACCCGAAACCCCACACGCCCGGGAGGGACCCCGTCAGGGCGCGCGGCGGCTATGGGCTGCCCTAGGTCGATCTGATCGCCCCTAGGGCCTCGAGGTTTGCCGCCCTGTAATGAAGAAGAACAGATGAAGAACGAGGAAGAAGATACAAGGATAGGGGATAGATGAACAAGAAAAAGTAGTAGATGTGTTTGTTCGATTGTGTGTTGTTCAATCGGCCGTCACCTCTTGTCTATATAGGCGGATGGACTTCTCTTATAAGAAAATGACTTTCCTAGCCGTCCAAATCATCAAAACCTAATAAAATACGGACTATTCACGACCTCCGGCCCGGATGTCCGACTCAAAGCCCGGATGATCCGGCCTAGCCCAGTTTTGTGACAGCAGCTCACTAATATGGGCGGTAATTTTTGCATACAAACTCGGATTAAGAGGATTTTTATATCAAAATCAATCGCCTCGATGAGACGCACAACTTTGTTGTTGAACTCTTTTTGATCTGAGGTCATCTTGAAGGAGTTTCGGGACGTTTTCTAAAGTCTGCAGCAGAAACACTTGTTCGGACGTCCGGACAATCGCCCGGATTGTCCGGCCTTTATCCGGATCATCCGGGACATGACCCAGATCATCCGGCTTTAACTTTTTGCTTCTCTTGTTTTGGTCAAATTTTCGGCCCCCGGTCGGATGATCTGGACACTGGTCCGGATGATCCGGCCATGTAGTGCCGCTGCACACAGTTTTGGCTGTAACTTTTGCATACGACCTTGGAGTAAGACAATTTTTATATGAAAATCCTCTGTTTTGACGAGGCGAAGAACTTTGATGTTGAAGACTTTTTCATCCGAGGCCATCTTAATTAGGTTTCATGCCATTTTCTAATCTGATGTCAACACGGGTATCTCCGAAATTGGCATATCTTTTGCACTTGATCTCCGTTTTGGTCCATCTTCATATTTATTTCGATCATCTTGACGAGGGCCATCCAATGATGACATGAACTCATAATTTTAACCTCATCCCATTATAGGCTCAAGTCACTCTTTACGATAATGCCGTTTTTGAGTGTCAACACATGCCCCCCTATTTTTCGGCAAAGCTAGTGTGCCAAAAATAACTTGCACATAACTTATTCTAGGGACGATGTCAACACTCCATCGGCCACTTTGCATGCTTAGGGTGATAAATATATATCGGTCGTTATTTGTTTGAATCCTTGATGCAAACTTGGGTGAAACCTTCTCAACTTTATTAACAATCCGATGATAAAGTTCCATGTATATGTACCTCAAGGTCATCCTCCGAACCATTTTGTTCACCCTTTTGCTAGGATTTTGTGGATAATCAACAATAAACTTTATCCAATCCTTACTTCCGCCTGCATAAAAATTTCATTAGTGGCCGAAGCTGTTAACTTCGGTTCGGCCTTACCTATGTTGACGGGACTAAGCATCGGCTAGTGAGAGAAATGCAATACACCATGGTAACATAGTAGCCGGATGCTTGTCGTGCCAACTCTTTTGAATTGTCATGTCTAGATATATGAACAATTGTAAAGCAACCCAAGCTAAATTTTGCATATAGACATACCCCAAGATAAACTATAAGCGATTCGTCAAAACATTGATAACCCTTGGATATTTGTTGCACTACTCATAACGAATCACCGAAAGCCTCAATATGCATAGCACCTATAGCAAGTAAAAGAGTCAATCCGAATAACAATGCATAGTCGGCTTTGATTAATCGTACATAAAAATATTCTAAGCGGCATGAGGCTTCAAAAAATAGTACCACAAAGAGATATATAAACAACACCAATACTTTGACCATTGCTACGAACTGAACCATCAAAACATAATCTCCATAGTACTAGAGAGACAAGGCTAACATCAATATTATGCATGTCATTAATCCGATGTTCAGTAATAAAACCAGCTATGCTTTGGCCTCTTATAGATCTCAAAGATGCATAAGCCAGATCATATCCAAACAAAGTATAAACCCACTAGCCAATTCTGCAACTATGAATTGGTCTATGCAACGTATATTCAATGATGTCTCAACTCCATTCAATCATAATATAGGCATACATATGAATTTTCATGAGCACATACCTTGTCTCGCTCTCCATTCGAACTAAGGACGATGCAAGAATACTACACCGACCATGCATTGACATATTCTTAGGACGATAGATAAATATCGGCCATTACCATGTAAACTTCATTCAAAGCACGTATAGCCGAAACAAACAAATGAAATGACAAACTAAGTATTTCGGCCCTTTGGATCAACAACAAACTTGTAGCTAATCAAATGTATAGTGACTTGGTAATACCCTTTCATGATGTAAGAAATTATATGTCATCCATGGATTAAAATAAGCCCATTGAGGGTTACCAATCATACCTGATGACGAATTCCATGACATGGGCGTTAATGGCATAGTTGAAGAATATGGATAATGTGTAGACTGAAGATGTTGAAACCTTCGACTTCGTCCTTCATAGTTTTCACTCTTTTCCTTCTTCACCTTTGCCGCAGTTCTTGTACTGGAATCTTGCACATAATTCTTATTTTGAGCACTTCCTTTGGGAACCCATGCCATGTTTCTTTCTTCAAGTTCTTGTGCACTAAGTTTTCGTAATTTCTTCTTTTGCCAATATGATAAGCCGAGTGGGCACCCCGGCTGCGATTTTGTCTTGGCCAATGGCAATTCCTTTTTGGTCTTGTGCACTCTCAACTTCTTTTCTTCAGATTTGGCACTTTGACTCTCAGTAATTGGTTGCTTCATCTCATTGCCTTTAGTAGCCAATGTCAACACTTTAATTGGCTCTTTTTCATTTGAGATCAATTCTGAAGTTGCACTCTTACGACCATCTCTTTTAACACGGTAAACTTGCTTGACCACCTCTTTCTTCTTCCTTGAGCTCCGGACCGATTCCTTATGAATGAAATGATCTTTAACATGTGATTGTTCAAATGTTGATCTTCTCGGAGCGGCATAATATTGGTGAGATGGTCTAAAATAAGATGAAGAATGCGCCCTTGTATCATACCTGTCCCATGATGGATATGGATCTACTTGAGCATAGGGAGGCATCCACGACATTGGCATTGGCGGCCCAAAATAAGGATATGAATATGTTGCATTAAAATTCTCACTTTGCCAATACCGATCCTCATATTTGCGCCTTGGGGGTGATCTTGGTTTCTTTGCATAATTTGGCCGATAAGCATTCTTCTCTTCACTCTTCTTTTGATATTTATCCAATAGTTCAGCAAAGGCGATTTTTGATCTCTTACACTTGCGCTTATTTCGGCCTTTGTTCTCTTTCGGTTTGCTTTCATCGATCACTAGATTTGTTTGTTGCCCCCAGTCCTTGGCGTCTTCATTGTAGCCTTAATGGAATTCTCGCCCTCAAGATTATGTTCATTATGTTCTTCAACAACTTCTTTACTTGAAAGCTTGATCCCATCACCTGCAGTTTTTACCTTCTCTTTAAATGGATCGGCATGAAGCAGCCGATGCAAAAACTTTCTGCCATCGGGACCAATCGGAATAGACTGGTCATATCTTGGTGTCTCAACAAATTTCAATCGTCCTTTATCAATGGCCGATTTAACTATTTGATGAAACATGTTGCAATACTCAAAATTATGCTTGGACGAATCATGCAACTTACAATACATTCGTCCATGGATAGATGGCTCGACATGGTGATCAAGAATTCTTATGTAATTATTTTTCAGCAACAAATCAAATATTTGATCACACATGCTTGAATTGAAGGTAAACTCTTTATTCTCTAGCCGATCTTGCTGTGAGAACGACTTTGAAGTTAAGCAAACGAATGGTTCAGATTTTGCATTACCCCATTTGGCTATGCATTGTGTTTTGCACTCTATCTCCGATGTCTTTGAAAAGGAAATTATACCATCATCGGTTTTCTCAACAGAGTATAACCTTGGCTTTAAATTTCTGAAATCAAAGTAGTTAGAACATACATGTCTCAATTGAGGCCATGCGTAAGCCAAGTATGAGGCATGCAAAGCAACCCAATTAGATATGAATTTTAAATAAATCAATGGGAAAAACTTTGGCTGCAATAATAAATCACTATCGGTCTTGTGTAAATGGCACAATAGGTTGACTGATATGTTCTATAACAATTTTATTGCTAACAAGTAAATTACCCTTCTTCATTGGTCTTTCAAAATTACTTATGAGGATGCATCAACAATAAAGTTGTGACCAAATCTGAAAACAGGTAAATTACTTGCTAGACATACATCTTTAAATATGTTGAGAGAGCATGATGGTGGTGTAACTTGAACAATATCTTGCTCTATCTTTGGATGGCTCGCCAACACCTTATCATCATCTTTTTCTTGATTCCATGCATCATTACTTTGAAGATCCTTGTCAGCCGAACAAAGTTCGGCTACTTTCTCTTGTCCTTGAGGCTTGTCAATCTCTACAGCACGAAACTCATAGGGCAGGAAGTAGGTTCCATTAACTTCAGAAAAATCAAGCACGGTTGTTTTCCTATGCTTGCCATGCCCTTTCTCAATGATGCTTGCATCTTTGAAGTTAATCAATTCGGAATATATACCACTTGATTCGACATTTTCAATTGAAGTACTTTTAGTTTCCGAATCATCATTCTTTTCATCGGTTATATCAATTGGCAAAGTTTTTTTCCTTTGAGCCAATTCCCTATCAATTCTCTCTTGACGAAGTATTTGCACCCTATCGCGCAAAGCTTTAACTCCCCTCACAATTTCATCCCGCTCTAGATCAGTTTGCCCCCCAATGCTTTTAGGATCTTTCGGCAATGAACTGTTAGTGTTGCCGAAATTCTGCAGCCGTGTAGAGGGTGTATAATATGTTGCAGCACTAGGTGGAGGTGTATGCATTGGTGTATAACAATGTGCTCTCTCGCCAATTCTATCAGTTGATGAAGTTTCATCTTCTTGCAAAACTCTAGCCTTTATGGCGGCATAATCAGGATACAACCCCTTTTCATATTGTTCAAGGCAAAGAGCATTAATCCTCTTATTTTGTGTCAAGCTCTTTTTTAACGCAGCCACAACCATTTCTGGAAGGGATTGCTCCACAAAACTTTCAGATTCTTTCGGCAATGATTCGTGAGTGTTGCCGAAATTCTCGAATTGCATAGAGCATGCATTATACGCTACAATATTAGATGACGGCATGTGAACTGTTGGAAATTTTTCACTTATTCGGCTATGACCATGAAGGTGCGGAGCCGAATTATGAGCATCTACAGTTGTATACAGTGCCGAAAAATTAGCATGAGGTGTAGCATAGGATGGTTGAGAGTAACTGGCCGAATAGCTAGTAGTAGCATGACCAATTTTCCCATCCACCGGCAAGGTTGAATTCACATATTGCAAATTAGTTGTCGATGAATAAAAGGGTGAAACACTTTCTTGTATGCTATTGGAAATTTTAACATGAGGTGTTTCAAATTGATTAACCAAACCCATCATGTTGCTCATCGGCATATGAATTTGCTGGGTTGCCCATGCATGAGAGTTTGGATACATATGTTGTACGTTACTAAAATCATAAGAATTTGAAGCATGAAGATTGTTTTGCATCGGCCCTTGCGCATAATTAGATGCATGATTGATAAAACTAGGGCTAGCCGATACATTATGCTCATTAGGTGATCTAGCAACAACATATGGATTATTTGTATCTACAAAGGGGAATTGGGTATTCATATTACCTTTGTAGATTGCAGCAACTTGATGACGATCTCTTCATAGCAAGAACATGCTGGAGACCGTTCAAAGCTTCGTCCCCAGCGGAGTCGCCAAAAAGTGTGTTCACACACGAACACGGCACCGTGTACCCTCGACGCCGGGGGTGATGCACCGTAGCTCATGTCGAAGGAGACCCGTCCGGAAGCGCGGTAGGCAAGCAATTCGGCGGGCGCTTTTGTAGACCCGAAACCCCACACGCCCGGGAGGGACCCCGTCAGGGCGCGCGGTGGCTATGGGCTGCCCTAGGTCGACCTGATCGCCCCTAGGGCATCGAGGTTCGCCGCCCTGCAATGAAGAAGAACAGACGAAGAACGAGGAAGAAGATACAAGGGTAGGGGATAGATGAACAAGAAAAAGTAGTAGATGTGTTTGTTCGATTGTGTGTTGTTCAATTGGCCGTCACCTCTTGTCTATATATGAGGCGAATGGACTTCCCGTACAAGAAAAGGACTTTCCTAGCCATCCAAATCATCAAAACCTAATAAAATATGGACTATTCACGACCTCCGGCCTGGATGTCCGGCTCAAAGCCCGGATGATCTGGCCTAGCCCAGTTTTGTGACATCGGCTCACTAATCGGGTGGTAACTTTTGCATACGAACTCGGATTAAGAGGATTTTTATATCAAAATCAATCGCCTCGATGAGACGCACAACTTTGCTGTTGAAATCGTTTTGATCTGAGGTCATCATGAAGGAGTTTCGGGGCGTTTCATAAAGTCTGCAGCAGAAACACTTGTCCGGACGTCCGGACTATCGCCCGGATTGTCCGGCCTTTATCCGGATCATCCGGGACATAAACCAGATCATCCGGCTTTAATTTTTTGCTTCTCTTGTTTTGGTCAAATTTTTGGCCCCCGGCCGGATGATCTGGACCCCGGTCCGGATGATCCGGCCATGCAGTGTTGCAGCATACAATTTTGGCTGTAACTTTTGCATACAACCTCGGATTAAGACGATTCTTATACGAAAATCGTCTGTTTCAACGAGGCGAAGAACTTTGCTGTTGAAGACTTTTTCATCCGAGGCCATCTTAATTAGGTTTTATGCAATTTTCTAATCTGATGTCAACATGGGTATCTCCGAAATTGGCATATCTTTTGCACTTGATCTCCGTTTTGGTCCATCTTCATATTTATTTCGATCATCTTGACGAGGGCCATCCAATGATGACATGAACTCATAATTTTAACCTCATCCCATTATAGGCTCAAGTCACTCTTTACGATAATGCCATTTTTGAGTGTCAACACAGGTATGGCTTCCTCCTTCGGCGTCTTAGTCGTGGTGGGATGCCAGATCTGGAGTTCGATGGCTTCACTTTTGGTGAGCCACCTTGGGAGGTCCGCAAAACTGCATATCAGCGATGGAGCCGCGTCGAGCTCAGGTGATGAGGTGATCCGTCATTCTTTTCTACGGTGGCTGCTATGGTGGTGCCGGAGGCAGATGATGGGCGTTGGTGTCAAGCTCAGAGATGTTTTGTTATCTTTTCAATTTTGTCATGTCCGTCCTTACTTGACTTCTACTTTTATCTTTATGATATAAATGAGACACGTATTACCATGTAAAAAAAGGCTCACCTCAATAATTACACCATTAACATCTTTCTCTCAATATGCACACATGCAACCTACTCACAAAAAATATGTGCAAACCATGCAAAAAAAATCCCACATCAACATGCAAGCATGAGAAAAAACTCATTTCTACAATTAAACACAATAAATCATATGTATTTTAATTTTTGGTTTTCATATTATTAATCTGAATATTCATGTTACAAATAATCAAATATAATCAAAACATATCACAACCAATTCCCGACGGAGGAAAGTGTTGAATGGAGGGAGTCGACTAATCAGAGACTTTTAGGATCTTTTTTACATCATGTAAATTTGTCGACCCTTAGAAAAAAAGAAAATAGCTCAGTTCGAGAGAGGGTTGAGCTTCATCGTTTAGTGTGCACCAAAGGATGATTGTAGGGTATCATCTAGTTTCTATAGAAGACGGAGAATAATTACAAAAAGACTACCCTAGTTGCAAACAAAAAACATAGTTCAAACTCCACACCATAGCTAATCCGGAGACTAGCCACCACACATATGACAACCACACCGCAAAAGGGCCCGCCCATAAATGAACATCAAGTCGCGTCTTGGCCAACGGTCACTTCCGAAGTGCAACAACTCCGACTGAACTTCCCTTTGTGCCGATGCACCAACCACCCTCGAAAGCATAAAGGAGTCGACGAGTGGGTGGCGGGACACAGTTAGCCTCGAGAAAGTCACTGTCTTGATCTTACTAGGGACGACTCTCGAAGTTCAACCCGAAACAACACCAAACACCAAAATAATGCAGCAGAGAACTTCCAAGCCATATCTCCAAATATGATGCCCTAGTGGAGGAACAACGTTGAAGATGATCACCAATTCAGATACAAACCGAGGCTTACATCCTAAGACAACAAACCAAGTGAGAGAGAGTGAGATGATGTCACAACGACGCATCCAAGGAGGGGAAACGACACCCGCGGGCGTCGTCGCCTCTAGAAGGTTCCGGAGGATTCCAGAGGGGTCCAGAAGTACACAAATGGATTCCACCAGCCCCTAGGGCGTGCATGGGCGGTAGGAGGGCGCCCTGGCCTTATTGGGCCACGCGCACCAGGCTCCACAAGGCCCATACACGTGGGAAGGAGAAACCCTAAGTGGGAACGAGTCCACTTACCTTGGGAGGAAAGTTTCCTCCCTTGGCTGCCTTCCCTCCTTGGAGGAGGGGCAAGGGCTGCGCCCCCAAACCCAAGGACTCGACACACCAAACCCAAGCCTCCTCTCTCTCTCCCTCGACATTCCTCCACCTCGATCCGTCAGTGCTTGGCGAAGCCCTGTCGGTGTTCCGCTGCCATTACCACCAAAAGCCGTCGTGTTGGTTCAGATATCACCTACCTATTTTCTCTTTCTTCCTGGATCAAGAAGGGGGATACTGTTGGAAATATGCCCTGGAGAAAATAATAAAATGGTTATTATTATATTTTCTTGTTCATGATAATTGTCTATTGTTCATGCTATAATTGTATTAACCGGAAACCTTAATACATGTGTGAATACATAGACCACAACATGTCCCTAGTGAGACTCTAGTTGACTAGCTCGTTGATCAATAGATGGTTGTGGTTTCCTGACCATGGACATTGGATGTCGTTGATAACGGGATCACATCATTAGGAGAATGATGTGATGGACAAGACCCAATCCTAAGCATAGCACAATATCATGTAGTTCATTTGCTAGAGTTTTTCTAATGTCAAGTATCATTTCCTTAGACCATGAGATTGTGCAACTCCCGAATACCGTAGGAATGCTTTGGGTGTATCAAACGTCACAACGTAACTGGGTGACTATAAAGGTGCACTACAGGTATCTTCCGTAAGTATCTGTTGGGTTGGCACGAATCAAGACTGGGATTTGTCACTCTGTATGACACGAAGGTATCTCCGGGCCCACTCGGTAATGCATCATCATAATGAGCTCAGTGTGACTAAGGAGTTAGTCACGGGATCATGTTTTACGGAACGAGTAAAGAGACTTGCCGGTAACGAGCTTGAACAAGGTATGGGGATACCGACGATCGAATCTCGGGAAAGTAACATACCGATGGACAAAGGGAATTGTATACGGGATTGATTGAATCCCCGAGATCGTGGTTCTACGATGAGACTTTCTCACCCGTAGCGATGCTTAAAGTCTGTCTGAATCATGTTAGCAATTGCCGCATTTTATGATTATAAAATCTGGCAAATGGATGTCAAAACTGCATTCCTTAATGGATTTCTAAAAGAAGAGTTGAATACGATGCAACCAGAAGGTTTTGTCAATCCTAAAGGTGCTAACAAAGTGTGCAAGCTCCAGTGATCCATCTATGGACTGGTGCAAGCATCTCAGAGTTGGAATATACGCTTTGATGATGTGATCAAAGCATATGGTTTTATACAGACTTATGGTGAAGCATGTAGTTATAAGAAAGTGAGTGGGAGCTCTGTAGAATTTTCGATATTATATGCAGATGACATATTGTTGATTAGAAATGATAAATAATTTCTGTATAGCATAAAAGGATACTTGAATAAGTTTTTTTTCAATGGAAGACCTCGGTGAAGTTGCTTATATATTAGGCATCAAGATCTATAGGGATATATCAAGATGCTTAATAGGACTTTCACAAAGCACACACCTTGACAAAGCTTTTAAAAAGTTCAAAATGGATCAGTCAAAGAAAGGGTTCTTGTGTGTGTTACGAGGTGCGAAATTGAGTAAGACTCAAAGCCCGACCAGGGAAAAAGATAGAGAGAGAATGAAAGGCATTCCCTATGCCTTAGCCATAAGCTATATACGATATGCCTTGCTTGTACCACACCTGATGTGTGCTTTGCCATGTTTCTGGCAAAGGGGGTACAAGATTGATCCATGAGTGGATCACTGGACAACGGTCAAAATTATCTTTAATTACAGGAGGACTAAGGAAATGTTTCTCGATTATGGAGGTAATAAAGAGTTCGTCATAAAAGGTTACGTCGATGCAAGCTTTGGCACCAATCCAGGTAACTCTGAGTAGCAAACCGAATAAGTATAATGGAGCAGTCATTTGGAATAGCTTCAAGTAAAGCGTGATAGCAACATCTACAGTATGACATAAGGATTTGCAAAATACACACGGATCTGAATATTGCAGACCCATTGACTAAAACCTCTCTCACAAGAAAAACATGATCACTCCTTAGAACTCTTTGAGTGTTAATGACATGGCAATGTTAACTAGATTATTGACTCTAGTAAACTCTTTTGGGTATTGGTCACATGGCGATGTGAACTATGAGGTGTCTATCACATGGTGATGTGAACTAGATTATTGACTCTAGTGCAAGTGGGAGACTGATGAAAATATGCCCTAGAGGCAATAATAAATGGTTATTATTATATTTCCTTAATCATGATAAAGGTTTATTATTCATGCTAGGATTGTATTGACCGGAAATTTAAATACATGTGTGAATACATAAACAAATATCATATCCCTAGTAAGCCTCTACTAGACTAGCTCGTTGATCAAAGATAGTTAAGATTTCCTAATCATAGACATGAGTTGTCGTTTGATAACGGGATCAAATCATTAGGAGAATGATGTGACGGACAAGACCCATCCGTTATCTTAGCATATGATCATTCAGTTTATTGCTATTGCTATCTTAATGTCAAATACATATTCCTTCGACTATGAGATCATACAACTCCCGGATACCGGAGGAATACCTTGTGTGCTATCAAACGTCACAACGTAATTGGGTGATCATAAAGATGCTCTACAGGTATCTCCGAAGGTGTCTGTTGAGTTGGCATGGATCAATATTAGGATTTTTCACTCCGTGTATCGGAGAGGTATCTCTGGGCCCTCTCGGTAATACACATCACAAGAAGCTTGCAAGCATAATGACTAAGGAGTTAGTTATGAGATGATGTATTATGGAACGAGTAAAGATACTTGCTGTTAATGAGATTGAACTAGGTATGGAGATACCGATGATCGAATCTCGGGTAAGTAACATACCGATAGACAAAGGGAATTACATATGTTGTCATAACGGTTCGACTGATAAAGATCTTCGTAGAATATGTAGGAACCAATATGGGCATACACGTTCCGCTATTGGTTATTGATCGAAGAGGTGTCTCATTCATGTCTACATAGTTCTCGAACCCATAAGGTCTGCACACTTAACGTTCGATGACGATATAATGCTATATGAGTTATGTGATTCGGTGACCGGATGTTTCTCGGAATCCCGGATGAGATCATGAACATGACGAGGAGCTCCGAAATTATTCGGAGGCAAAGATTGATATATAGGACGATACTATTTGGACACCGAAAGAGTTTCGGGGTGTACTGTTGGGGAACGTAGTATTTTAAAATTTTCCTACGATCACGCAAAATCTATCTACCAGATGCATAGCAACGAGAGGGGAGAGTGTGTGTACGTACCCTCGTAGACCGAAAGCGGAAGCGTTACAACAACGCGGTTGATGTAGTCGTACGTCTTCACGGCCCGACCGATCAAGCACCGAAACTACGGCACCTCCGAGTTCTAGCACACGTTCAGCTCGATGACGTCCCTCGAACTCCGATCCAGCTGAGTGTCGAGGGAGAGTTCCGTCAGCACGACGGCGTGGTGACGATCTTGATGTTCTACCGTCGCAGGGCTTCGCCTAAGCACCACTATAATATTATCGAGGAGAACTATGGTGGAGGGGGGAACCGCACATGACTAAGAGATCAAGAGATCAATTGTTGTTTCTAGAGGTGCCCCCTTGCCCCTGTATATAAAGGAGGGAGGGAGAGGCCGGCCCTAGAGGGGGCGCGCCAAGTGTGGGGAGTCCTACTAGGACTCCCAAGTCCTAGTAGGATTCCCCTTTCCTTTCCGGAGTAGGAGAGAAGGAAAGAGGGGGAGAGGGAGAAGGAAAAGGGGGCTGCACCCCTTGTCCAATTCGGACCAGAAGGGGGGCGCGCGCCTCCTTCCTTTTGGCCTCTCTCTTCTATTCCCGTAACTCCCCGGTACTCCGAAAATACCCGAATCACTCGGAACCTTTCCGATGTCCGAATATAGTCGTCCAATATATCGATTTTTACATCTTGACCATTTCGAAACTCCTCGTCATGTCCCCGATCTCATCCGGGACTCCGAACTCCTTCGGTACATCAAAACTCATAAACTCATAATAAAACTGTCATCGAAACCTTAAGCGTGCGGACCCTACGGGTTCGAGAACTATGTAGACATGACCGAGACACGTCTCCGGTCAATAACCAATAGCGGAACCTGGATGCTCATATTGGCTCCCACATATTTTACGAATATCTTTATCGGTCAAAACGCATAACAACATACGTTGTTCCCTTTGTCATCGGTATGTTACTTGCCCGAGATTCGATCGTCGGTATCTCAATACCTAGTTGAATCTCGTTACCGGCAAGTCTCTTTACTCGTTCCGTAATACATCATCCCGCAACTAACTCATTAGCTGCAATGCTTGCAAGGCTTATAGTGATGTGTATTACCGAGTGGGCCCAGAGATACTTCTCCGACAATCGGAGTGACAAATCCTAATCTCGAAATACGCCAACCCAACAAGTACCTTCGGAGACACCTGTAGAGTACCTTTATAATCACCCAGTTACGTTGTGACGTTTGGTAGCACACAAAGTGTTCCTTCGGTATTCGGGAGTTGCATAATCTCATAGTCATAGGAACATGTATAAGTCATGAAGAAAGCAATAGCGGTAAAACTTAAACGATCATAGTGCTAAGCTAACGGATGGGTCTTGTCCATCACATCATTATCCTAATGATGTGATCCCGTTGATCAAATGACAACTCATGTCTATGGCTAGGAAACATAACCATCTTTGATCAATGAGCTAGTCTAGTAGAGGCATACTAGGGACACTCTGTTTTGTCTATGTATTCACACATGTACTAAGTTTCCGGTTAATACAATTCTAGCATGAATAATAAACATTTATCATGATATAAGGAAATAAATAATAACTTTATTATTGCCTCTAGGGCATATTTCCTTCAGTCTCCCACTTGCACTAGAGTCAATAATCTAGATCACATCACCATGTGATTAACACCAATAGTTCACATCGCCATGTGACTAACACCCATAGTTCTCATCGCCATGTGACCAATACCCAAAGGGTTTACTAGAGTCAACAATCTAGTTCACATCCTCATGTGATTAACACCCAAAGAGTACTAAGGTGTGATCATGTTTTGCTTCGTGAGAGAAGTTTAGTCAGTGGGTCTGTTACATTCAGATCCGTATGTATTTTGCAAATTTCTATGTCTACAATGCTCTGCATGGAGCTACTCTAGCTAATTGCTCTCACTTTTAATACGCATCCAGATTGATACTTAGAGTCATCTGGATTAGTGTAAAGCTTGCATCGGCGTAACTCTTTACGACGAACTCTTTATCACCTCCATAATCGAGAAGCATTTCCTTAGTCATCCAGTAACTAAGGATAATTTTGACCGCTGTCCAGTGATATACTCCTGGATCACTTTTGTACCTTCTTGCCAAACTCATGGTAAGGTACACAACAAGTTTGGTACACAGCATGGCATATTTTATAGAACCTATGACTGAGGCATAGGGAATGACTTTCATTATTTCTCTATCTTTTGCCGAGGTCGGGCTTTGAGTCTTACTCAACTTCATACCTTACAACTCAGGCAAGAACTCCTTCTCTGACTGATCCATTTTGAACTACTTCAAAAACTTGTCAAGGTATGTATTTATTGAACAACTTTATCAAGCATCTCGATCTATCTCTATAGATCTTGAGGCTCAATATGTAAGCAGCTTTACCGAGGTTTTTCTTAAAAAAAACTCCTTTATGCTTTCCAGAAAATTTCTACATCATTTCTGATCAACAATATGTCATTCACATATACTTATCAGAAAGGCTATAGTGCTCCTACTCAATTTCTTGTAAATACAGGCTTCACCGCAAGTCTGTATAAAACTATATGCTTTGATCAACTTATCAAAGCGTATATTCTAACTCTGAGATGCTTGCACCAGTCCATAGATGGATCGCTGGAGCTTGCACACTTTGTCAGCACCTTTAGGATCGACAAAACCTTCTGGTTGCATCATATACAACTCTTCTTTAAGATATCCATTCAGGAATGCAGTTTTGACATCCATTTGCCAGATTTCGTAATCATAAAATGCGGCCATTGCTAACATGATTCAGACAGACTTAAGCATCGCTACGGGTGAGAAAATCTTATCGTAGTCAACTCCTTGAACTTGTTGAAAACCTTTCACAACAAGTCGAGCTTTGTAAACAGTAACATTACTGTCAGCGTCGGTCTTCCTCTTTTAGATCCATTTATTTTCGATGGCTTGCCGATCATCGGGCAAGTCAACCAAAGTCCACACTTTGTTCTCATACATGGATCCCATCTCAGATTTCATGGCCTCAAGCCATTTTGCGGAATCTGGGCTCATCATTGCTTCCTCATAGTTTGTAGGTTCATCATGGTCTAGTAACATGACTTCCAGAACTGGGTTGCCGTACCACTCTGGCGCGAAACGTACTCTGGTTGATCTATGAGTTCAGTAGTAACTTGATCCAAAGTTTCATGATCATCATCATTAGCTTCCTCACTAATTGGTGTAGGAATCACTGAAACTAGTTTCTGTGATGTACTACTTTCCAATTCGGGAGAAGGTACAATTACCTCATCAAGTTCCACTTTCCTCCCACTCACTTCTTTCGAGAGAAACTCCTTCTCTAGAAAGGATCCATTCTTAGCAACGAATATCTTGCCTTCGGATCTGTGATAGAAGGTGTACCCAACAGTCTCCTTTGGGTATCCTATGAAGACACATTTCTCCGACTTGGGTTCGAGCTTATCAGATTGAAGCTTTTTCACATAAGCATCGCAACCCCAAACTTCAAGAAACGACAACTTTGGTTTCTTGCCAAACCACAGTTCATAAGGTGTCGTCTCAACGGATTTAGATATTGCCCTATTGAACGTGAATGCAGCTATCTCTGATGCATAACCCAAAACGATAGTGGTAAATCGGTAAGAGACATCATAGATCGCACCATATCTAATAAAGTACGGTTACAATGTTCGGACACACCATTACTCTGTGGTGTTCCGGGTGGCGTGAGTTGTGAAACTATTCCACATTGTTTCAAATGAAGACCGAACTCGTAACTCAAATATTCACCTCCACGATCAGATCGTAGGAACTTTATTTTCTTGTTACGATGATTCTCTACTTCACTCTGAAATTCTTTGAACTTTTCAAATGTTTCAGACTTGTGTTTCATTAAGTAGATATACCCATATCTGCTCAAATCATCAGTGAAGGTCAGAAAATAACGATACTCGCCGTGAGCCTTAACACTCATCGGTCCACATACATCAGTATGTATGATTTCCAATAAATCGGTTGCTTGCTCCATTGTTCCGGAGAACGGAGTTTTAGTCATCTTGCCCATGAGGCATGGTTCGCAAGCACCAAGTGATTCATAATCAAGTGATTCCAAAAGTCCATCACTATGGAGTTTCTTCATGCGCTTTACACCAATATGACCTAAACGGCAGTGCCACAAATAATTTGCACTATCATTATTAACCTTGCATCTTTTGGCTTCAATATTATGAATATGTGTCTCACTACGATCGAGATCCAACAAACTATTTTTAATTGGGTGTATGACCATCGAAGGCTTTATTCATGTAAACAGAATAACAATTATTTTATGACTTTAAATGAATAACCGTATTGCAACGAGCATGATCAAATCATATTCATGCTCAACGCAAATGCCAAATAACATTTATTTATGTTCTACACTAATTCCGAAAGTATAGGGAGTGTGCGATGATGATCATATCAATCTTGGAACCACTTCCAACACACATCGTCACTTCACCTTTAACTAGTCTCTGTTCATTCCGCAACTCTCGTTTCGAGTTACTAACTTTAGCAACTGAACCGGTATCAAATACCCAGGGGTTGCTATGAACACTAGTAAAGTACACATCAATAATCTGTATATCAAAATATATCGTTGTTCACGTTGCCATCCTTCTTATCCGCCAAGTATCTAGGACAGTTCCACTTATAGTGACTATTTCCTTTGCAGTAGAAGCACTTAGTTTCAGGCTTGAGTTTAGCTTTGGGTTTCTTCATGGAAGTGAAAACTTGCTTGTCATTCTTCTTGAAGTTCTCCTTCTATCCCTTTGCCCTTTACTTGAAACAAGTGGTCTTGTTAACCATCAACACTTGATGTTCTTTCTTGATTTCTACCTTCGCTGATTTCAGCATCGCGAAGAGCTCGGGAATTACTTTCGTCATCCCTTGCATATTATAGTTCATCACGAAGTTCTACTAACTTGGTGATAGTGACTAGAGAACTTTGTCAATTACTATCTTATCTGGAAGATAAACTCCCACTTGATTCAAGCAATTGTAGTACCCAGACAATCTGAGCACATGCTCACCGGTTGAGCTATTCTCCTCCATCTTGTAGGCAAAGTACTGTCAAAGGTCTCATACCTCTCAACACGGGCATGAGTATGAAAATACTAATTTCAACTCTTGGAACATCTCATATGCTCCGTGGCGTTCAAAATGTTTTTCAAGTCCCGGTTATAAGCCGTAAAGCATGGCGCACTAAACTATCAAGTAGTCATCATACTGAGCTTGTCAAACGTTCATAACGTCTGCATCTGCTCCTGGAATAGGTCTGTCACCTAGCGATGCATCAAGGACATAATTCTTCTGCGCGGCAATGAGGAAAATCCTCAGATCATGGAACAAGTCCGCATCATTGCTACTATCATCTTTCAACTTATATTTCTCTAGGAACATATAATAAATGGGAAGCTACATCACGAGCTATTAATCTACAACATAGATATGCTAATACTACCAGGACTAAGTTCATGATAAATTCAAGTTCAATTAATCATATTACTAAAGAACTCCCACTTAGATAGACATCCCTCTAGTCATCTAAATGATCACGTGATCCAAATCAACTAAACCATGTCCGATCATCACGTGAGATGGAGTAGTTTTCAATGGTGAACATCTTATGTTGATCATATCTACTATATGATTCACGCTCGACCTTTCGGTCTCCAGTGTTCCGAGGCTATATCTGCATATGCTAGGCTCGTCAAGTTTAACCCGAGTATTCTGCGTGTGCAAAACTGGCTTACACCCGTTGTATTTGAACGTAGAGCTTATCACACCCGATCATCACGTGGTGTCTCGGCACGACGAACTTTCGCAACGGTGCATACTCAGGGAGAACACTTATACCTTGAAATTTTGTAAGGGATCATCTTATAATGCTACCGACGTACTAAGCAAAATAAGAAGCATAATAAGATAAACATCACATGCAATCAAAATATGTGACATGATATGGCCATCATCATCTTGTGCTTTTGATCTCCATCTCCAAAGCACCGTCATGATCACCTTCGTCACCGGCGCGACACCTTGATCTCCATCGTAGCATCGTTGTCGTCTCGCCAACTATTGCTTCTACGACTATCGCTGTCGCTTAGTGATAAAGTAAAGCAATTACATGGCGATTGCATTTCATACAATAAAGCGACAACCATATGGCTCCTGCCAGTTGCCGATAACTTTACAAAACATGATCATCTCATACAAAACCGTATAACTCATCATGTCTTGACCATATCACATCACAACATGCCCTGCAAAAACAAGGTAGACGTCCTCTACTTTGTTGTTGCAAGTTTTACGTGGCTGCTATGGGCTTAGCAAGAACCGTTCTTACCTACGCATACAAAACCACAATGATATTTCGTCAAGTATGTGCTGTTTTAACCTTCACAAGGACCGGGCGTAGCCACACTCGATTCAACTAAAGTTGGAGAAACTGACACCCGCCAGCCACCTGTGTGTGAAGCACGTCGGTAGAACCAGTCTCGCGTAAGCGTACGCGTAATGTCGGTCCGGGCCGCTTCATCCAACAATACCGCCGAATCAAAGTATGACATGCTGGTGATACATCCAAAACGTATCTATAATTTCTGCTTGCTCCATGCCTCTTTTGGGTGATATCGCTATGATATTTATACACTTCCATACACTTTTGATCATATTTGGACTAACCTATTAACTCAGTGCACCCCAGTGCCAGTTTCTGTTTTCGGCTGTTTTTGTATTTCAGGTTTTCCCATTACGAGAACTGTCAGAAAAATACCGGAAAAATTATATAAAAAATCAGCGTTCCAGAAGGTTCCCGGTAGCCGAAGTACA
>LR738711.1:134690929-134929349 GCA_902687465.1 Secale cereale | reverse complement strand
GGGGGGGGGGGGGGGGGGGGCACCAGGGCTCCAGGCGCCCTGGTGGCGCGCCCCCCCTGGGCCGCGCCGGGGGGCGCCTGGGCCCCCCAGGCCTCCGCTGATGCCCCCCTTTGGCATATATTTAACACCCGTCGAGGAAACCCTGATTCCTGACCCCTTTTCTCCAGACGCAATTCCGATCTCCGCCGCCATCGCCATCAAGCTTCGGGGGACCAGAATTCCTGTGTCGGCACCCTGCCGGGACGGGGAAGTGCCCCCGGATTCATCTCCATCGACGTTGCTTCCTCCCTCCATGATGCGGGAGTAGTTCCTCCTCGGGGCTGAGGTTTCTACCAATAGCTATGTGGTCAATTCTCTCTCCCATGATGTGATCTTTGTTGTGATCATATGCTATGTTAATCTAGGGTGATCCCATGATATTTCCCCTTCCTCTATGTATTGGATTGATGTACTCACTTGTCTTTATCTAGTATAATCCCCGAGACCAAGGTGACAGCGGTCTATTGGACATGGATTAGAAAAATATTTTCATGAGTGATTTCCTCTCTTGTGTGTTGATTGAAGATTGAGAGTCTCTTGGTGCTTGTCTTTGACTATCCTTTAGATATGTTGTGGTGATTGTGGGACTCTCTTTGGATGGCCGCGGTGACATTGGGAAATCCTTAGATTGAGAACTACGAACTTTGAGGTGTGCTTTTGTAGCCCTACATAATTCTCGTCCTCTCTTGACCACGGAGGAATGACCTCCGGGTGCGTCTCCATTGCATGTTTTATGGGAAATATCATGTGATTCGATTATGTTAATGTTGTTGGGAGTTGTCACTAGTGAAAGTATGATCCCTAGGCCTTGTTTCCACCATTGCAATACCATTTGTGCTCACGTTTACCACTTGTTTGCTTGCTGCACTTTTTATTACAGATTTATATTACTTTGTTTTGCCATCCATATCACTTGCCATTTAACATCTCTTCGCCGAACTAGTGCACCTATACATCTAACAAGTGTATTAGGTGTGTTGGGGACACAAGAGACTTCTTGTATCTGAGTTGCAGGGTTGCTTGAGAAAGACCATCTTCAACCTCTACTTCCCTGAGTTCGATAAACCTTAGGTCATCCACTTGAGGGAAATTGCTGCTGTCCTACAAACCTCTGCGCTTGGAGGCCCAACATAGTCTACAAGTGTAGAAGCGTGTGTAGACATCAGCCGGCACCCTGCCGGGACGGGGAAGTGCCCCCGGATTCATCTCCATCGACGTTGCTTCCTCCCTCCATGATGCGGGAGTAGTTCCTCCTCGGGGCTGAGGTTTCTACCAGTAGCTATGTGGTTATCTCTCTCTCCCATGATGTGATCTTCGTTGTGATCATAGGCTATGTTAATCTAGGGTGATCCCATGATGTTTCCCCTTCCTCTATGTATTGGATTGATGTACTCACTTGTCTTTATCTAGTATAATCCCCGAGACCAAGGTGACAGCGGTCTATTGGACATGGATTAGAAAAATATTTTCATGAGTGATTTCCTCTCTTGTTTGTTGATTGAAGATTGAGAGTCTCTTGGTGCTTGTCTTTGACTATCCTTTAGATATGTTGTGGTGATTGTGGGACTCTCTTTGGATGGCCGCGGTGACATTGGGAAATCCTTAGATTGAGAACTACGAACTTTGAGGTGTGCTTTTGTAGCCCTACATAATTCTCGTCCTCTCTTGACCACGAAGGAATGACCTCCGAGTGCATCCCCTTTGCATGTTTTATGGGAAATATCATGTGATTCGATTATGTTAATGTTGTTGGGAGTTGCCACTAGTGAAAGTATGAAGCCTAGGCCTTGTTTCCACCATTGCAATACCATTTGTGCTCACGTTTACCACTTGTTTGCTTGCTGCACTTTTTATTACAGATTTATATTACTTTGTTTTGCCATCCATATCACTTGCCATTTAACATCTCTTCGCCGAACTAGTGCACCTATACATCTAACAAGTGTATTAGGTGTGTTGGGGACACAAGAGACTTCTTGTATCTTAGTTGCAGGGTTGCTTGAGAGAGACCATCTTCAACCTCTACTTCCCTGAGTTCGATAAACCTTAGGTCATCCACTTGAGGGAAATTGCTGCTGTCCTACAAACCTCTGCGCTTGGAGGCCCAACATAGTCTACAAGAGTAGAAGCGTGTGTAGAAATCAGCTGGTAAGTAGTATGACTAGTATCGTCCACAACTCACTTCTGTTCTACTCGTGCATATAATCTACGCATAGACCTGGCTCTGATACCACTGTTGGGGAACGTAGTATTTTTAAATTTTCCTACGATCATGCAAGATCTATCTACTAGATGCATAGCAACGAGAGGGGAGAGTGTGTCTACGTACCCTCGCAGACCGAAAGCGGAAGCGTTAGAACAACGCGGTTGATGTAGTCGTACGTCTTCACGGCCTGACCGATCAAGCACCGAAACTACGGCACCTCCGAGTTCTAGCACACGTTCAGCTCGATGACGTCCCTCGAACTCTGATCCAGTCGAGTGTCGAGGGAGAGTTTCGTCAGCACGACGGCGTGGTGACGATCTTGATGTTCTACCGTCGCAGGGCTTCGCCTAAGCACCGCTATAATATTATCGAGGAGAACTATGGTGGAGGGGGGCACCGCACACGGCTAAGAGATCAAGAGATCAATTGTTGTGTCTAGATGTGCCCCCTTGCCCCGTATATAAAGGAGGGAGGGAGAGGCCGGCCCTAGAGGGGGCGTGCCAAGTGTGGGGAGTCCTACTAGGACTCCCAAGTCCTAGTAGGATTCCCCTTTCCTTTCCGGGGTAGGAGAGAAGGAAAGAGGGGGAGAGGGAGAAGGAAAAGGGGGCTGCACCCCTTGTCCAATTTGGACCAAAAGGGGGGCACGCGCCTCCTTCCTTTTGGCCTCTCTCTTCTATTCCCGTAACTCCCCGGTACTCCGAAAATACCCGAATCACTCGGAACCTTTCCGATGACCGAATATAGTCGTCCAATATATCGATTTTTACGTCTCGACCATTTCGAGACTCCTCGTCATGTCCCCGATCTCATCCGGGACTCCGAACTCCTTCGGTCCATCAAAACTCATAAACTCATAATAAAACTGTCATCGAAACCTTAAGCATGCGGACCCTACGGGTTCGAGAACTATGTAGACATGACCGAGACACGTCTCCGGTCAATAACCAATAGCGGAACCTGGATGCTCATATTGGCTCCCACATATTCTACGAATATCTTTATCGGTCAAACCGCATAACAACATACGTTGTTCCCTTTGTCATCGGTATGTTACTTGCCCGAGATTCGATCGTCGGTATCTCAATACCTAGTTGAATCTCGTTACCGGCAAGTCTCTTTACTCGTTCCGTAATACATCATCCCGCAACTAACTCATTAGCTGCAATGCTTGCAAGTCTTATAGTGATGTGTATTACCGAGTGGGCCCAGAGATACCTCTCCGACAATCGGAGTGACAAATCCTAATCCCGAAATACGCCAACCCAACAAGTACCTTCGGAGACACCTGTAGAGTACCTTTATAATCACCCAGTTACGTTGTGACGTTTGGTAGCACACAAAGTGTTCCTCCGGTATTCGGGAGTTGCATAATCTCATAGTCATAGGAACATGTATAAGTCATGAAGAAAGCAATAGCAGTAAAACTTAAACGATCATAGTGCTAAGCTAACGGATGGGTCTTGTCCATCACATCATTCTCCTAATGATGTGATCCCGTTGATCAAATGACAACTCATGTCTATGGCTAGGAAACATAACCATCTTTGATCAATGAGCTAGTCTAGTAGAGGCATACTAGGGACACTCTGTTTTGTCTATGTATTCACACATGTACTAAGTTTCCGGTTAATACAATTCTAGCATGAATAATAAACATTTATCATGATATAAGGAAATAAATAATAACTTTATTATTGCCTCTAGGGCATATTTCCTTCACGTACCGGGTAGCATCACCATCACCATGCCGTCATGCTGTCGGAACTCATCTACTACTTCACCCATCTCGCTGGATCAAGAGAGCGAGGACGTCACCGAGATGAACGTGTGCTGAACGCGGAAGTGTCGTACGTTCGATACTTGATCGGTTGGATTGCGAAGAAATTCGAATACATTAACCGTGCTAATAAACGCTTCCGCTTACGGCCTACGACGGTACGTAGACACACGATCCCCTCTCGTTTCTATGCGTCTCCATGGATAGATCTTGCGTGTGCGTAGATTTTTTTTTGTTTTCCATGCAATGTTTCCCAACAATATGTTGATGTATGAGATGATCATGTTTTGTAATAAGTTCATGACTTGCATGGCGATGAGTACGGCAACCGGCAGGAGCCATAGGGTTGTCTTTAATTTAATATATGACCTACGTGTCAATCATTAAGCGCCATGTAATTGCTTTACTTTATCGCTATGCGTTAGCAATAATTGTAGAAGCAATAGTTGGTGGACACAACCACGATGATGACACAATGTTGGATATCATGGTGTCATGCCGGTGACGATGGAGATCATGTGAAAGTGCAACTATCCCTGGGTGGTTTTGGTAATTCCTAACAACATATAGCACACTGAACTAATGCTATTACGAGATAAATATTTCAGGAAAGTTTAATGATTGGCATGGCATGGCATGGACTAGGAATGTGGACCCCTCAAAATGCTAAGGACAAAGGATTGGGTCAAGCTCAAGACTCGACATTTTCCATTTTAGTGATCCAGATCACATTGAGTCCATAGGAAAGTCAATACTATTAAAAGGGGATGAGGTGTTGCTTAATGGGTTTCTTGCTCAAAATGCTTAGTGATATACTCCAAAACCCTCAACCACTTTCTCACATCCGCATATGTCCCAAGCCAAAAGTCAAACTCGGCCCCACCGAAAAGTTCTATCCGGCGCCACCGAGTTCATTTGACATAGCCACTGCCACTAAACCCTAATCACTTCGTTCTCACCGAAAGGGATCTCGGTCTCACCGAGATGGGATTGCAAACTCTCTATTTCCCTTCGTAACATTTCGGTCTCACTGAGATGAGCGATCGGTCCCACCGAGTTCGCAATGCAAACTCTTTGTTTCCTCTTCGTAACGTTCCGGTCTCACCGAAACGAGCGAATCGGTCCCATCGAGTTTGCCTGACCAACTCTTTGGTGTGCTTATTAACAAAATCGGTCCCACCGAGTTTGTTTAATCGGTCTCACCGACATTACGTTATGCCCTAACCCTAATGAAATCGGTCCCACCGAGTTGATCATATCGGTCCCACCGAAATGCCTAACGGTCACATTATGAACTAAATCGGTGTGGCCGAGTTCTTTGAATCGGTCCCACCGAGTTTGGTAAATTGTGTGTAACGGTTAGATTTTGTGTGGAGGCTATATATACCCCTCCACTCACTCCTCATTCATGAAGAGACCATCAGAACATAGCTACACTTCCATCATACATGTTCTGAGAAGAGAACCACCTACTGAAGTGTTGAGATCAAGATATTCCATTCCTACCATATGAATCTTGTTCTCTAGCCTTCCCAAGTTTCTTTCCACTCAAATCCTTCTTCCACCATATCCAAATCTGTGAGGAGCTGTTTGAGTGTTGGGGAGACTATCATTTGAAGCATTTGAGCAAGGAGTTCATCATCAACACACCTTTTATTACCTTTTGGAGAGTGGTGTCTCCTAGATTGGTTAGGTGTCACTTGGGAGCCTCCGACGAGATTGTGGAGTTGAACCAAGGAGTTTGTACGAGCAATGAGATCGCCTACTTCATGAAGATCTACCCTAGTGAGGCAAGTTCTTCGTGGGGGATGGCCATGGTGGGATAGACAAGGTTGCTTCTTCGTGGACCCTTCGTGGGTGGAGCCCTCCGTGGAATCGCGCAGCCGTTACCCTTCGTGGGTTGAAGTCTCCATCAACTTGGATGTCTGATAGCACCACCTATCAGAACCAAGACAAAAACATCCATGTCTACACTTGCGTTTGCTCCCTCCAAACTCCTCCCTTTACCTTCATATGCAATTGTTTTACATTTCGTTGCTATACTCTTAGGAGGTGTTTGGATTAGAGACTCGTAATGTAAACAGTAAGGGAATGAGATCACACTCGTAACAAGGATGTAATGGATAAATCAGTGTTCTGTTTGGTTGATGCCTGTAAAGGAATCGAATAATGGTGTCCGTCGCCGCTGGTGGCTGCAAGGAAGGAGAGCAGACAAGAACGGGAAGGAGAGTAGACAAGGGAGGAGGTCGAAGGACTGATGACAGAAGGAGGGAGGGAGACCTTGCAGAAAATGGTCCGGCCGACGACGAGGGCGAGCCGCGACGGCGACCAAGCGCGGTGGCGATAGCTACCAGGAGATGCAGGTCATGCCCGCAGCTTGCGTGGCGCAGATCTAGTGGTGTTGTACGAGGAGGAGAGGATCGAGGTCGAGGGGAAGCGGAGCAGGGCTCGAAGAGGCTCGGGGAGGCGACGACGCTGGACTCGAAGGGGGTCGGGGTGGCGACGGCGCTGCTCGAGGAGTAGGCATCATGGGAAGAGGAGGTGTGTGCGGTAACACAACTGTTTACGGGGGTGGGTGGGTGTTATCGATCGAGAACTGGCCTGCAATTGTTTACGGAGGCAGCCCATTACGGCCTACCCATACCAAACATGTGTAATGTTTTGGGTTTACATCGTAAACAGATAACGGGGATTTTTTTGCGAAACAAACACCTCCTTAGAATTGCATGTGTAGGTTGATTGCTTGACTTGTGCTAAGTTGCTAAAATCTGCCAAGAACTAAAATTGGGAAAAGGCTAGATTTTTATTTTGTCAAGTAGTCCAATCACCCCCCTAGACATACTTTCGATCCTACAAGTGGTATCAGAGCTTTGGTCTCCATTTGCCGTGATTTCCATAGCTTTGGTGATCATAGCCTTAGTTTCACTACCTAGGAGAGTATGGCGTCTAGCGAGGGAAGTTACCACCGTAGTGGTCCTTACTTTGATGGTACTAATTTTGCTAGTTGGAATCATAAGATGAAAATGCATATTCTTGGACATAACCCCGCCATTTGGGCTATTGTGTGTATTGGTTTGCAAGGTGAATTCTTCGATGGGAAGGAACCGAATCGTGAAGCATCCGCGGAAGAGTTGAAGATGCTGCAATACAATGCTCAAGCTTGCGATATCCTCTTCAACGGATTGTGCCCCGAAGAATTCAAAAAAATTAGCCGTCTTGAGAATGCAAAGGAAATTTGGGATACTTTGATTGATATGCACGAAGGTACCAACTCCATCAAGGAATCCAAGTTGGATGTGCTTCAGAGTCAACTTGACAAGTTCAAGATGAAGGATGGTGAAGCTGTCACTGAAATGTACTCTAGGCTTGCTCTCATCACAAATGGGATTACCGGCTTAGGAAGCGAAGAGATGCCGGACAGATTCATCATCAAGAAGATCCTAAGAGCCTTGGATGGAAAATATGACACCGTGTGCACATTGATCCAAATGATGCCCAATTACAAAGATCTCAAGCCAACGGAAGTCATTGGAAGAATTTTTGCTCATGAGATGTCACTCAAAGATAAAGAAGAGCTTCACAACAAGTCTAATGGTGCTAACAAAGCCTCGTGTGACGCTCCTACATCATCAAGTGAGAAACAAGTTCTCAATGAAGAATTGAGCTTAATGGTGAAGAACTTCAACTAGTTCTACAAGAATAGAAGCAAAGAGAGAAGTTCCAAGTCAAGGTCCTACAATGACAAGAGATCTTCAAGTCATGATCGAAATTGCTACAATTGTGGAAGACCCAAACACTACTCCAATGAGTGTACGACTCCCCACAAGAGAAGAGAAGAATCACCACCAAGAGAGAGAAGGAGTAGAGATGATCGTTATGAACGAAGACCTTCTCGGAGAAGCAAAGATTCGGAAAGGAAGGACAAATCATCAAGGAGCTATACAAGACAAAGACATCAAGCTCATGTTGGTGAATGGGCATCCGGTTCCGACTCCGATAACCACTCCGAGAGAAGCTATTACTCCGACTCCGAAGATACTCAAGATGAAGGTGTTGCCGGAATTGCTCTTGTGTCATCCAACTCCTATGACATATTTGACTCACCAAATGAAGGAATTGGAAGATGCTTCATGGCAAAAGGCCCTAAGGTATCACACCCCGAGTATCTTGATTTCAATAGTGATGAAGATGACATGCTAGGAGATGATGATTTACTTGTTGGTAGCAATAGTGATGAAACTTTTGATGAAAATTGTGATGAAATTGCTATTAATCATGCTAATCAAGATAAAATGAACGACAATGATAAGGAGAAGATTGAGCGTCTAACTAAAGAGTTAAACTCTCTTAAGTTAGCTCATGAAACTACCTTGGAAGATCATCGAGAACTTTTAAGGACTCATGAGAAGTTACGCTTTGAAAAGCTCAACCTTGAGCAAGAGCATGAGTTCTTAGAAGCAATCAATGATGATCTTCGCAAGAAAAGTTCTTTTTACATTGCCAAGCGTTTACTCTTGTCTACCTACATGCCACAAGTAAAATCTAGCAACAAGAACAAGAAAGATTCTTCCTCTAGGAGTAACAACAATCATGCTAAATCCAATGATGTTGCTTCTAGTAGTTCTCTTGATTCCACTAATGATTCTCTTAGCCAAGTTACACTTGAGCAATAAAATAGCTTATTGAATGGAATTATAGAGAAAGGTGTTTACAAGAGCCTTGCCGGGAGTAAGCAATTTGAGGAGATTGTACGCAAGCACGGAAGGCACCGGAAGAATCAAGGTGTTGGTTTTGAACAAAAGTTCAATGCCAATGGAGTTGAGTGGGAAGAAGATCAATACCCCAAGACAAAGTTTGTTCCTCAACAAGATAAGTATGATCCTACTTCTTTTCAAGGGACACAAGCACAAGATGATCTTCCACCACAAGACCACGAGCTAAAGGGCAAGTACAAGCTTCAAGAAGAGATTGATGCATTTGAAGAAGTTCCTAAGGCCTTGGTCAAGTGGGTTCCCAAAACTACTTCAAGTTTTACTTCATCAAGTACGACTACAACTCCAAGGATTACCATCAAGATGGTGTGGATCCCAAAGAATAAGAACTAGAAAGTTCTTGAGGGTGACTCCGCCAACATACTTCACTCATATCATTTTGGTGAGGACAAGTGCAAACAACTTCCATATCTTGCACTAGTTCAAGGAGTCACAAACCCTCTTGTTGGTAATACAAGGGACAAGGTAACCTAACGCTTTCATGGACATCATCATGTGTGCTATTCACTCTATGTCTATGGATATCCCCGTTTGTTCCTTGTGGGACTAACCCGTGTAGGTATTGAAAGTGCAACTCACTCCAATGGATTGCTCCAAATGATCTACATCAACCTTGAGCATCTACATATTCAACACCTACATGAAGTCATCATCGACAAAACCCAAGGTTAGTTCATCCCTCTTAGGGGGGGTAACACATCTAGGGGGAGCTTCACTCAAATCAATTGAGCTAAAGCAACTCTAATGATGTGAACACAACAATGCTTTTTGTAAAAGTGGTAACCGCACTTGTGCTTAAACGATGAGTATGACCTATGATCAAATGTTCTCATTTGACTCCTAAGTCAATATACTCATATATAGATGACCTAGTCATCGCCAATTGCTTGATAGATGCTAGAATGGTTGTGCATGCTTTGCCACATGTTTCATTTGCTATCTTATTGTGTGAGCATGTTGATTGCATATTTTTCTCATTCGAGGACATCCATTTGTAGCTTTGATTGTTTGGCTCCTTTTCTTTTTGCCAAATGGATGGACAAGAATGCCTAAGAACACCCTCTAGCTATCTATGCTTTTCTCGTCTCAAACTCTATTCATGCTACATCACAAAGTTTGATCAAGTCAGATTCGAACCACTTTGTGTGAGGAGCACTCGGAGTCCCCGATTCGTCATAGACTTAAACTTCCAAAACCTCTTTGTGCATTTTGGTATGACCGAGTCATCCACTTCGGTCACACTGAGTTCACTAAGTTGATCTAGGTTTTCAATCTCGGTGCAACCGATTTGAACTTTTCGGTCACACCGAGTTGCAGTAATTGTTGGGCAACGTAGTATTTCAAAAATTTCCCTACGCACACGCAAGATCATGGTGATGTATAGCAATGAGAGGGGAGAGTGTCGTCCACGTACCCTCGTAGACCGTAAGCGGAAGCGTTATGACAACGCGGTTGATGTAGTCGTACATCTTCACGATCGATCGATCCTAGTACCGAACATACGACACCTCCGCGATCTGCACACGTTCAGCTCGGTGACGTCCCGCGAACTCACGATCCAGTAGAGCTTCGAGGGAGAGTTCCATCAGCACGACGGTGTAATGACGGTGATGATGAAGTTACCAACGCAGGGCGTCGCCTAAGCACCGCAACGATATGACCGAGGTGTGTTTCTGTGGAGGGGGCACCGCACAAGGCTAAAAGATCAATGATCAACTTGTGTCCATGGGGTGCCCCACCCCCGTATATAAAGGAGTGGAGGAGGGGGAGGGGCCGTCCCTCTATGGCGTGCCCTAGGAGGAATCCTACTCCCACGGGAGTAGGACCCCCCCCTTCCAAGAGTAGGAGAAGGAGGGAAGGAAGAAGAGGAGAGGAGCAAGGAAAGGGGAGCGCCCCCCTCCTTGTCCAATTCAGACTAGAGGGGGAGGGGGCGCGCGGCCAGCCCTCGCTACCCCTTCCTCTCTCTCCCAAGGCCCATGAGGCCCACTTCACTCCCCGGGGGGTTCCGGTAGCCCCCCCGGTACTCCGGTAAATGCCCGAAACAATCCGGAACCTTTCCGATGTCCAAACATAGGCTTCCAATATATTGATATTTATGTCTCGGACATTCCGAGGCTCCTCGTCATGTCTGTGATCATATCCGGGACTCCGAACTACCTTCGGTACATCAAAACTCATAAACTCGTAATATCGATCGTCACCGAACGTTAAGCGTGCGGACCCTACCGGTTCGAGAACTATGTAGACATGACCGAGACTTATCTCCAGTCAATAACCAAAAGTGGAACCTGGATGCTCATATTGGTTCCTACATATTCTAAGAAGATCTTATCGGTCAAAACCGCATAACAATATACATTGTTCCCTTTGTCATCGGTATGTTACTTGCCCGAGATTCGATCGTCGGTATCTCAATACCTAGTTCAATCTCGTTACCGGCAAGTCTCTTTACTCGTTTCGTAATGCATCATCTCGTGACTAACTCATTAGTCATTTGCTTGCAAGGCTTATAGTGATGTGCATTACCGAGAGGGCCCAAAGATACCTCTCCGACACTCGGAGTGACAAATCCTATTCTCGATCTATGCCAACACCACAAACACCTTCGGAGACATCTGTAGAGCATCCTTATAATCACCCAGTTACGTTGCGACGTTTGATAGCACACAAGGTGTTCCTCCGGTATTCGGGAGTTGCATAATCTCATAGTCATAGGAACATGTATAAGTCATGAAGAAAGCAATAGTAGTAAAACTAAACGATCAAGTGCTAAGCTAACGGAATGGGTCAAGTCAATCACATCATTCATCAATGATGTGATCCCGTTAATCAAATGACAACTGATGTCTATGGCTAGGAAACATAACCATCTTTGATTCAACGAGCTAGTCAAGTAGAGGCATACGAGTGACACTTTGTTTGTCTATATATTCACACATGTATTATGTTTCCGGTTAATACAATTCTAGCATGAATAATAAACATTTATCATGATATAAGGAAATATAAATAACAACTTTATTATTGCCTCTAGGGCATATTTCCTTCAGTCTCCCACTTGCACTAGAGTCAATAATCTAGATTACATGGTAATGATTCTAACACCCATGGAGTCTTGGTGCTGATCATGTTTTTCTCGTGAGAGAGGCTTAGTCAACGGGCCTGCAACATTCAGATCCGTATGTATCTTGCAAATCTCCATGTCTCCCTCCTTGACTTGATCGCGAATGGAATTGAAGCGTCTCTTGATGTGCTTGGTCCTCTTGTGAAATCTGGATTCCTTTGCCAAGGCAATTGCACCAGTATTGTCACAAAAGATTTTCATTGGATCCGATGCATTGGGTATGACACCTAGATCGGATATGAACTCCTTCATCCAGACTCCTTCATTTGCAGCTTCCAAAGCAGCTATGTACTCCGCTTCACATGTAGATCCCGCCACTACGCTTTGCTTAGAACTGCACCAACTAACAGCTCCACCATTCAATAAAAATACGTATTCGGTTTGTGACTTAGAGTCATCCGGATCAGTGTCAAAGCTTGCATCGACGTAACCATTTACTACGAGCTCTTTGTCACCTCCATAAACAAGAAACATATCCTTAGACCTTTTCAGGTATTTCAGGATGTTCTTGACCGTTGTCCAGTGATCCACCCCTGGATTACTTTGGTACCTCCCTGCTAAACTAATAGCAAGGCACACAACAGGTCTGGTACACAACATTGCATACATGATAGAGCCTATGGCTGAAGCATAGGGAACACCTTTCATTTTCTCTCTATCTTTTGTAGTGGTCGGGCATTGAGTCTTACTCAATTTCACACCTTGTAAAATAGGCAAGAACCCTTTCTTTGACTGATCCATTTTGAACTTCTTCAAAACTTTATCAAGGTATGTGCTTTGTGAAAGTACAATTAAACGTCTTGATCTATCTCTATAGATCTTGATGCCTAATATATAGGCAGCTTCACCGAGGTCTTTCATTGAAAAACACTTATTCAAGTATCCTTTTATGCTATCCGGAAATTATATATCATTTCCAATCAATAATATGTCATTCACATATAATATTAGAAATGCTACAGAGCTCCCACTCACTTTCTTGTAAATACATGCTTCTCCAAAAGTATGTATAAAACCATATGCTTTGATCACCTCATCAAAGCGTATATTCCTACTCTGAGATGCTTGCACCAGTCCATATATGGATCGCTGGAGCTTGCACACTTTGTTAGCACCTTTGGGATCCACAAAACCTTCTGGTTGCATCATATACAACTCCTCTTTGAGGTATGCATTAAGGAATGAAGTTTTGACATCCGTTTGCCAAATTTCATAATCATAAAATGTGGCAATTGCTAACATGATTCGGACATACTTAAGCATCGCTACGGGTGAGAAAGTCTCATCGTAGTCAACCCCTTGAACTTGTCGAAAACCTTTCGCAACAAGTCGAGCTTTGTAGACAGTAACATTACCGTCAGCGTCGGTCTTCCTCTTGAAGATCCATTTATTTTCAATGGCTTGCCGATCATCGGGAAAGTCAACCAAAGTCCACACTTTGTTCTCATACATGGATCCCATCTCAGATTTCATGGCCTCAAGCCATTTTGCAGAATCCGGGCTCATCATCGCTTCCTCATAGTTCGTAGGTTCATCATGGTCTAGTAACATGACTTCTAGAACTGGGTTGCCGTACCACTCTGGTGCGGAACATACTCTGGTTGATCTACGAAGTTCAGCAGTAACTTGATCTGAAGTTTCATGATCATCATCATTAGCTTCCTCACTAATTTGTGTAGGAATCACTGGAACTAGTTTCTGTGATGGACTACTTTCCAATTCGAGAGAAGGTACAATTACCTCATTAAGTTCTACTTTCCTCCCACTCACTTCTTCCGAGAGAAACTCCTTCTCTAGAAAGGATCCACTCACTTCTCTACAATTACCTCTAGAAGGTGTACCCAACAGTCTCCTTTGGGTATCCTATGAAGACATATTTCTCCGACTTGGGTTCGAGCTTATCAGGTTGAAGCTTTTTCACATAAGCATCGCAGCCCCAAACTTTAAGAAACGACAACTTTGGTTTCTTGCCAAACCACAGTTCATAAGGCGTCGTCTCAATGGATTTAGATGGTGCCCTATTTAATGTGAATGCAGTTGTCTCTAAAGCATAACCCCCAAACGATAGTGGTAAATTGGTAAGAGACATCATAGATCGCACCATATCTAATAAAGTGCGGTTACGACGTTCGGACACACCATTACGCTGTGGTGTTCCGGGTGGCGTGAGTTGTGAAACTATTCCACATTGTTTCAAATGAAGACCAAACTCGTAACTCAAATATTCGCCTCCACGATCAGATCGTAGAAATTTTATTTTCTTGTTACGATGATTCTCTACTTCACTCTGAAATTCTTTGAACTTTTCAAATGTTTCAGACTTGTGTTTCATTAAGTAGATATACCCATATCTGCTCAAATCATCAGTGAAGGTCAAAAAATAACGATACCCGCCGCAAGCCTCAACACTCATCGGTCCACATACATCAGTATGTATGATTTCTAACAAATCAGTTGCTCGCTCCATTGTTCCGGAGAACAGAGTTTTGGTCATCTTGCCCATTGATAACCCACAAGTGTAGGGGATCGCAACAGTTTTCGAGGGTAAAGTATTAAACCCAAATTTGTTGATTCGACACAAGGGGAGCCAAAGAATACTCTTAAGTATTAGCAGCTGAGTTGTCAATTCAACCACACCTAAAAACTTAGTATCTGCAACAAGATAGTTTAGTAGCAAAGTAATATGATAGTGGCGGTAGCAGCTATAAAAGTAATGACAGTGTTTTTGTAGTTTTTGTGATAATAGCAACGGAAAAGTAAATAAGCAACTAGCAATATAGGTAAAGCTCGTAGGCATTGGATCGGTGATGGGAAATTACGTCGGATGCAATTCATCATGTAGAAGTTCTAACCTAGGGTGACACAGAACTAGCTCCAGTTCATCAATGCAATGTATGCATGTATTCCGAATATAGTCATACGTGCTTATGGAAAAGAACTTGCATGACATCTTTTGTCCTACCCTCCCGTGCCAGCGGGGTCCTATTGGAAACTAAGGGATATTAAGGCCTACTTTTAATAGAGTACCGGACCAAAGCATTAACACATAGTGAATACATGAACTTCTCAAACTATGGTCATCACCGGGAGTGGTCCCGATTATTGTCACTTCGGGGTTGCCGGATCATAACACATAGTAGGTGACTATAGACTTGCAAGATAGGATCAAGAACACACATATATTCATGAAAACATAATAGGTTCAGATCTGAAATCATGGCACTCGGGCCCTAGTGACAAGCATTAAGCATAGCAAAGTCATAGCAACATCAATCTCATAACATAGTGGGTACTAGAGATCAAACCCTAACAAAACTAACTCGATTACATGATAGATCCCATCCAACCCATCACCGTCCAGCAAGCCTACGATGGAATTACTCACGTACGGCGGTGAGCATCATGGAATTGGTGATGGAGGAAGGTTGATGATGACGATGGCGATGATCTCCACTCTCCGGAGCCCCGAACGGACTCCAGATCAGCCCTCCCGAGAGAGATTAGGGCTTGGCGGCGGCTCCGTCTCGTAAAATGTGACAATTATTTCTCCTTGATTTTTTTCTCCACGAAACAGAATATATAGGACCTGGGGATACGTCGGTGGGGCATCGGGGGTGCCCTCGACGCAGGGGGGCGCGCCCTGGGAAGGGGGGCGCGCCCCCCACCCTCGAGGACAGCCCGTGGCCCCCCAGTGTGGATCTTCTTGCAGGTATTTTTTATATTTTCTGAAATAATTCTCTATTGACTTTCAGGCGATTCCGAGAACTTTTTATTTCTGCACAAAAACTACACCATGGCAGTTTTGCTGAAAACAGCGTCAGTCCGGGTTAGTTACATTCAAATCAGGCAAGTTAGAGCCGAAAACAAGGGCAAAAGTGTTTGGAAAAGTAGATACGTTGGAGACGTATCAACTCCCCCAAGCTTAAACCTTTGCTTGTCCTCAAGCAATTCAGTTGATAAACTGAAAGTGATAAAGAAAAAACTTTGACAAACTCTGTTTGCTCTTGTTGTTGTAAATATGTAAGCTAGCATTCAGGTTTTCAACAAGATCATGAACTAACCACATTCACAATAACTTTCAGGTCTCAAGACTACTCATATTAATGGCATAATCAACTAGCGAGCAATAATAATAAACCTCGGATGACAACACTTCTCAAAACAATCATGATATGATATAACAGGATGGTATCTCGCTAGCCCTTTCTGAGACCGCAAAACATAAATGCAGAGCACCTTTAAAGATCAAGGACTGACTAGACATCAATGACTGGCTAGACATTGTAATTCATGGTAAAAGAGATCCAGTCATGATCATACTCAATGCAAATTAATAGTAATACATGCAACGATAGAGGTGCTCTCCTACTGGTGCTTTTTGATAAGAGGATGATGACTCTGCATAAAAGTAAATAGATAGACCCTTCGCAGAGGGAAGCAGGGATTTGTAGAGGTGCCAGAGCTCGATTTTTAAATAGAGATTGAATAACATTTTGAGTGGTATACTTTCATTGTCAACATAACAACCAAGAATCTCGATACTTCCATGCTACGCACATTATAGGCGGTTCCCAAACAGAATGGTAAAGTTTATACTCCCCCAACCACCAACAAGCACACTCCACGGCCAGCCGAATCCATAGGTTACCGTCCAAACAAGCAACAACCCTGAGGGAGTTTTGTTTAATTATTATGATTTTGAGCATGGGACTAGGCATCCCAGTTACCAGCCATTTTCTCGTGAATGATGAGCGGAGTCCACTCATCGTGAGAATAACCCACCTAGCATGGAAGATATAGACAACCCTAGTTGATACATGAGCTGTTCGAGCATACAAAACAGAATTTCATTTGAAGGTTTAGAGTTTGGCACATACAAATTTACTTGGAACGGCAGGTAAATACCGCATATAGGAAGGTATGGTGGACTCATATGGAATAACTTTGGGGTTTATGGAAGTGGATGCACAAGCAGTATTCCCGCTTAGTACAAGTGAAGGCTAGAAAGAGTCTGGGAAGCAACCAACTAGAGAGCAACAATGGTCATGAACATGCATTAAAATTAATCAACAATGAATGCAAGCATGAGTAGGATATAAATCACCATGAACATAAATATCGTGAAGGCTATGTTGGTTTGTTTCAACTACATGCGTGAACATGTGCCAAGTCAAGTCACTTAAATCGTTCAGAGGAGGATACCACCCATCATACCACATCACAACCATTTTAATATCATGTTGGCACGCAAGATAGACCATTATAAAGTCTAAACTAATTAAGCATGGCATAAGCAGCTATGATATCTAATTGTCATTACAAACATGTTTCATTCATAACAAGCTGAATCAAGAACGACGAGCAATCATATTTACAAAAACAAGAGAGGTCGAGTTCATACCAGCTTTTCTCATCTCAATTAGTTCATCATATATCATCCTTATTGCCTTTCACTCGCACGACCGAACGGTGTGGAAAATAATAATAGTGCACGTGCATTGGACTAAGCTGGAATCTGCAGACAATTTGATACAAGAGAGAAGACAAGGTAATATGGCTCAAGGTTAAATCAACAACAAAGCATATGAGAGCCACTAAGCATTTTCAATCATGGTCTTCTACTCTTAACCCCTAAAGAAAAGAAAAGAAACTATTTAAACGGGAAAGCTCCCAACAAGCAAAAGAAGAACGGGAAATCTTTTTGGGTTTTCATTTTTTGTTACTACTACAAGCAAAGAAAGTAAACTAGATGGAAGCTACAACTATTTTTTTTCTGGGTTTTTCTAGCACACAAGAAAAAGACTAAGAAAGAGAAATTTAAACTAAACATGGATGGTACAGTGAAAGAGTGTGAGCACCGACAACTAGAATAAGTATGAACATGAAAGTAAAGTCGGTGAAAAACACGTACTCCCCCAAGCTTAGGATTTTGGCCTAAGTTGGTCTATGGACAGTACTGGCCTGATGGATATCCAAAGTTGTAGTTGGGGTCGTACTGAGATGCAACAGATGCTGCCTGCTGAGCTGCAGCTCGAAGGCGGTTTGCCTCCGTCATGTTATAATAGGCATTTGCCTCCTCCATAGTTATAGCGTGTCTTCCTTTTTCCTGAAAGTTAAACAAAGAAGGGGCAGGAAGAACAATAGGGATGGCATGCTGCCGGTTAAAGATTAGTCGATATTTGAGAGTTTGATTATCCCACTCTATAAACCAGTGACTAGACATAGCATTACAGTCTAAATAAGCAGTAGTAAAGGGTCATCATACGGGTGCACATACACACCAAGATAGCGGGCTATGCGGGTAGCGTAGATCCCACCAAATAAATCTCCATACGAACCATTATGGTGCAGTCTACGTGCAACAATTGCTCCTAAATTATATTTCCTATCACCTAGTACAACACTCCAGAGAATGTTGAGATCAGGGACACACATGTGACAGGCTTCATCTTTACCATTTATGCATCTACCAATAAAGAGAGCAAAGTAATGAATAGCAGGAAAATGTATGCTCCCCGTAGTGGCTTGTGTGACATCCCTGGATTCTCCCACTGTAACACTAGCAAGGAATTCTCTAAATTCAGATTTACGAGGATCACTCATACTGCCCCAATGTGGGAGCTTGCAGGCAACATTAAAATCCTCTAAGTCCATGGTATAAGATTTATCATAAAGATCAAATAGGACAGTGTGATAATTACGTGAGGATGAAAATTTAAACCTTCACACAAAGCTATCAGTTAAGCCACGGTATTGGAGGCACTTATCTTGCATGAAGTCCTCGAGGTCGGCGTTACGGACATATGCATAAAATTCATCTTTGATACCCGCTTGACTCATAAATTCATCTGACGGCCATTCACAAGGCCGTACATCAGCATCCCTCGGTGGTTCATCGTCCGGCTCACGGAACGCGAGCCTCGGTTCTTGCTTCCTTGAAGGACCACCTTGGAAGTTTTTCCTAGATATTTTTCTGAAATTTTCTGAAATTTTTTGTAACTCAAAATAAAAGTTAACCAAACTCAACAAGAATGATAGCAACAACTCCTATAAGTGCCTAGAGGCTATATCATGCATTAGAACTACTTGGGACCAAGAAAATTTGACATGCGAGCTCAAGAACAAGGTCACCACAGCAAGTTAGAGTCCAAAACAAGGGCAAAAGGGTTTGGAAAAGTAGATACATTGGAGACGTATCAACTCCCCCAAGCTTAAACCTTTGCTTGTCCTCAAGCAATTCAGTTGATAAACTGAAAGTGATAAAGAAAAACTTTGACAAACTTTGTTTGCTCTTGTTGTTGTAAATATGTAAGTTAGCATTCAGGTTTTCAACAAGATCATGAACTAACCATATTCACAATAACTTTCAGGTCTCAAGACTACTCACATCAATAGCATAATCAACTAGCGAGCAATAATAATAAACCTCAGATGACAACACTTTCTTAAAACAATCATGATATGATATAACAGGATGGTATTTCGCTAGCCCTTTGTGAGACCGCAAAACATAAATGCAGAGCACCTTTAAAGATCAAGGACTGACTAGACATTGTAATTCATGGTAAAAGAGATCCAGTCATGATCATACTCAATGCAAATTAATAGTAATACATGCAATGACAGAGGTGCTCTCCTACTGGTGCTCTTTGATAAGAGGATGATGACTCTGCATAAAGGTAAATAGATAGGCCCTTCGCAGAGGGAAGCAGGGATTTGTAGAGGTGCCAGAGCTTGATTTTTAAATAGAGATTGGATAACATTTTGAGTGGTATACTTTCATTGTCAACATAACAACCAAGAATCTCGATATCTTCCATGCTACGCACATTATAGGCGGTTCCCAAACAGAATGGTAAAGTTTATACTCCCCCAACCACCAACAAGCACACTCCACGGCCAGCCGAATCCACGGGTTACCGTCCAAACAAGCAACAGCCCTGGGGGTGTTTTGTTTAATTATTATGATTTTGAGCATGGGAGTGGGCATCTCCGTTACCAGCCATTTTCTCGTGAATGATGAGCGGAGTCCACTCATCGTGAGAATAACCCACCTAGCATGGAAGATATAGACAGCCCTAGTTGATACATGAGCTGTTCGAGCATACAAAACAAAATTTCATTTGAAGGTTTAGAGTTTGGCGCATACAAATACTTGGGGCAGTTCCGCTTCCAGTGTCCAGTCCCTTTGCAGTAGAAGCACTCGGTTTCAGGCTTGGCTCCAGACTTGGGTTTCTTCGTGGGAGTAGCAACTGGCTTGCTATTCTTCTTGAAGTTCCCCTTCTTTCCCTTGCCCTTTTTCTTGAAACTAGTGGTCTTGTTAACCATCAACACTTGATGCTCCTTTTTGATTTCTACCTCCGCAGCTTTGAGCATAGCGAAAAGCTCGGGAATTGTCTTCTGCATCCCTTGCATGTTATAGTTCATCATGAAGCCTTTATAGCTTGGTGGCAGTGATTGAAGAACTCTATCAATAACACTATCTTCATCAACTTTGCAACCTAGTTGAGTCATATGATTGTAGTACCCAGACATTCTGAGCAAGTGTTCACTGATAGAATTGTTCTCCTCCATCTTACTGCTGTAGAACTTATTGGAAATCTCATATTTCTCAATCCGGGCATTTGCTTGAAATATTAACTTCAACTCCTGGAACATCTCATATGCTCCATGACGTTCAAAACGTCATTGAAGTCCCGGTTCTAAGCCGTAAAGCATGACACACTGAACTATCGTGTAGTCATCAAAACGAGCTTGCCAGACGTTCATAATGTCCGGAGTTGCTCCTGCAGCAGGCTTGTCACCTAGCGGTGCTTCAAGGACAAAATTCTTCTGTGCGGCAATGAGGATAATCCTCAAGTTACGGACCCAGTCGTGTAGTTGCTACCATCATATTTCAACTTAGCTTTCTCTAGGAACGCATTAAAATTCAACGGAACAACAACACGGGCCATCTATCTACAACAACATAAACATGCAAAATACTATCAGGTACCAAGTTCATGATAAATTAAAGTTCAATTAATCAAATTACTTAAGAACTCCAACTTAGATAGACATCTCTCTAATCATCTAAGTGATCACGTGATCCATATCAACTAAACCATTTCCGATCATCACGTGAGATGGAGTAGTTTTCAATGGTGAACATCTTATGTTGATCATATGTGACAACCCCGGCTCGATCGTGCACTAATCATACACGCAAATGCACACGATCAAGCCTAAGGACTCACGTGAAGGAATCACAGCACAACTCTAAAACATAAATAAATACATACAAGTCATATATTACAAGCCAGGGCCTCGAGGGCTCGAATACATAACATGATGTCTCACACATAGTCAGCGGAAGCGTTAGGTATCTGGGTACAGATACAACACAACAGAAGATAGGCCTTTTACAAAGGCGGGGCAAAATAAAAGCTACGATCGAAAAGGCGCAGGCCTCCTGCCTGGGACCTCCGATCCTACTCCTGGACGTCGTCCGCCGGCTCCTCGTAGTAGTACTCGCCGGCCGGGTAGTAGTAGTAGCCAGCCTCGGGCTGGTAGTAGTAGTCGTCGTCAGGGGCTGCGGGCACCATGGCTCCGTCGTCTGGTTTATCAAGTGGGTAGGACAAAAATAGGAAGCAAAGCAACCGTGAGTACTCATCCAAAGTACTCAGCAAGACTTACATCAGATCTATACTAGCAATGCATTATTATCAAAGGAGGCTTTATGTGGGTGGACTAGACTGCAGAAAGCCAGAGTAGAGAGGGGAAAAGCCTAGTCCTGACGAAGACTAGCATCTTCAACGTCTTGCAGCAATTAGAAGGGAGGTAGAATAGTTCATCATAATAATGTATAGTGTTTGCAGCATCATCAACTCATATCTCATATCTCAAGTCACCAGTTCTAGTTGTACCGAAGTGGATACAACTCCGAGTGTCCGTTACCGTAGGACAGGCTATCGATAGATTGTTTCTTCCCTGCAGGGGTGCACCAAGTTACCCACCACGCTCGCTTAACTCCGGCCGGACACACCATCAGGTCGTGCCCGCCCTCGGCTAAACAATACGACGCAACCCGACCGGATACCGCCAGAGAGGATCGAGCACGTCGGACTAAACCTATGCCCCCGGGGGTCGGGGCCATCGCCCCGGACGCTCCGTACGTTGCGAGGACGTTCGGTAGCAGACCTAGCAACCCCTTATACAAGCGCAGTTGCATCCTAAGTCCAATCCGAACGGGCCGCTCAATCGCTGACGTCGTGACGACTCCGGCTGATGTATACGACGCAGAGCACCCACTCACACCCACGTGGTGGTTAGTGCTATCGGACCCGGAGGCCCCTCGGATCAAATATCCAAATCGCTTAGTGTGTTGGGAGCGCGCGGTAACGAGCGTTGCCACCACACCGGTGACCACGACGTCCCGTCTCGAAGACTTGTGACAAGGACCTTACGGACCAGCCACGCTTCGTAGTTATCTCGCGGGTACCCTCTCTGGTCACCCGACTCCACAGCTCACGCCTCGAAGGCACTCGCGGGTACCCCTCTGGGTCAACCCGCCTCCATCCAACATGTGTAGTAGTAACTTCAAAGTGTCATCAGACGCACGATACCTCTGGCCGCACGCCTTTGTTCCTGGCGACGTCCGGCCTCGGGGATCGATACGTCTTTAAACACGGTGTGGTGAACAGGGCATCCGTGTGGTTTCCATGCCGATGAGGAATCCGAGGAATCACCCTCGTTGGACTCCGAAACGACAAGTCCCGATAAGGTGGTACCGGAGGAATCACCCTCGGCGGTATTCACCATAGCGGATGCACGACAAAAGCTAAGTCGGAAGTGGGAAGAGGAATCACCCTCGGTAACCCACAACGAGCTAGCTATAATACAGGGACAACATCAGAAGTGAGTTCGGAGGTATCACCCTCGTCACCCGATGTTAACTCTGCGGAGTCGAGCATATTAGGGGGGGGGGTGTGCGGTGATGTGAAGAAGGTCAGAGGAAGGGGCTCGATCGGTTGATCGAGGCAAGGGTACTATGCGAGGCAACTACGAGAGTGCGGGACCATAGCAGTGCTACCCAACCTATACTAAGCAGTTTATGAATAAAGACAGGTATCAACAGTTTAACAGAAACAGGCTATGCAACAGTAATAGGAGCAGTAGCAATAGCAGCAATTCTAATGCAAGAATAAGAGAGAATAGACATAGGCGATATCGGAAATGCTCAAGGGGGGGGTTGCTTGCCTGGTTGCTCGGTGGCAAAAGCAAGATCGTCGGAGGGGGAACCAATCACCGGGACGGCGTCGGTCTCGGGATCTGCGTCAGCGTCGGACTCTACCGAGAGAGTAGAGGGGGAAGAAACAGATAAATACACAAGCATATGCAACACAGAGCGTGCTAAGCTAACGTGCAGTGCAGGGTTGCCTAAAAAACATGTCTAGGTCATGTTGGTTATTTTCAAGAATTTGTTTGGATTTATTTTATTAAAGTTGAGCACTATTCATTTATTGAAAACAGGCCGAAAGTTCCATGTTCATCTAGCTAGGGGCATCTGACGGGAATACGGAAGGCGTATCTAGATTCGTATCGAAATTCTGAGCAACTTTCATATATAAATTATTTTCATCGGAGTTACGGATTAAAAGATATGATTTTTCAAAGTTTATTTGAATTTCTGGATTTATTTTAATTAACAGAAATTAATTATGACATCAGCATGAGATCAGCATTGCGTCAGCAGTCAGCTGAGCTGCTGACTGGTCAAACTGACAGGTGGGACCCACCTGTCAGCCTCTGTGGTTATTAACAGGTTTAAATTTTAAACTAACAGAAACAATTAACTATGTGGGGCCTACTGTCAGTGACTATACTAACTTAATTAGTTAACTTAATTAGGTTTAATTAATCCAACAGTGGGGTGGACCCACTTGTCAGTGGCAGGTGGTGAACAGTGCGCGCGTTGACTACGGTCAACGCGGTCAAATATTCGACGGGGGCCCACAGTCAGTGTCCCAGGGGTGGGCCCCACGCCTAGCTACGTCAGCCACCGGCGTTTAGACGCCGGCGAGCTCGTTCTCGCGGCGGTGCGGCTCGGGAACGGTCGGAAAACGCGCTCCGGCCACCGTTTGGCGCGCGCGAGGTGGCGTTCGAAAGAGGAGAGCGAGGCGCATCATGTGGTGTCATTGTTCGGTCTCGGGGAGGTCTAAAACGACGGCGGCAAACGTCGAGGCGGTCGCCGGAGTTCGGCCGTTGGCGGATCCGGCGACGCAGGGCACGGCAAGGCGAGGGGCTGGTCTCGCTGGAACCGCACGGACGTGCTGAGCACGGATATGAGCTCGGATGAGCATGTCATCGACGGGCACAACGGCGACGAGCGCCTCGGCGGAGCGGAGTTCGGCGTCGACGGCGAGCGGCGTCTATAGGTCGAGGTGGAGCTCAACAGAGGAGGGAGAAGGGGTGGTGGCTCACCGTGCGGCACGCAGAAGGCCCGCGACAGTTTAGGAGCTGCAGAGGGGGCGCCGGAGACGGAGGGATCTCGCCGGAGCCGAGGAGGAAGACGAGCTCGTGGGGCTCGTCTCAGCGGCTCCCGGCTCGAACCAGCGGTAGTGGAGGAAGTAGACGAGGCAGGTCCGCCTCCTGGACACCAGAAGGAGGCGCGGGGACGCCGGTGGCCGCGACAGAGCAGAGGCGCGGCGACGTTGGCGTCGGGCGTCGGTGGTTCTGGTGGAAGGAGGAGAAGAACGAGGTGAGCGAGGGGGGGAAATGGAGGAGGAGGGTCAGGGGAGACGGCTCGGCGCCGGTCTTATCCCCTCCCACCTGCCCTCGTCGCGGTGGCGAGCTGCGGGCGGCCGGCGCCGTTCGGCCACGGCGGAGGCGACACGGAGGGGGGAGCAGGTAGAGGAGAGGTGGGCTGGGCTCGGCCCACTGCCAGGTAAGTGGCCTCTGGCCCCTTTTCCATCTCTTTTAAATTTCTGTTTTGCTTTTATTTATAAACAGAGAGGGAGAGGGAAATATTTGAGCATGCATGATACTTTAGAAAATTATGGGACTAGGCCCAATATTTCCATTACTCATTTATGCTCTGCCCTAGCAATTTTGATGATTTTTGAACACTGTTTGGATTTTTCATAAATGCAAAGGCATTTTTAGAGTGCTGAAATGGCTTTGTTTAATTGCTACTGTTCATCTTTGCTCATGAGTGATGTTGTTTTCCTCAACAAATAAATGTTATGGAATTTATGCAAGATGATGAACATTTTTGCAGCAACTTTGGTGCAACTTCATTTTGCACTTGAATTTGAATTTGAGTTTTCAGGGGAGTTTTTGAAGTGTTTGCTTTAACCTCTGTGATTATGCCTTGTAAATGAAAATGACTTGGCATTATTAGCAGTTGATCACAGTGATCATTACAAGGGGGTGTTACATCATATCTACTATATGATTCACGCTCGACCTTTCGGTCTCCAGTGTTCCAAGGCCATATCTGCATATGCTAGGCTCGTCAAGTTTAACCCGAGTATTCTGCGTGTGCAAAATTGGCTTGCACCCGTTGTATGTGAACGTAGAGCTTATCACACCCGATCATCACGTGGTGTCTCGGCATGACGAACTTTCGCAACGGTGCATACTCAGGGAGAACACTTATACCTTGACATTTAGTGAGAGATGATCTTATAATGCTACCGTCGATCTAAGCAAAATAAGATGCATAAAAGATAAACATCACATGCAATCAATATAAGTGATATGATATGGCCATCATCATCTTGTGCCTTTGATCTTCATCTCCAAGGCACCGTCATGATCACCATCGTCACCGGCGCGACACCTTAATTTCCATCGTAGCATCGTTGTCGTCTCGCCAACTATTGCTTCTATGACTATCGCTACCGCTTAGTGATAAAGTAAAGCAATTACATGGCGGTTGCATTTCATACAATAAAGCGACAATCATATGGCTCCTGCTAGTTGCCGATAACTCTGTTACAAAACATGATCATCTCATACAATAAAATTTAGCATCATGTCTTGACCATATCACATCACAACATGCCCTGCAAAAACAAGTTAGACGTCCTCTACTTTGTTGTTGCAAGTTTTACGTGGCTGCTATGGGCTTAGCAAGAACCGTTCTTACCTACGCATAAAAACCACAATGATATTTTGTCAAGTATGTGTTGTTTTAACCTTCACAAGGACCGGGCGTAGCCACACTTGATTCAACTAAAGTTGGAGAAACTGACACCCGCCAGACACCTGTGTGCGAAGCACGTCGGTAGAACTAGTCTCGCGTCGTACGTGTAATGTCGGTTCGGGCCACTTCATCCAACAGTACCGCCGAATCAAAGTATGACATGCTGGTAAGCAGTATGACTAGTATCGTCCATAACTCACTTGTGTTCTACTCGTGCATATAACATCTACACATAAACCTAGCTCATGATGCCACTGTTGGGGAACGTACTATTTCAAAAATTTCCCTACGCACACGCAAGATCATGGTGATGTATAGCAATGAGAGGGGAGAGTTTCATCCACGTACCCTCATAGACCGTAAGCGGAAGCGTTATGACAACGCGGTTGATGTAGTCGTATGTCTTCACGATCAACCAATCCTAGTACCGAACGTACGGCACCTCTGCGATCTGCACACGTTCAGCTCGGTGACGTCCCGCGAACTCACAATCCAGTAGAGCTTCGAGGGAGAGTTCCGTCAGCACGACGGTGTGATGACGGTGATGATGAAGTTATCGACGTAGAGCTTCGCCTAAGCACCGCAACGATATGACCGAGGTGTGTTTCTGTGGAGGGGGCACCGCACACGGCTAAAAGATCAATGATCAACTTGTGTCCATGGGGTGCCCCCACCCTCGTATATAAAGGAGTGGAGGAGGGGGAGGGTCCGGCCCTCTATGGCGCGCCCTAGGAGGAATCCTACTCCCACCGGGAGTAGGAACCCCCCCCCTTCCAAGAGTAGGAGGAGGGAAGGAAGGAGGGGATAGGAGGAAGGAAAGGGGGGCTGTAATGCCCAGGATGGAGTTATACCTCCTACGTGTCGAGGTACGACTTAAAGGCATAAATCCATCCTACAATGATCTCAAGTTTGGTAATCTTTGCACATCTCATGTAAAAGAGGGGATTGTAAACATAAATAGTTGGCTTACACTCGCCACATCACAGAATTACAATTCAAGTCTCAATCATCATACATTAAGAACATCACAACCCTCTAAGGGCAAAATCCAAATGTCAAGATACCAAACTGAAATAAATAAACCACAGGCGGATCGAATCCTAGTAGAAGTCTCCACTACTGATCATCCGGATATCGCACATAGTACCGACTACGCTCCTCGTCGTACTCCCAATCCAGCTCGGTGCCATCACCTGGATAGCTCACAGCTGGACCTGCATCTGGTGTGGTGAAGTAACTGTGAGCCACAGAGGACTCAGCAATCCCGTTCCCGGGTAACAAGACCATTTAAGCCTTTGGGAGAGGATAAGGCTGAAGAAAAGAATAAGTGTCTGCAGCAGCAACTAGCAACTAGCTTACGTGAGTGAGAGCGAGAAGAGAAAGCCTCGAACGAGAAGTGATCACGAAGTGATCCTAGCTACAAGCTCACAAACATAACCCCTCCGTGTTCAACTCCCGAATCCCTATTCGGAAATTGACGGTCACGGAACGCACGCTGGTAGTGTATTAGGAACATTGTGTCAAGTTATCTACAACCGGATATTAACAAGCTCCCATCTTCCACATAACCGCGGGCACGGCTTTCGAAAGTTCATAACCCTGCAGGGGTGTTCCAACTTGACCCATTACAAGCCCACGATCCGCGGAGTCGCAACTCCAAAGTGGGATGACCCGAGTATCCTCGGAATCCCGTGCTCAAGATATACCGAGCTAAGGTAAGGCTAATCCAGCAAATCCTCCCGGCGTGCCGACACCCTGATAGTAGCCGCGCGTATCTCGTCTCAGGCCACGACCGGATGAGCACAGCGTACAGTGGCCGAAATACCCAAGTTGCCAAGGGGGGCCCCGCACACGACTCTAGTTTGGACCAACACTCAAATCGAGCACTGGCCCAGGGGGGTTGAATTAATTAAGCCTCGGGTTAATTACTCCCTCGGAAAGTTTTAGTTGTTTAGGCGAATAGTACCAATGTTGGGACTTGCTGGAAAAGACTTAGCACTTAGCGGTTTATCGAGGGGGTCCCATACACCCCAACCGTGTTAGGAACGCGTAATCAAGGAACATAACACCGGTTTATACGGTTCCTAACGGCATGAGTGGAACAAATCACCAAGCAAAAGGCTTAGCCTTCCACCCTTGTGTGACGACCCCGGCCCGACCGTGCACTAATCATACACGCAAATGCACACGATCAAGCCTAAGGACTCACGTGAAGGAATCACAACACAACTCTAAAACATAAATAAATACATACAAGTTATATATTACAAGCCAGGGGCCTCGAGGGCTCGAATACATAACAAGTGTCATACACAAGGTTAGCGGAAGCGTTAGGTATCTGGGTACAGATACAACACAGAACAGAAATAGGCCTTTGTCAAGGCGGGGCAAAAGAAAAGCTACGATCGAAAAGGCGCAGGCCTCCTGCCTGGGACCTCCGATCCTACTCCTGGTCGTCGTCCGCCGGCTCCTCGTAGAAGTACTCGCCGGCCGGGTAGTAGTAGTAGCCAGCCTCGGGCTGGTAGTAGTAGTCGTCAACGGGGGCTGCAGGCACCATGGCTCCGTCGTCTGGTTTATCAAGCGGGAAGGACAAAAGGGGGAAGCAAAGCAACCGTGAGTACTCATCCAAAGTACTCAGCAAGACTTACATCAGATCTATACTAAGCAATGCATCATTTTCAAAGGAGGCTTTATGTGGGTGGACTAGACTGCAGAAAGCCAGAGTAGAGAGGGGAAAAGCCTAGTCCTGACGAAGACTAGCATCTTCAGGGTCTTGCAGCAATTAGAAGGGTGCAGATTAGTACATCATAAAGTAAAGTGTTCATAGTAATATCAACCTCGGCCGGGGATCCTTCCTCGACTCCCTGCGAGAAAGCAATCCCAGAGCCCTACCTCATATCTCAAGTCACCAGTTCTAGTTGTACCGAAGTGGATACAACTCCGAGTGTCCGTTACCGTAGGACAGGCTATCGATAGATGTTTTCTTCCCTGCAGGGGTGCACCAACTTACCCACCACGCTCGCTTAACTCCGGCCGGACACACTGGCTGGGTCATGCCCGGCCTCGGCTAAACAACACGACGCAACCCGACCGGAAACCGCCAGAGAGGATCAAGCACGCCGGACTAAACCTATGCCCCCGGGGGTCATGGCCCATCGCCCCGGACGCTCCTGCACGTTACGTGGCCGTTCGGTAGCAGACCTAGCAACCCCTTATACAAGTACGCAGTTGCATTCCGGGTCCAATCCGAACGGGCCGCTCAATCGCTGACGTCGTGACGACTCCGGCTGATGTATACGACGCAGAGCACCCACTCACACCCACGTGGTGGTTAGTGCTATCGGACCCGAAGGCCCCTCGGATCAAATATCCAAATCGCTTAGTGGATTGGGAGCGCGCGGTAACGAGCGTTGCCACCACACCGGTGGCCCCGACGTCCCGTCTCGAAGACTTGTGACAAGGACCTTACAGGACCGGCCACGCTTCGTAGTTATCTCGCGGGTACCCTCACTGGTCACCCGACTCCATAGCTCACGCCTCGAAGGCACTCGCGGGTACCCCTCAGGGTCAACCCGTCTCTATCCAACATGTGTAGTAGTAACTATAAAGTGTCTTCAGACGCACGATACCTCTGGCCGCACGCCTTTGTTCCTGGCGACGTCCGGCCTCGGGGATCGATACGTCTTTAAACACGGTACTGTAAACCAGGGCATCCGTGTGGTTTCCATGCCGATGAGGAATCCGAGGAATCACCCTCGTTGGATTCCTAAACGACAAGTCCCGTTAAGGTGATACCGGAGGAATCACCCTCGGCGGTAATCACCATAGCGGATGCACGACAAAAGCTAAGTCGGAAGTGGGAAGAGGAATCACCCTCGGTAACCCATAACGAGCTAGCTATACTACAGGGACAACATCGGAAGTGAGTTCGGAGGTATCACCCTCGTCACCTGATGTTAACTCTGCGGAGTCGAGCATACTAGGGGGTGTGCGGTGATGTGAAGAAGGTCAGGGGAAGGGGCTCGATCGCTTGATCGAGGCAAGGGTACTAAGCGAGGCAACTACGAGAATGCGGGGCCACAGCAGTGCTACCCAACCTATACTAAGCAGTTTAGGAATAAAGACAGGTATCAACAGTATTGCAAAAACAGGCTATGCAGCAGTAATAGGAGCAGCAGCAGTAGCGGCAATTCTAATGCAAGAATAAGAGGGAATAGACATAGGCGATATCGGAATGATCGAGGGGGGGTTGCTTGCCTGGTTGCTCGGTGGCAAAAGCAAGGTCGTCGAAGGGGGAACCAATCACCGGGACGGCGTCGATCTCTGGAGCGGCGTCAGCGTCGGACTCTACCGAGAGAGAAGAGGGGGGGAAGAAACAGATAAATACACAGAATACAAGCATCACAAAGCGCGCTAGGCTAATGTGCAGTGCAGGGTTGCTTAAAAACATGTCTAAGTTATATTAGTTATTTTTAGGAATTAACTGGAATTACTAACCGGTGTATGTGCACTATTCATCTACCGGAAACAGGCTAAAAGTTGCGGGTTCACCTCCGTAGAGGGTCCCGTCACGGAAACAGATAGCACGGTTGGCTTCGTCTCGTCGTTCTGAGCAACTTTCATGTAGAAAGTTTTTTCATCCGAGCTACGGATAAAAAGATATGAATTTCCTAAGTTTTCATCAATTTCTGGATTTAATTTAAAACATAAAAGAGTTACTGCATCAGCATTGCGTCAGCACTGCGTCAGCCACACGCTGACCAGTCAAACTGACAGGTGGGTCCCACCTGTCAGCCTCTCTGGCTCTAACAGCGTATTAACTAAATTAACAGGGCTGTTTAGTGGGGTGGACCCCACATGTCAGTGAGTCATTAACACTAATTAATTAATTAACTAATTATCATTTAGACTAAAACATTTTAATTATTTTTTAAAAAACGTTTTTCGAGCGGGGCCCACACGTCAGTGGGCCAGAGGTGCCCAGTCAGCCAGTTGACCAAGTCAACTGGTCAACTGGGGCCCGTGGGGGCCACTGGCAGTGACCCAGGGGTGGTCCCCACCTGAGCCACGTCGGCCGGCCGGCGTTTAAACGCCGGCGGGCGCGTCTCCGCGGCGGCGCGGCTCGGGCGCGCGTCGGAAATGGGCTACGGGCCACCAAAATGGACGGGGCCGGGCGCGTTCGATCGGCGAGACGACGGCGAGGCCAACGGTGGAGGTGGCGCGGGCAACGGCGGCCGGATACGCCGGCGGCGAGCACCGCGGCGGACGGCCGGAGTAGGGCCTCTTCGAAACTGCGCTCCGGTCGACCATTTTGCGCGCGAAGGGGGCGCGTTCGAACGAACAGCGAGCACCGCGTCGAACGGAGGTGACCGGAGCCACTGGGGTGGTCGGAGCTGCGAGCTGCGACGTCGCCGGCGGCGAGGAGCTCGGGCGTGCTATGGCAACGCCGAGGCAGAGCGCTAGGGGGCAAAGGAAGAGGCTAGGCGGGGGCTTCTCGACGCGGCGAGCACGATGGTGCTACGCACGGGACCATAGGGTCACCGTGGCCACGCCGGCGACGAGGAAGACGGCGGCGCGTTCGGACGTCACCAAAACGGTGGCTACGGGGCGCGTACGGGCAAAATGAGGGGAGGAGCAGAAGTGGAGCTCACCGGGCGAGCTCACGGAGGCTCCTCGGGTGGCTTAGGAGCAGCAGACGTCGACGAATCGCCGGGGCTCGCCGGCGTCAGGGAAGAAAGGGGGCGGCAGCGTGCGCTCGTTCCCGAGCCTCCCAGCTTCGGCTCGTGGGCGAGGACGGCGTAGTCGAGGCCCGCGCACACGCCAGACACGATGGCGAGGCCGGCCGGGGACGGTGGCCGTGGGAACGGCGGTCGAACGGCGGCGGGGCTCTCGGCTCCGCCCGGATCTGAGAGGAGGGAGAGGGGAGAGGCTGGGCGAGGCGATGGGAATGGATAGGGACGGAAGGGGGAGAGGGAGGAGCTCCCTCTTATCCTCTCGGCGGCGCTGTGGCGGCAGGTGTCGGCGAGCGCGGCGGCGAGCGCGTGCGGTCCAGGGCGCGGGCGACAGCGAGGCGGGAGCAGGTAGAAGAGGGAGATGGGCTGGGCCGGCTCGGGCCACAGCGGGCGACAGGTAAGCTTCTCCTCTGTTCTATTTTCTTTTATTTATTTAACAGAGGTGAAAATGAAATGAAAAGGCCACCAGAGGACTTTTGTAAAATGTAGAAGTTGGTCCAAATATTACTTGGCAATATACCGCATCACCAAAAATTGGTTTGGGCAAAATTGGATCACTTTTGAAATATTCAAAAATGATAAAGGCATTTAAAGTGCTGTTTTTGGCACTGTTTGATGCCCTAGCCCATAATTGGAGTTGATGGTGATGTTGTTTTCAACAACAACATTTGTTTTGGAATATTTGCTAAATGATGAACATTATTTCATAATTTTTGGAACAACTTCATTTTGCATTTGAATTTGAATTTGAATTTTTCAGGGGCAAATTTGAGTTGCTTTGTTTAACCACTGTGATTAGCTTTGCAAATGAACATGACATGGCATGATTAACCAAATGTCACAGTGCTTAATACAAGGGGGTGTTACAAATTCTCCTCCTCTAAAAGAAATTCTCGTCCCGAGAATTTAGGAGGTAGAAGTAAAGAGGTCGGGGTATTCCGCCCGAAGGTTCTCCTCGCGTTCCCAAGTGGCTTCATCTTCGGTGTGATTCGACCACTGCACCTTCAGGAACTTGGTTGTCTTCTGACGGGTCCGACGTTCAGCTTGATCGAGGATGCGGATCGGATGCTCCTTATAAGAAAGATCATCTTGAAGCTCGAGCATCTCGTGATCCACAGCACGATGCGGGGACTCCTTGAAAGATCGGCGGAGTTGCGACACATGGAACACATCGTGGATATGCGAGAATTGCGGCGGCAATTGCAATTTGTAAGCCACGAATCCACGTCTAGCAACCACGGGGAAGGGACCAATGTAGCGTGGAGCTAACTTGCCCTTGACGCCGAAACGGTGCGTGCCCTTCATAGGGGTGACACGAAGATAAACTTGATCACCTGGTTGATAAGTCAATCCCCATCTCTTGCGATCAAAGTTGCTCTTCTGGCGATCTTGAGCCGCCTTGAGATTCTCACGCACGATACGGACTTGCTCTTCGGCGTGTTGAATAATGTCCGGACCAATAACTTGTCGTTCCCCAGTTTCTGACCAGTTCAGAGGGGTTCGACACTTACGTCCGTACAGAACTTCAAAAGGAGCCATCTTCAAGCTTGCTTGATAGCTGTTGTTATACGAGAACTCGGCATATGGAAGGGATTCTTCCCATTTCTTACCGAATGATATAACACAAGCTCGCAGCATATCTTCAAGCACTTGATTGACTCGTTCAACTTGACCTTGGGACTGGGGGTGATAAGCTGAACTCCAGTTGATATGAGTTCCTAAAGCTTCTTGAAAACTTTCCCAGAACTTGGAAGTGAACAGGGTGCCACGGTCCGTACTGATCTCCTTCGGAATACCGTGGAGGGATACAATTCTGGAGATATACAATTCTGCTAACTGGTTAGCAGTGATAGTCTCCTTGATTGGCAGGAAGTGTGCAACCTTTGAGAGTTGGTCGACGACGACAAGAATGGCATCGTTACCCTTCTGGGACTTAGGAAAGCCAGTAATGAAATCCATCTGCACCTTATCCCATTTCCACAGCGGAATAGGAAGAGGTTGCAGAAGTCTGGCAGGCTTCTGATGTTCTGCCTTCACGCGACGACAGACATCGCATTCAGCAACATAACGAGCAATATCCCGCTTCATATTAGGCCACCAGTACCTTTGGCGGAGATCACGATACATCTTAGTACTACCAGGATGAATCGACAGCGGTGTATCATGTCCCTCCTTCATGACCTTGTCAGTCATTAGGTCGAAACGAGTTACCACAATGCGGCCTCGGAAATACAAGGTTCCATCTTCGGATATTGAGAAATCCCTGTATTTCGGAAGATGAAGTTCCTGCTTCATAACATCAACGTAAGCATCTTTGGTTTGCGCTACCTTGATAGCCTTCTCAAGATCCGGCTGTATCACAAGGTCATTAAGCGAACCATGTGGAACGATATGCAGATTCAGCTTGCGTAATTCCTCATAAAGACGAGGCTGAGCTCGCTTAACCTTGAGGTTGGTGCTGTATGACTTGCGACTCAAGGCATCGGCTATCACATTAGCCTTGCCAGGGGTATAAGAAATACCACAGTCATATTCAGAAATAGCTTCCAACCATCGCTGTTGGCGGAGATTAAGATCCGGCTGAGTGAATAAATATTTCAAGCTTTGATGATCAGTATAAATCTCACACCGGTTACCGAGAAGGTAATGTCGCCATAGCTTCAATGCAAAGATCACTGCAGCAAGTTCAAGATCATGCACTGGATAATTCTCTTCATGCGGACGCAATTGACGTGATGCATAAGCAATTACTCTTCGTTCTTGCATTAGGACACAGCCTAATCCTTGACGAGAGGCGTCGCAATATATCACGAATTCCTTGCAAGAATCTGGAGGAGCAAGCACTGGAGCAGAAACGAGCTTGTCCTTAAGAGCTTGAAAGCTTTCCTGGCATTTATCTGTCCACTCAAACTTAACGCCTTTGTGAAGCAGATTAGTCAGGGGCTTGGCAATCTTGGAAAAGTTCTCGACGAAGCGACGACAATAGCTTGCAAGGCCGAGAAAACTTCTCACTTGCTTGACATTCTTCGGAGGAGTCCAGTCAAGAATAGCCTGAACCCGTTCCGGATTAACGGCAATGCCATCCTTGGAAATCACATGTCCAAGGTAGGTTACTTCAGAAAGCCAGAACTCGCATTTGGAAAACTTAGCATAAAGCTGATGCTCTCGCAGCTTCTCCAGAACAAGGCGAAGATGTTCGGCGTGTTCTTCCTTGTTCTTTGAGAATACCAGAATATCATCCAGATATACCACGACGAACTTGTCGAGGTAATCCATGAATATGTAATTCATCAGGCGGGAGAAGGTAGCTGGAGCATTAGTCAGTCCAAAAGACATGACAGTGTACTCATAAGAGCCATAGCGAGTAACAAATGCAGTCTTTGGAATATCCTCTTCGCGAACACGGATCTGGTGATAACCCAACCTCAAGTCGAGTTTAGAAAACACCGATGATCCAGCCAGTTGATCATATAAGTCATTGATCCGAGGAAGCGGATATTTATTCTGGATGGTTGCCTGGTTGATAGGTCGGTAATCTTGTACCAGCCTATTCGTACCATCTTTCTTCTTGACGAAAAGAGACGGTGCTCCCCAGGCAGAGGAACTAGGACGGATGAAGCCCTTCTTGAGTGACTTGTCGATTTCCTCCTTAAGCTCGAGGAGCTCATGCGGTGGCATCTTGTAAGGACGTTTTGCAATAGGAGTAGTACCCGGCTTCAAGTCAATAACAAATTCGACGGCTCGAGCAGGGGGTATTCCTGGAAGTTCTTCTGGGAAGACATCCGGGAAATCACGTACCACTGGTATGTTTTCGAGCCCTTCAAGTGGTGAAGCATTCAATGCATTTGAGGCATAGATTTGAGCCTCGGCATCACGAGATATACGAGCGCGACAATTCACCAACTGATTCGAGGGGTGCCGAAGACGTACAGTCTTGGTGGCACAATCGATTTGGGCCTCGTGAGCCTCCAACCAATCCATACCCAGGATGAGGTCTATGCCGCAAGATTTCAGGACAATGGGGTACGCCTGAAATTTTCTCTCTTCAATCTCAACACTAACTTGAGGACAGAAGAGGGTAGATCGGCAAGGACCCGCGGAGGTTTGTATTTTTACTGGATGATACAGTGTGTCAAATGCAAATTCATGCTTGAGTGCAAAAGGTTCAGAAATGAAAGAATCCGAAGCACCAGTATCGAACAAAACATTAGCAATTACTGAGTTGACAAGAAGTGTACCCATCACTGTGGCTGGCTGCTCTGGGTCTTCACTCAGATTGACGTGGTGAAGCTGACCACCACGAGCATACGAAGGCCTGGTATTATTGTTGCGCTGCTGAGGAACTCCACGTCCACTGCCACGGCCAGCAGATGGAAGAGCCAGCTGACCCTGAACCTGCGGACAGTCTCTGACACGGTGACCCGGACGGCCACACTTGAAGCAGAGTCCACTCTCTGGACGAATCGCAGGTGCTCGAGGTGCTGGGACTGCAGGCCTGTACTGCATTGGCGGTGGAGGAGGCAGACGAGGTGCAGCATAGGAAGGCCTATACACTGGAGCGTTTGGACGATACATGCTCTGAGGAATCCATATGCGGCGCTTCTGAGAAGACGAGCCCGAAGATGAGCCCGACTCGCGAGAGCGCTTAAGAGCGTCCTTGTGTAGCTTGAGTCCAGTTTCAACCTGAATGGCCTTGTTCACTAGAGTGGCGAAGTCCGGAAAATCAAGCGCCACTAGAGCAAGCAGAATATCATGATGAAGTCCGCGCCTGAACTTCTCTTGGCGTCTAGCGTCAGTAGCGATATCCTCCTCAGCATAGCGGGACAGCTCAAGGAACTCCCGCTGATAGGCGTCCACTGACTTGTTGCCCTGAACCAGGTTGCGAAACTCCGTACGCTTGCGGTCGATAACCCCTTCCGGGATGTACCGAGCACGGAAGGCAGTCTTGAAGTCTGCCCAGGTAATGATAGTTCCAGCAGGCACTGTGTTCCGGTGAGTGTCCCACCATTGGGCCGCCGGACCCTTCAGGAAATACGTCGCGAATTTGACATAGTTGTCAGGGGACACGGCGGCAGAATCCAGCTCAAAGAATATGTCTCGCAGCCAATCATCGGCATCCAAGGGGTTGGCGGCACTGCGAAATATCGTTGGACTGAGCCGCACAAATTCTTGCAGAGTGATAGCGGCTGGCTGATGCTGAGCATTGGCGTTGATCTGGGGTATCTGGTTGAGCATACCCTGCAGCACCTGACGCTGCAAGTCAATGGTCTGCATTACGGCAGCCATATAGTCTGGCGGCGGAGGCGGAGGCGGAGGTGCAGGGGGATCATTGTTATTAGCCATCCTGATAATTCCAACAGGGATGGTTTAGCGACAAGAATACACATTGCATGAATTCAACAATGAAGTAAATATGCACGACATAAGGGAAGTGCAATAATACCACATCATACACATCATGACATACGGGTTCGTACATAGCGTCGGTTACAAACGGGCAGCATAACGGCGCAAAATCAAAAACTAGACATAGTAGGCGGCGCGCAGACCGCGGTAAGGAAGTACACAACGAGACATAGCAAAGCCTACATCAACGTCGGAGAAAGGAACTGAAACGGGGTAGCTGCAAGTGCGGACGGCGGATCTCGATCGCAGAAGGATCCTGAGCTCCATGTGCACTCTGATGCAGAACCCGGTCTCGGACGGGAATCAGAGGTCCACGAACTGGCGTGTAACCTCCAACCGCAGGCCACTCGACACCTGGAGGTGTGTTGATCCTGCGCGGGCAAAGGATAGACTGAGGAAGTGTCCCTGCTTGGACAGCCGGTACCAACTGCGTCAACGTCTGGTAGAGAGTTGTCCGAGTGATGGACAACTCAATCGCCAGGGCCCGAGCAGTTCGATCCAGCGCCTGAGTGTGCTGAATCAGAACCTGCGGGTCATAACGTCGACTCTCGTACGGGGCACAGATAGCTGAGTAGTATCCAGTCTCATCTCCAGCAGGTGCATACGGAATGTACCGAAACTCAGAGGCATCCAAGCTATCTCTGTGCTCTCCTCGGAGGCGTACAACAACAGCGTAGGCAGCATCATGGACTGCCATCGCAACCGTCACGCCGCTACCGTGGAAGCGGTACAGCTCAGTGCCTGAGTCATCCTGCCGGTCGTAGATACGAACATCAGCATAATACTGTTCCTGGTTGAACTCGCGATACTCCTCGTAGACCATGTACTCGGGGTACCAGCGGTAGCCCAACCTGGTCAGGAGAGCGACTAGAATGGCCGGAAACCCAGGGGCATCTCGAGCCCAGGTGCGAAGCACAAGCTGAGTCTCCGGGCGAGGTGGAAACAGAGGATCCATCTGAAAGAAGAGGAATCAGACTTGTCAAGTCCTGATGATAATTAAACAGAACTTGGTAAGAAAGGTTAAACAAACAAATGGAAAGGAATGATTATCAGACTAATCAGGTCAATGATAAGAAACCGCACTGATATCCAGCTCTCCGGGTAGATGTGAAAACGAGAACCTAATGGAGTTAGTAAAACTTAACCCGAATAGACGAGAGAGAAGAGTCCCAGAGTATAGACGAGGAATAAAAGAAGCTACACCACCCAAGTGGCGACGTGGGGCCATAAGCCACACAGCCAAGTTAGTAAAACAGTTTTTGACCTCTAGACTCAACTTCGACCAAGGAGTTGGAAAGGGGTTCCTACAGGCAGTCGGCTCTGATACCAACCTGTGACGACCCCGGCCCGACCGTGCACTAATCATACACGCAAATGCACACGATCAAGCCTAAGGACTCACGTGAAGGAATCACAACACAACTCTAAAACATAAATAAATACATACAAGTTATATATTACAAGCCAGGGGCCTCGAGGGCTCGAATACATAACAAGTGTCATACACAAGGTTAGCGGAAGCGTTAGGTATCTGGGTACAGATACAACACAGAACAGAAATAGGCCTTTGTCAAGGCGGGGCAAAAGAAAAGCTACGATCGAAAAGGCGCAGGCCTCCTGCCTGGGACCTCCGATCCTACTCCTGGTCGTCGTCCGCCGGCTCCTCGTAGAAGTACTCGCCGGCCGGGTAGTAGTAGTAGCCAGCCTCGGGCTGGTAGTAGTAGTCGTCAACGGGGGCTGCAGGCACCATGGCTCCGTCGTCTGGTTTATCAAGCGGGAAGGACAAAAGGGGGAAGCAAAGCAACCGTGAGTACTCATCCAAAGTACTCAGCAAGACTTACATCAGATCTATACTAAGCAATGCATCATTTTCAAAGGAGGCTTTATGTGGGTGGACTAGACTGCAGAAAGCCAGAGTAGAGAGGGGAAAAGCCTAGTCCTGACGAAGACTAGCATCTTCAGGGTCTTGCAGCAATTAGAAGGGTGCAGATTAGTACATCATAATGTAAAGTGTTTATAGTAATATCAACCTCGGCCGGGGATCCTTCCTCGACTCCCTACGAGAAAGCAATCCCAGAGCCCTACCTCATATCTCAAGTCACCAGTTCTAGTTGTACCGAAGTGGATACAACTCCGAGTGTCCGTTACCGTAGGACAGGCTATCGATAGATGTTTTCTTCCCTGCAGGGGTGCACCAACTTACCCACCACGCTCGCTTAACTCCGGCCGGACACACTGGCTGGGTCCTGCCCGGCCTCGGCTAAACAACACGACGCAACCCGACCGGAAACCGCCAGAGAGGATCAAGCACGCCGGACTAAACCTATGCCCCCGGGGGTCATGGCCCATCGCCCCGGACGCTCCTGCACGTTACGTGGCCGTTCGGTAGCAGACCTAGCAACCCCTTATACAAGTACGCAGTTGCATTCCGGGTCCAATCCGAACGGGCCGCTCAATCGCTGACGTCGTGACGACTCCGGCTGATGTATACGACGCAGAGCACCCACTCACACCCACGTGGTGGTTAGTGCTATCGGACCCGAAGGCCCCTCGGATCAAATATCCAAATCGCTTAGTGGATTGGGAGCGCGCGGTAACGAGCGTTGCCACCACACCGGTGGCCCCGACGTCCCGTCTCGAAGACTTGTGACAAGGACCTTACAGGACCGGCCACGCTTCGTAGTTATCTCGCGGGTACCCTCACTGGTCACCCGACTCCATAGCTCACGCCTCGAAGGCACTCGCGGGTACCCCTCAGGGTCAACCCGTCTCTATCCAACATGTGTAGTAGTAACTATAAAGTGTCTTCAGACGCACGATACCTCTGGCCGCACGCCTTTGTTCCTGGCGACGTCCGGCCTCGGGGATCGATACGTCTTTAAACACGGTACTGTAAACCAGGGCATCCGTGTGGTTTCCATGCCGATGAGGAATCCGAGGAATCACCCTCGTTGGATTCCTAAACGACAAGTCCCGTTAAGGTGATACCGGAGGAATCACCCTCGGCGGTAATCACCATAGCGGATGCACGACAAAAGCTAAGTCGGAAGTGGGAAGAGGAATCACCCTCGGTAACCCATAACGAGCTAGCTATACTACAGGGACAACATCGGAAGTGAGTTCGGAGGTATCACCCTCGTCACCTGATGTTAACTCTGCGGAGTCGAGCATACTAGGGGGTGTGCGGTGATGTGAAGAAGGTCAGGGGAAGGGGCTCGATCGCTTGATCGAGGCAAGGGTACTAAGCGAGGCAACTACGAGAATGCGGGGCCACAGCAGTGCTACCCAACCTATACTAAGCAGTTTAGGAATAAAGACAGGTATCAACAGTATTGCAAAAACAGGCTATGCAGCAGTAATAGGAGCAGCAGCAGTAGCGGCAATTCTAATGCAAGAATAAGAGGGAATAGACATAGGCGATATCGGAATGATCGAGGGGGGGTTGCTTGCCTGGTTGCTCGGTGGCAAAAGCAAGGTCGTCGAAGGGGGAACCAATCACCGGGACGGCGTCGATCTCTGGAGCGGCGTCAGCGTCGGACTCTACCGAGAGAGAAGAGGGGGGGAAGAAACAGATAAATACACAGAATACAAGCATCACAAAGCGCGCTAGGCTAATGTGCAGTGCAGGGTTGCTTAAAAACATGTCTAAGTTATATTAGTTATTTTTAGGAATTAACTGGAATTACTAACCGGTGTATGTGCACTATTCATCTACCGGAAACAGGCTAAAAGTTGCGGGTTCACCTCCGTAGAGGGTCCCGTCACGGAAACAGATAGCACGGTTGGCTTCGTCTCGTCGTTCTGAGCAACTTTCATGTAGAAAGTTTTTTCATCCGAGCTACGGATAAAAAGATATGAATTTCCTAAGTTTTCATCAATTTCTGGATTTAATTTAAAACATAAAAGAGTTACTGGGTCAGCATTGCGTCAGCACTGCGTCAGCCACACGCTGACCAGTCAAACTGACAGGTGGGTCCCACCTGTCAGCCTCTCTGGCTCTAACAGCGTATTAACTAAATTAACAGGGCTGTTTAGTGGTGTGGACCCCACATGTCAGTGAGTCATTAACACTAATTAATTAATTAACTAATTATCATTTAGACTAAAACATTTTAATTATTTTTTTTAAAAACATTTTTCGAGCGGGGCCCACACGTCAGTGGGTCAGAGGTGCCCAGTCAGCCAGTTGACCAAGTCAACTGGTCAACTGGGGCCCGTGGGGGCCACTGGCAGTGACCCAGGGGTGGTCCCCACCTGAGCCACGTCGGCCGGCCGGCGTTTAAACGCCGGCGGGCGCGTCTCCGCGGCGGCGCGGCTCGGGCGCGCGTCGGAAATGGGCTACGGGCCACCAAAATGGACGGGGCCGGGCGCGTTCGATCGGCGAGACGACGGCGAGGCCAACGGTGGAGGTGGCGCGGGCAACGGCGGCCGGATACGCCGGCGGCGAGCACCGCGGCGGACGGCCGGAGTAGGGCCTCTTCGAAACTGCGCTCCGGTCGACCATTTTGCGTGCGAAGGGGGCGCGTTCGATCGAACAGCGAGCACCGCGTCGAACGGAGGTGACCGGAGCCACTGGGGTGGTCGGAGCTGCGAGCTGCGACGTCGCCGGCGGCGAGGAGCTCGGGCGTGCTATGGCAACGCCGAGGCAGAGCGCTAGGGGGCAAAGGAAGAGGCTAGGCGGGGGCTACTCGACGCGGCAAGCACGATGGTGCTACGCACGGGACCATAGGGTCACCGTGGCCACGCCGGCGACGAGGAAGACGGCGGCGCGTTCGGACGTCACCAAAATGGTGGCTACGGGGCGCGTACGGGCAAAATGAGGGGAGGAGCAGAAGTGGAGCTCACCGGGCGAGCTCACGGAGGCTCCTCGGGTGGCTTAGGAGCAGCAGACGTCGACGAATCGCCGGGGCTCGCCGGCGTCAGGGAAGAAAGGGGGCGGCAGCGTGCGCTCGTTCCCGAGCCTCCCAGCTTCGGCTCGTGGGCGAGGACGGCGTAGTCGAGGCCCGCGCACACGCCAGACACGGTGGCGAGGCCGGCCGGGGACGGTGGCCGCGGGAACGGCGGTCGAACGGCGGCGGGGCTCTCGGCTCCGCCCGGATCTGAGAGGAGGGAGAGGGGAGAGGCTGGGCGAGGCGATGGGAATGGATAGGGACGGAAGGGGGAGAGGGAGGAGCTCCCTCTTATCCTCTCGGCGGCGCTGTGGCGGCAGGTGTCGGCGAGCGCGGCGGCGAGCGCGTGCGGTCCAGGGCGCGGGCGACAGCGAGGCGGGAGCAGGTAGAAGAGGGAGATGGGCTGGGCCGGCTCGGGCCACAGCGGGCGACAGGTAAGCTTCTCCTCTGTTCTATTTTCTTTTATTTATTTAACAGAGGTGAAAATGAAATGAAAAGGCCACCAGAGGACTTTTGTAAAATGTAGAAGTTGGTCCAAATATTACTTGGCAATATACCGCATCACCAAAAATTGGTTTGGGCAAAATTGGATCACTTTTGAAATATTCAAAAATGATAAAGGCATTTAAAGTGCTGTTTTTGGCACTGTTTGATGCCCTAGCCCATAATTGGAGTTGATGGTGATGTTGTTTTCAACAACAACATTTGTTTTGGAATATTTGCTAAATGATGAACATTATTTCATAATTTTTGGAACAACTTCATTTTGCATTTGAATTTGAATTTGAATTTTTCAGGGGCAAATTTGAGTTGCTTTGTTTAACCACTGTGATTAGCTTTGCAAATGAACATGACATGGCATGATTAACCAAATGTCACAGTGCTTAATACAAGGGGGTGTTACACCTTGCCAATATATAGATGATTTCATTTTAAGCATTTATATAGTGTGATAAAACCCAACCAAACTTCAACATGAAGCAAGCATCTTCGATCTTCACCTGCAACTAGCAATGCTATAAGACGGGCTGAGCGAAGCGTACTTAGCCAAGCAACGGTTTTGCATAGGTAGGTTGGTTAAACATGGCAATGGTTACAGTAGGAGGCTGACAAGAAGATCATGGGCATCGAGGCAAAACTATAGAGCGGAACTACTAGCAATAGGCAAAGATAGTAATGTTATCGGGGTTCGGTCATCTTGCCTGAAGAGAAGTCGTTCGGATCGTAAGAAGGGTCCTCGTGCTCAACCTCGTTGGAAACCTCGTGCTCGTACTCGAACTCGGACTCTGCTTCCGGCTCTAAACAAAACAATCACACCAAGCACAAATCAACAAGATGCAATGCGCACTCGAAAATGATGGATGCATGATGGATGCACTAAGGATGCACACGGAGCACGGAAAATATCACTCAAGCAAAACACCTCAAAACATCATAACAATCTGATATTATTAATCTACACAGAAAATCAATCAAGTTTCATATAAGATTCACTGAAATCGGAGTTACGGGCTAAAAGTTATGCCCGAAACAAGAAATGAGCGAAAGCTGAAAATTACAGCAACATAGCAACTTCGGAGCACAAAATAATTAAACTACATCACTCAAATATCATGGCAAAGGACATGAACACAAACTAGACATATACTACAGCAACTAAGTCCAAAGGTGCACCCCCAAAGGAGTCACGGTTCAATAGCAATGAGCTCGGACATATTGAACTTGACAATAAAATTCTGGCAGCAGAATTTTATTGAAACTTTGGAGCAAAAGATAAACATGCTACAGCCACTTAAATAGACATGTGAGGACATGAATGGAAAGACAACAATATATACTACAAGGAACAATCAAGATCCACTCCAAAACTATCATGGTTTGTCCTAGAACATCACACGAACATGGCATCGGAACGTTACAGATTTCAGACTTAGTGAAAAAACCACTAAGTCCTAAAACAGCAATTTCATCATGGCATCTAAAAGAGCATGTTTAAGTCACCTCGAAACTAAACATGGCAAGTGGTAAGCACCTCATCAAAGTACACATGAAGGTGATTCCGAAACACACAAGCATGCTTCATGGAGGTAAACACAACGATAGCAACGAGCTCAACAAGATGGCATTTCATAACAAGTGAAACAACATCACAGCCACATGGCACTTTGCAACGATGATAAACATGGCAAGAATAAATCTATCATGCAACCTATCACATACAACATGTAGATCAGGGCAAGACGAACACGTGGACATGTCATTTGCATCATTCGGACAAACGAGCTAAAAGATATCACATGGCAAAGATGGCATAAAAACATCACATAATAGCAGTTTATATCATGATGCACTCTTGCAACAGCAAAACAAGCACCTAGACGATCTCTAACATGCATGACAACAAGAGATGAAACGTAGTGATATTCACCACGAACGTCTGGACATGCTATTTGCGCGAAACGGAGCATCACACACAAAGTTATCCACAGTTGAACATTGCATCACAGATTAAGCAAAACAGGGACTAGGGTTGAAAAGAGGTAAACCTCCAGATCTGGATCTGAGAGGTGGAGCGGCCTGGAGGCCCGGCGGCCTCGGGCCCGCGCGAGGCTGGCGACGGCCCGGCTGGGGCGGCCCAGGCGGCGGGACGCGGGACGGCTGGCGCTGGAGAGGCCTCGGGCCGGCCTGGCGAGTCGGGCCGGTGGAGGCTCCTGGCCCGAGCGGAGTGGTGCGGGAGAGCGGCCGGCCCACCTGGCGGCGCTGGCGACGCGGCGCTGGAGGGCGATGGCTGGCGAGGCCCAGCGGAGTGGTGGCTGCGGGCCGATGCGGGAGGAGACGACCGAGGGAGGAGGCGGATCGGCTGGAGCGTACGGGCCGCTGCGGTGCCTTCGGGCTGGAGGGGAACCGCGGGGATGTGGTCCCCCGAGGGAACCGCGGTACGGGCCGGATGAGGAGCGATCGGGCCTCTGCCCCGATCCGATCGGCGGAGGCCGATCCGTTGACCTGGCCGGTCGCTGGGATCGACACGGGAGGACCGCGGCGCTGGATTCCAGATCGACGGCGGCGACTGGCTGCTCGAAGGAAAGGCGGCGGGGAAGCTGGATCTGGTGATCTGGGGAAAAAACAGAGGAGAAAGGGGAAGAAAAAAATAGGGATGCCCAAAATGGACATAGGGGTCTAATATATAGCAGGTTTTTAGGGTTAGGGGGAATTAGGGGTGTTAGGAGCCCTCCGATCGCGATCCGACGGATCCGATCGCGGGGGTAGTCTAGATGGGCCTAGGAGAGGGTAGTGGGCTGCATGTAGGGGTGTTTCTGGGCCACAAGTGGAGGCACTTTGGACCCACACGAATAACGGATGGGATAGCCAACGGAGTCCAAACGCGACGAGATTTGAGAGGCGGGTTACACACAACAAAACAACAACACACACAACAACCTCGCGGCACACCGGTAACGTTACACGCCCAAACAACAAAGTAGGCCTACGGGATGTCACGGACACGTGAGGGAGCTCCGGAACGCGAAACGGACAACGGGAAGAAACGTGTGGAACCGGATGCAACCGACAACACAAATGCAATGCGATGCACATGTCTACATGATATGAATGAATGCCACACACTCACACAACAAAACGACGAAAACCCGAAAGACAAAGAACCCGGAATGGAAATAGATGAAGCCGGAGATATATTATATACCCAAAAGGGAAAGTATTACATCCGGGGCATTACAGGGGCGCCCTCCTCCTTGTCCAATTCGGACTAGAGGGGGAGGGGCGCGCGGCCAGCCCTGGCTGCCCCTTCCTCTCTCTCCCAAGGCCCATGTGGCCCACTTCACTCCCCGGGGGGTTCCGGCAGCCCCCGGTACTCCGGTAAATGCTTGAAACCATCCGGAACCTTTCCGATGTCCAAACATAGGCTTCCAATATATCGATCTTTATGTCTCGGACATTCCGAGACTCCTATTCATGTCTGTGATCATATCCGGGACTCCGAACTACCTTCGGTACATCAAAACTCATAAACTCATAATATCGATCGTCACCGAATGTTAAGCGTGCGGACCCTACGGGTTCGACAACTATGTAGACATGACCGAGACTTATCTCCAGTCAATAACCAACAACGGAACCTGGATGCTCATATTGGTTCCTACATATTGTACGAAGATCTTATCGGTCAAAACCGCATACAATATACGTTGTTCCCTTTGTCATCGGTATGTTACTTGCCCGAGATTCGATCGTCAGTATCACAATACCTAGTTCAATCTCGTTACCGAAAAGTCTCTTTACTCGTTTCGTAATGCATCATCTTGTGACTAACTCATTAGTCATTTGCTTGCAAGGCTTATAGTGATGTGCATTACCGAGAGAGCCCAGAGATACCTCTCCGACACTCGCAGTGACAAATCCTATTCTTGATCTATGCCAACACCACAAACACCTTCGGAGACATCTGTAGAGCATATTTATAATCACCCAGTTACGTTGTGACGTTTGATAGCACACAAGGTGTTCCTCCGGTATTCGGGAGTTGCATAATCTAATAGTCATAGGAACATGTATAAGTCATGAAGAAAGCAATAGCAGTAAAACTAAATGATCAAGTGCTAAGCTAACGGAATGGGTCAAGTCAATCACATCATTCACCAATGATGTGATCTCGTTAATCAAATGAAAACTCATTTCTATGGCTAGGAAACATAACCATCTTTGATTCAACGAGCTAGTCAAGTAGAGGCATACTAGTGACACTTTGTTTGTCTATATATTCACACATGTATTATGTTTCCGGTTAATACAATTCTAGCATGAATAATAAACATTTATCATGATATAAGGAAATATAAAGAACAACTTTATTATTGCATCTAGGGCATATTTCCTTCAGTAACTGCTAGCAGTTTTGCATCTCGGTGCCACCGAGTTGTTCCACTCGGTCACACCGACAGGGCAGGTTATATATACCGACGGGTTGAATTTTGACAAACTTACCGAAACTCTTCGCCCGCGCATAACCTGCTCTGCCTCATTGGGTCCTCGGATCGTCTCCTCGTCGCCAGTAACCACCCACCGTTGGTCTCCATCGCCGCCAACGGCAATCTCCGTCGCCGTTGCCGCCGTAGCAAGCTCATCGCCGAGTTAGGGTATGAACTTGACACTTTGTGCTATTCTTTAACTCCGATTCGTAGCACATTGCTTTGCCATGATTCTTGTCACGATTGAAATCTTCATATCCAGCAGAAACTCCATAGAAAGTAGTTTCGATTCGAAAAATTTAGGGTTAGGTCTCTGTCGAACTCATCTCGGACCGACTGAGTTATAGAAATCGGTCTCACCGATTTGGCTTAAGCCATTGCACAAGTGATTTTCGGTCTGACCGAAAATTACAAATCGGTGCGACCGAGTTCAATTTTCTGTTAAACCCTAGCAATATCGGTGCCGCCGAACTATGACTCGGTTTGACCGAGTTCACTAGTTCAGGCTCCAGAATTGCTTTGGTATCACCGAGTTTAACAAATTGGTAGCTCCGAAATGGTTTTATTGAGAACTAAAACTAAGTTTTTGAGTCATCTGTTTTGCAAAAACTCTGCACTTTGTGATGCTCATCCACTCTACATCATCTACATCTATTCACATGGTTTGATGCCAGTGTTATTGCCAAGATGTCTGATCAGAGTGACAGCCAGAGCTTGTCTAAGGAGTAAGTTAACATGAGTGAGGGCACTAGTCCCTCTAGCAGTTCTGATGAGGGCAGCAAGAGCACACCTAGCAACTTGCCCAAGGTTGCTACCAAGACAAAGAAGAAGAAGATGTTGTTGCATCAGCTCCTAAAGCTCAAAAGCTTATGGGAGATGCTATCAAGTCTGGGGTTGCCCCTTCTAAGCCCAAGACTCCTCCCAAAGCTGCTCAAGCCACCAAGTCTGCACTCAAGAGAAGCACTAGAAATATTCCAGCTTCAGAGAAGAACAAGGCCCAGTGCCTGAGGTTGTAGAAGAGGCTGAGGCCCAAGTGCTCAGAAAGTTAAAGCCCAAGATTCCTGATCATAATGATGCTCATCTAGTAGCAGAAGACATGAAATTGAGGAAGGATGCAGGTCTCAGAAAGTGGAGACAAGCTGATCCATATGCTATAAGGAGAAGGACTGTTGTGGACTACATGTTTCACACCAAGGAACAACAAGACTTCTATGAGACAGTTCTGCTCGACAAGAAGCCCATAGTGTGTGATATGAAGAGGGTGGTCTGGGACTTCATTGATGAGAATGCAGATTACTTTCCCAATGTGCATGAAAGCTTCAAAGCATGTGGTGTTGACAAGTTTGTGGCTCAGAAGTTGACAAAGTGGAATGATGAACTCATCATGCAATTCTACTCCACACCTCACTTTTATCATGATGGTAGAATTGTATGGATGTCTGAAGGTATAAGGTACCAGTCTACTGTTGATGAGTGGGCCAAGCTGATTAATGCCCCTAAAGAGCATGAAGATGATTTGGATGTGTATGCCAAGAAGAAGCAATACCACAACTCTATGGCCAATATGTACAAGGAGATCCGTGATGATGACTTGGAGACACATAAGTTTGGATCTGTACATCACTTGCTGTCTGGTCTAGCCACAATCAACACAATATTGAGGCATACCTTGTTGCCCAAGTCTGGAGATCACAAGATGATCAGAGGACATTCAATCAACTTGTTGCATATATTTGATGTGCCTCAAAAGTTCAAAGTTATGAGCTTGATTGTAGAGACAATCAAGAGGACTGCTGCAGACCAAAAGAGATCATGTGGGTATGCTCCACACATCCAGATGCTCATCAACTCCAAGATGGGCACATGCACATACTTATTGGACAGAGAATATCTTCCCTTGGTGCCTGACTTTGAGGACAACACAGTTGTCATGGATGAAAATGAACCATCATCAGTGCAAGCACATGAAAGGAGAGAGAAAGCCAGAGCTGAGAAAGCTGCCAAGATGCCAAGTGATGTGGAAGCATCTCAAATGACCCTCAAGTCCAAACAAGACCAAATGGCATAGCTAATTCAAGCAACTATGAGGATTGACAAGGGCTTGGCCACCTTGACTCAGAATCAGGAGAGCTTGGAGAGGATAATCGAAACTAAGTTCTATAGTCTTGATCTAAAAGTGATAGAGATCTAGTGTGCTGTTGAGAAGCTTCAGGAGGAAGCAGAGGAGAGGGGAGGACAGATGCATTTCAGCGAGTGCCTCGAGGTTAGAGATCTGCTTCAGTGCCAGTGCCTAATACGAGAGCTACTACATCAGCACCAGCAGCCACAGCTTCAGTGCCACCTCCAGCAGCCACTCCACCAGCTCCAACTACGTCATCTGAAGCCTTCGTCCTTGGAGTTCTCTCTACACCACCTCCCGAAGACCAAGCCTGAGAGATGCATAGCACTATGCATTTTCAAACTTATTGGTAACTTGTTGCCAAAGGGGGAGAAATATGTACAGATCACAGGCTTTGAGAGAGAGTGTTTTGCCTCTTTGGTCTCTCTTCCTTTTGGTTGAACTTTATTGTGCGTTTGCTTTATACTCTATGTCCGTGTGTGAGATGCATGTTTGATCATGTGAATGATCATATGCTACCTTAATGCTTGCTTGGATGATACTATATTTTATATCCTTATATGATCAATTACTTTGCTTGGTGATGAGTGCATGTTGTCAGTTTATATCATTTTGAGCGCTCCACCAAGATGTACGTGACATGGAAGAGTAACCCATGATCCTAATCGATTGTGCATTTGCATTCAAACGGAAATTTTAAAGAATGCACAAATTTAGGGGGAGCTCTTGTTTATCACATACTTCTCAAAGCGACGATGTATTTAAATCTTATTATCATTTGTCGAAGCTTTGATCTATATGTTGTCATCAATTACCAAAAAGGGGGAGATTGAAAGTGCAACTATCCCTGGGTGGTTTTGGTAATTGCTAACAACATATAGCTCATTGAACTAATGCTATTACAAGATAAATATTTCAGGAAAGTTCAATGATTGGCATGGCATGGACTAGGAATGTGGACCCCTCAAAATGCTAAGGACAAAGGATTGGCTCAAGCTCAAGACTCTACATTTTCCATTTTAGTGATCCAAGATCACATTGAGTCCATAGGAAAGCCAATACTATTAAAAGGGGATGAGGTGTTGCTTAATGGGTTTCTTGCTCAAAATGCTTAGTGATATACTCCAAAACCCCCAACCACTTTCTCACATCCACATATGTCCCAAACCAAAAGTCAAACTCGGCCCCACCGAAAAGTTCTATCCGGCGACATCGAGTTCATTTAACATAGCCACTGCCACTAAACCCTAATCACTTCGGTCTCATCGAAAGGGATCTCGGTCTCACCGAGATGGGATTGCAAACTCTGTGTTTCCCATCGTAACATTTCGGTCTCACCGAGATGAGCGATCGGTCCCACTGAGTTCGCACTGCAAAATGCAAACTCTCTGTTTCCTCTTCGTAACGTTTCGGTCTCACCGAAACGAGCGAATCGGTCCCACCGAGTTTGCCTGGCCAACTCTCTGGTGTGCTTATTACCAAAATCGGTCCCACCGAGTTTGGGTAATCGGTCTCGCCGAGATTACGTTATGCCCTAACCCTAATGAAATTGGTCCCACCGAGTTGATCATATCGGTCCCACCGAAATGCCTAACCGTCACATTATGAACTAAATCGGTCTGACCGAGTTCTTTGAATCAGTCCCACCGAGTTTGGTAAATTGTGTGTAAAGGTTAGATTTTGTGTGCAGACTATATATACCCCTCCACCCACTCTTCATTCGTGAAGAGAGCCATCAGAACATACCTACACTTCCATCATACATGTTCTGAGAAGAGAACCACCTACTCAAGTGTTGAGATCAAGATATTCCATTCCTACCATATGAATCTTGTTCTCTAGCCTTCCCAAGTTGCTTTCCACTCAAATCCTTCCTCCACCATGTCCAAATCTGTGAGGAGCTGTTTGAGTGTTGTGGAGACTATCATTTGAAGCATTTGAGCAAGAAGTTCATCATCAACACGCCGTCTATTACCTTTTGGAGAATGGTGTCTCCTAGATTGGTTAGGTGTCACTTGGGAGCCTCCGACGAGATTGTGGAGTTGAACCAAGGAGTTTGTACGGGCAAGGAGATCGCCTACTTCGTGAAGATCTACCCTAGCGAGGCAAGTCCTTCGTGGGCGATGGCCATGGTGGGATAGACAAGGTTGCTTCTTCGTGGACCCTTTGTGGGTGGAGCCCTCCGTGGACTCACGAAGCCGTTATCCTTTGTGGGTTGAAGTCTCCATCAACTTGGATGTACGATAGCACCACCTATCAGAACCAAGACAAAAACATCTGTGTCTACACTTGCGTTTGCTCCCTCCAAACCCCTCCCTTTACCTTCATATGCAATTGTTTTACATTCCACTGCTATACTCTTAGAATTGCATGTGTAGGTTGATTGCTTGACTTGTGCTACGTTGCTAAAATATGCCAAGAACTAAAATTGGGAAAATGCTAGATTTTTATTTTGTCAAGTAGTCTAATCACCCCCCCCCTCTAGACATACTTTCGATCCTACATCATGCCATGTGCTTTGGATATGGAGATCAAAATCACAAGGTGGTAATGGCCATATCATGTCACATATATTGATTTCATGCGAGGTTTATCTTTTTATGCATCTTATTTTGCTTAGGACGATGGTAGCATTATAAGATGATCCCTTCACTTAATTTCAAGATAAAATGTGTTCTACCTAAGTATGCACCATTGCAAAAGTTCATCGTTTCGAAGCACCTCGTGATGAACGGGTGTGATAGACTCTACGTACACATACAATGGGTGTAAGCCAATTTTTCACATGCGGGATACTTGGGTTAAACTTGACGAGCCTTGCATGTACAGACATGGCCTCGGAACACGGAGGATCGAAAGGTTGAACATGAGTCATATAGTAGATATGATCAACATGGAAAGGATTCTCCCTTAAAAGGAAAAGTATCATATCCCGAAGGGATAAGACCAGGATCCCTAAAAAGGGGGATATCGATAGGTGGGGAAGGAAAGGAGGGATTTCCTCCCTTCCCCTTTAGCCAACGACCCTAGGTCCTTGGAGGGCAAGCCACCATCCCCCTCCACGCCTATATAAAGGTGGCGAGGCGTTGGGGCAGCACCCTTTCGACTCTTGCCCGTTACCTCTCCTAACTCCTCTCACGTTTCACCGGTACGCGCTTGGCGAAGCCCTACCGAAATTTCGCTGCCACCACCACCACCATACCGTCGTGTTGGTCCCGATATCATCTACCTGCTCTCTCTCTCTCTTGCTGGATCAAGAAGGAGAGGACACCGCCGAGCCATACGTGTGTTAATCACTATTTTAAGTTTTTGTAACCCTAACCCATAATGTGGTAGTTTTTTTTTTGCTATTTACTCATCTTATTGATTGGCATGCACGCTAAGGGCAACTCAAAGGCGGACCCACAAACCTCTCGCAACCGTTCGGGTCGCGAAAGCCATCCAACACGGGCCTGTATCAGTCCGTGGGACGGTCCACACGCAATTTCCCCCGCAAACCAGAGACAAACGAGAGGGAGAGTGGGGCTTTGCGAGAGTCCGGACACACGAGACATCGCTCTCCACCCCCGGTCCATCCAAAAGGAAGGCGGATCCCGCACTTTTGTAGCATCCTGCATAGTTTCTGCGCCAAAATACCCCACTCTCATCTTCCATTCCCCGCCGGTCTTCGCCTAATTCCCACTATTTGCTTCCACCCTCTCCTTCCTTCCGTTGTCGATGCATGAAATCGCCAGAGAACCTGTCGGAGATGGAGTCGGCGGAGGTGTAGGAGGGCTTGAGTATCACACTCGCCCAGAAGATCAGCTTGGAGGCGCACCAAAATCGTCGCGTCAAAGCAAAGGCCACAAAGGAGGAGAAGCTCAAGAAGCGGTTTGCCACCGATGGGCCTGGTGGCGGCGATGGGCGTGGATGTCATGGCGGTCAGCACGGCCGTAGCAGCTCGGAACGCCTGCCGGTACGGTGCCTTATATCGTCGATGCCGCTATTCTCCGAGTATTCTTCACCTAGCTCGTCCGGGCGCAGCTGATGGTCGGGGAACAGATGGGTGCCCGCACGTTGTTCGCTGCAATGCCCAGATCGGGGGAGCCGGCGTACATGCGTACAGGGAGACGCTCGACATCATCGATGATGAAGGCAGGGGAGGAGGAGGGGGCTATGATGATGACCACGCATCAGTCCTACACCCAAACGAGCGATGGCACACATCAACAACAGCATTAGGCCGCCGGAGAGCAGCATCCGAAGGGGGAGGAGGAGGATGGAGACGAGGACAATCCGGATAGAGCCAAATATCGAAACAAGAAGGGTAGATGAGAAAGCTTCAACATGCCGGAGGATGAGCTATTGTGCAATGCATGCTTGGCCACTAGCCTTGATCCTCTCCACGGCATGGAGCAAAAGGGCACAACTTTTAGGAGGAACTTTGACATCTGGTTCCATGAATACAAGCATTTCACGCCCTACCCGACGCGGTCATCCGCAACTATTAGTGGAAGTCCCTCAACCATCGATGGTACACCATCCAATAGGCCGTGTCCAAGTATTGCGGGCACTTGAAGCATCTCATCGCACTGTGGCCTAGCGGTGCACAAATCACCGAGCAAGTAAGTTGATCACTAGCCGGATATGCTTTAGTATAGTTGATCACTAGCCGGACATGCATTGTTTTGTTGATCACTAGACGGATATGCATTGCTTCACTGTGTAGTCTACTGGTGCTTGTGTGGTGTACATGAAGTTGCAGAAGAAGTCCTTCATCGTCAAGCATTGTTGGTTGAAGTTGAATGGGCAACCGAAGTGGAACCTTTTCATTGCCAAGACCGCTGCCCAAGCCAACAAGGAAGAAACCGATGACCCTACCGACCCAACCCAAGAACCACCTAAGAAGGTTAGAAGAAATTTACGGGGTAAGAAGTGGGAGGAGGAGAGGGCGAAGCGAGAAGGTGCAGCGACCAAGCTGACTGAGAGATTGCAGGACATCTTGGCGAAGAAGTAGGAGGCATGTGTGAGGCGCTCGGACATCAAGGAGGAGAGGAAGGCGGAGAGGTTCAAACAGTTGATGGAGGCGACGTAGAATAAGATCAAGGTCGAAGAGAGGAGGGCCATGATCGAAGAGAGGAAGGACGCACTCGAGGAAAAGAGGGTGAAGATCGCCGCTAATGTGGAGGACGCCAAGATGTTGACCTTGAATGTCGACTCTTTGATGCGGGCGCTAGAATGATCATGCAATCAGTCCGCTACCGGATGTTGCAGTGGCAGAAAGATGAGGACGCGGCGGAGGCAGACGTGGAGGCTGCCTACACGGTGGCAAGGACACCTCCTTGATTGGGTAGCAGCTTGCTAGAATTGCCGTTCCGGCAGGGCAGAAATGGACGGACCGATGCTCTTTTGGATTCGGGTATGTAAAAACTAAGCATATTTGCCTTTTTTTGTTGTGATCGAGGATGCGATTCGGTGCGGGTGTAATCCGGCGCGTTATGTGAATCCGCTTTCATTTGATTTTGAATTTACTGACGGACATATACATGATACGGTTGGATGGTGCATGCGTGTCTGCGGACGAATATGGGAGGAAATTTACAGGTTGCATGCCCTAATCACTGGTCACCCAACGTCGCTACAGTGCTGATCTCCGAGCAAGATCATGTACGTGTGAGCCTAACCGTAACCAGCGTACTGTACACGTGGGCAGAGACATCGTCGTCACAAGAAGGTCTATCCATCTATCCTCTGTGCGCGCGAATGCAGTAGGCGCATCTACCTATCCGAAGGAACATGGAACATCGTCCCGTCCACCCCATGACACGAGAGCACCCCCGTAACAGGAAATCAGTCGATCTCGTGGCCGCGAGCCGCTGCCCCGTCCGTGTGCCCACGCTAGCTGATACGATACGGCGCAGAGGCGCCTGTGAGCCAAGCAAACGATCTCCCTCGCGGTCGATCGGCGGGAGCCATCCCGGCCAAGCAAACGATCTCCTCGCCCGGCCACGCGGCGCTGGAAAGCATCCCAGCCACGCAAACGATCTCTCCCGGCCACGCGGCGCTGGAAAGTATCCCAGCCAAGCAAAACTATCTCCGCGCGCGCGACAAGTATCTCGGGCGCCAGCCACACCCCGCCCGCGGTGGGTGCGCAGCGGCACGGCTCGGCGCAGCGCAAGTGGTGGTGGTGGGTGGCGATCGCCCCGGCCAATGGCGGAGGAGCAAAGGATATTTGCGTATCTCCCTGCGGCGTCGGGCCCGCGCGTCAGGCCTTGGTGGGCTCCAGCGACCGGGCCGCGACGAGCGTGGGTGGGCCCGTGGGTGGCTCCCGCTGTTTTTTGCCCACGAAAGGGCCGGAAGAGTCTGCGAAGCTACCACGCTACGCCTCCTGGACTTTTTTTTTAAATACAGTACAGACGCAAGCGCTCATACATACGCGCATACACTCAACCCTATGAACGTACACACGCACACCCTACCCCTATGAGCACCTCCGAGAGACGTGTTTTTTGGCTGGAAGAGTGTTATATGGAAAAGTTTGACGTGACATGACAAAATATAAGACGGAATGTTTTCTTTTCCACCCAAGTCAACGGCGAGAGTAGAAAAGATCGAAATGTTTTTTTATCCCCGCAAAAAAAAAAAAAACTTAGGCAGGAGAGTGCTTTGCAAAAGTGTGGAGCACTAGCATGGTAAAGCCAGGGATCGCTTGCCATTAAGCAAAGTAGTAAAGCTAACTCATCGCCAAAAACAATAAGTAAAGCTACTGTACCGGCCACTAAACGGACATGTGTTGGCGAAACTTTGGAGTGGGCATGTATTAAGAAACTAATTAAGCAACGATCGGTCCATGATAGTGAGCGTAACTATCTCGACAGCTGCACCTCACGAGCATGCTTAGGAATGTGCATATGCTTAATTAGCTTTTCCCCACCATGAGGTCGATGGCAGTGTTAGCTTTGCTTTGCTACGGTTGTGGTGGAGTTGACTTAGTTAGGCCCGTTTTTTCGTTCTCACGAAGACTACTTCCAGCCTTATGCAAAATATAACCAGACATAAATAGAAGAGCGGCCCAGACGCCCGGTGGTGTGGGCGAGCTGCATGATGAATAGACTGAATGCAGTGCAGAGAGGAAGCGACGGATCGTCCCAAAAATAGTAAATGGCCGTCATGATCAACAAAGCTTCAACGCGAACCGGATCGTGCGACACCTCGACGTCGCACTCATGTGGGCATCTAACGTCTACTTGCTCGGCCAGTCCGTCCCCAAAAGTAGAAAAATGATGGAGTGATATCCTGCCGCGAAATATCATCAGCTCGGCCGTCGAAAGACAAGTCAATCCATGCCAAGCGGTGCGGCGCTCCCGATTAAATTCCTCGCTCGAGGAAAGAAGAAAGGCCGATCAAATTTCCCCACGCAACCCGTGTAGTAGATCAGACCGGATGGGCGTCCATCCATCCGTCGACGGCAGCTACGCCCAGATGATTAGGCCGGTTTCAAAAGCAGCCGAGCCGATCACGTACGTACTGACAAGTCGGAGCATGGGCGGCGTGCCGCGTGGCAGGGGATTTCGTCGTTTACGCGGGCGACGCCGGAATGGATGGAGAAGCCGCTTCCCACCTGCTTTGCCTTGGGCTCCGGACGGATGCCGATCCAGCCGGCCCGCCGAGCCCGGAACGGCGGCGCCGTGCGTGGCGCGCGGGGGAGTCGTGTCGGGGTTTACCATGCCGGGTGTGTGCCGTGTGCGTGTGAGGCTGCCGCGCGTGCCACGGTTCGCCCAGGATAGCCACAGCCGCGGCTAGGTAGGCCGTGTGCGTGCGTGACCAGCTCTCAGCCTCAAGATGAGTCGCGCGCAGGTACCGAGGGGGCGAGGAAACAGGAGATGATAGTACTCCGCGACCAGAAAATTCTCCCTAAATTAACTTGCGCCCATTCATGCTCTGGCAAGGTGCGAATGGGCGTGATTGCGCATGGTCCGCCAACCCGGATGCATACCGTGTGTGCCGACGGGCGACGGCCTGTGCACGTTTTTTTTCTGACACATCGATAAGACTTTATTCAACGCGGCGTGTGTACTTTTTTTTAGACAATCACGGCGTGTGTAAGTAAAACAAACTGAATGAGAAGGGAAAACTGAAGGCAGTGACCAGATTCGGCCCAAACGAGTTGCAATATTTACAGGAAGAACGGGCCTTTCTGACGCAAAAATGATAAGAAAGAACCAAACCATTCGAGCAACTCGGTGGCCCAAACCACATTACTAGGCCCGAGACTCAAATTTCGACAGCACTAATTGAAGAGTACTCATTGCAAAGATCACTTTCACCTCCTCAGGTTCGGACAAGTGGCGCGCTGTATGTGCGTCATTTGTCGTAACCTGAGAGTTTTTTTTTCTTTTTTTGTATATCTGTTAATTCAAAATGTTTTATCTCTTTAAACCGTACGTCCAAATCTCAAACCGTTTTCACGGTTGGATTCCTCGCATCGAGATCTTCAAAACTAGATTCCATGTTGATAGGTTTGATAAACTTTTTTTCACAGGAAAAACCTGACAGAAAAATTGACCCGGGAGCACGGATTTTTCCCCTTCCCGAAAGAGGCACGCCATGCCTCTCGGAAAGAAGAAGAAGAAGAGAAAACGCATTTTTATTCCTTTTCCGAGAAGGCACGTCCGCGCCTCTCACGAAAACACAACCATGCCTCTCGCGGAAGCAAAACCGTGCCTCTCACGGTATGAAAAAAAACCCCAGAAAACATGGTTTTTTTGTTTCCGAGAGGCACGGCCTTGACTCTCCCGGAAGCAAAACCGTGCCTCTCACGGATGAAAAAAACATAAAACACATTTTATTCGTTTTCGAGAAGCGCGGCCATGACTTTTACGAAAGCACAACTGTCTCTCGCGAAAGCAAAACCATGCCTCTCACGGAAGAAAAAAAACAAAAAACATGTTTCTTTTTCCGTTTTCGAGAGGCACTATCGTGACTCTCGCGAAAGCACAACCGTGTCTCTCGCGAAAGCAAAATCGTGCCTCTCGCGGAAGAAAAAAACAGAAAACAAGATTTTTTTTCGTTTCCGAGAGGCACAGACGTGACTTTCGCGAAAGCAAAACCGTGCCTCTTGCGGAAGCAAAATCGTGACTCTCGTAGAAAAAAACACATTTTTTCGCGCAAAAAAACTCATCTTTTTTTTCCAAAAACGAAGGAAGACGGGTGGAAAACCGAACGTAAAAAAAAAACCAAGAAAAAACCATTTAAAAAGCCAGAAATGCATGCGGAAAAATAAAAAAATCCGGAGAAAGCGCCCAGAACACGACACGTGACAGACGGTTTAGAGCGCGCCAAATGGCGCTGATCGTTGTGAGGCTCTCAACGGAGAGCTCGTCAGCTAGTTGGTCCCTCAAATTTACTTAAAAACAGAGGAGCTTCTATACGACACACTTTATGTCCGACTGGCGCGCACCGCACATGGACATCTTCCCGACTGGGCCGGCTGCACAGGAAACTGTTCAAAAAACAAAAAATCAAGCAATGGATCAACCCCTGCACCTCAGGTTGTTAAGCGCATGTCCCTCGGACGAGGTTTTCGCTCCGCTTTATAGATAAAGCACACATCAAACGCATGTCCTGTTAGAATAAATCCGAGGTGCTCTGTCGATCTATCGAGGACCAAGCAATCACACGAGCTTGACATCGAGATTTGTTAACGAGGTTCACCGATATGTCTACATCCCCAGGGCCTGACTACGGGCGCTCCTCCCCGTGACACCGTCACAATACCGCACCCCGGCCGCCCGGGCACCGGCACACGCCGCCGACTCCCCCGCGTGCCCGTGCTATTATGTTGGCATAGGTTACATCGTGTGTCTACCCTCGCTATATAAGAGAGGCCTAGGATACGAGTGTCCTACTAGGACACGACTCGATATCCTATCTGAACACAATACTACTCAGAGTCCAACTGTAACCTACCTTGTACGCAATATTCGACACAACTCTAACAAACTCCACCTTGGCGAATATTCTCCACCACCTTGAATTCGTCAATGCGTCAAACTTCCATGTACATTGGACTTGAGAAACACCATGAGCACCACTGCTACTCCCAGACTCCATTTGACTCCACCTGCAACTGTAGTCCCTTCTCGTCTTCTTCACAGTCAACACTCGAGCAAAATTAAGTTTCTCATTACTCTACTTTGTGCTCCCAACTTCCGGAGTATCCGCTCAGTGGCTTCACACACCGATCATTGACCTGCTGTAAGGGCATAGTTCTCCCTAAATAGTTTTGGTGATTGATGACAATGCATTTGCAGACTAATCGTGTGCTCTAAGCTCCTACAGGTATATCTCACTTAGGCACAAGACGATTGCTTGCCCCTCGGATTCGATGGAAGACGATGTTTTCTTTTTGCTCCCTGCCGGTGGCTTTGAGTAATAGGAAAGCCGTACTATTAAGAGGGGGTCCGTTTTGGAAAGGTTTGGGTGGAATCAACACGTACACATCTTACTCTCACACCACCTTTCCCTTGCTTCTCTGGAGTTCCGACCGTTTATTATCGTATATGCAAACCATGACTTCTTAACTAAAACATCTGTCTGGCAAGCGGTAGTACCGCTCCATAAGCGGTAGTACCGCACAGCAACACGGTAGTACCGCTCCATAAGCGGTAGTACCGCACAGCAACACGGTAGTACCGCCTGAAGACACGGTAGTACCGCATCAGCGGTAGTACCGCGTCTCCAGAGCGGTAGTACCGTGTACCTGGCCCGACACTGTATTAAGTATAGAAGTAGGTGCGGAAGTAATTTTTTACTTCCGCATCCTATGCGGTAGTACCGCTTACTCCAAGCGGTAGTACCGCGTCGTGTTTTGCTACTACCGTATTTCTGCGGATGTAGCCACGGATGTATTTTATTTCATCCGTGGCTGTCATCGCCTCTCTTGTTTTTTGCCTAGCGGTAGTACCGCTCCCAGAGCGGTAGTACCGCTCAGCAAGCGGTAGTACCGCAACTTACGTGCGGTACTACTGCTCTCTGCGGGCAGAAAACGAGCATAACGGTTGGATTAGCTCTCCCACTATATATAGGGGGTCTTCTTCCCCAAGAAGACTTACCTCTTCCCCCACATACTCCATTGTTGCTCCAAAGCTCCATTTCCGCCCGATCTCTCTCCCTAGCCAATCAAACTTGTTGATTTGCTCGGGATTGCTTGAGGAGGCATCGATCTACACTTCCACCAAGAGATATTTGATTCTCCCCACTAATCCCTTGCGGATCTTGTTACTCTTGGGTGTTTGAGCATCCTAGACGGTTGAGGTCACCTCGAAGCCATATTCCATTGTGGTGAAGCTTAGTGGTTTTGTTTGGAGCCTCCAAATTGTGGAGATAGCCCCAACCTTGTTTGTAAAGGTTCGGTTGCCGCCTTCAAGGGCACCACTAGTGGAATCACGGCACCTTGCATCGTGTGAGGGCGTGAGGAGAATACGGTGGCCCTAGTGGCTTCTTGGGGAGCATTGTGCCTCCACACCGCTCCAACGGAGACGTACTTCCCCTCAAAGGGAAGGAACTTCGGCAACACATCTTCGTCTCCACCGGTTCCATTTGTGGTTATTTCTTACCTTTACTTGTGCAAGCTTTACTTGTTTAACTCCTATAGCTTGCTTGTGTAGTTGTTATCTTTACTTTCCTTTAGTTTTCATCTTAGTAGAATATCTAGACAACTTACTTTGACGCTTAATTTAAAGTGGTTAAGAAAAGCTAAAAATTGTTAGTTGCCTATTCACCCCCCCTCTAGTCAACCATATCGATCCTTTCAATTGGTATCAGAGTCTCGTCTCTTTTTAAGGTCTTTACCGTCCAAAGAGTATGGGTGAGAACGTAGTCGAGATGGAGGACCATTCCGGTGGAACTCCGTCCTTGCCTACGTCAGATGGGGGAGCCTCGGTCTCTCGTGAGGAGTTCAATGTGGCCTTGACCACATTGAAAGAATCACTAGCGAGCGAGGTCAAAGGCATGTTTAAAGATTTGCTTGAGGGGCTTAAATTATCCACCACACCGTTGGAAGTGGCTCGTCTCGCTACCAACGTGTCGGAGGCTAATCCTGACAAGGGAGAAGCTAGTAGTGAACAAGCCCCTGTTACTAAGAATGGGAGTGGGAAATTTGCCCAATCCGCTCCTCCTACTCACTATGGAGGACCCGTTCCCACACCGCATTTAAATTCCGTTGGGCCCCCTCCCAAGTTTATCAAAAATTCTGATTTTGCTACTTGGGTGTTTTGTTCAAACGTCATATTAATCATTGTTCTACTAACCTTTGGAGAATCATTGAGCAAGGTTTTTATCCGCATGATCCCGACAACATGACTCCAAGAGAAACTGCGGATCATCAATTCAACGAGTCCGCTCTTTGCATTCTTCAAGATTCCATCCCTCCTGAAGACATTGCACACCTTCGACCCTTCACTGTGGCCAAGGAAGCTTGGGAGCATGTTGGCACGATGTACAAGGGAAGCGCCAGTATTCAACGCTCCAACTATGAAGTTGTGCAAGATGAAGCTGATGAGTTTGCTATGATCGAAGAAGAAGATCCTCGTGAACTTTATCGAAGATTAACTATCCTTGCGGTCTCTCTTCGAGATCATGGCAGTAAGGATACGGATGACAATTGGATCAAGCGCAAGTTCCTCAAGGCCATGATGCCCTACCATAAGGCCATGTCCTCTGTCATACGTCAGAGACCGGACTTCCACCACTTATCCTCAAATGAAGTGTTGGATGAGTTTGTTGCCATGAGGATCTTGGACGTGACCGCCGACAATGCGGTCTTAAGAGCTCAACGATCGAAGAAGCCTAATCTTGCCCTGAAGGCCAAGGCTTGTGTGGAAGAGGAGGAGGTGGAAGATGATGATGAGTGTAGCCCCGAGGACACCAAATATGCCTATCATGAGCACATGGCTCTTGCTTCAAGGCAATTCTGGGGCAAGAAGAACACAAGACCCAACTTCAACAGGAACAACTCTAGTGGGAACAAGGGGAAGCAACGAGTGACGACATGCTTCAACTGTGGAAATGTAAGCCACTTCGTTGCGGATTGCTGATAACCCTCAACCGTAAGGGATCGAGATAGTCTTCGCGGGTAAGAATAACCCAATTTATTGATTCGACACACGGGGAGCCAAAGAGTATTTATAAGCTTTGACAGTTGAGTTGTCAATTCAACCGCACCTGAAATATACTTACTTGCAACAAAAGATAAGTGGTAACAGCGATATGATAGTGATGATGGTGATAGTAAAAGTAAACAGCGAAAGTAAATAGCAAGAGTAAATGGCAAAAGTAGCAACTAGTAACCAGCAGGATTTAAAACACTGTAGGCTAGGGAGATGGATGGTTGGGCGCTGCATGGATGAGATATATCATGATTCCAACTTGGGGCAAGGCACACGGAAAAGTAATGATCATCTAGGCAAATATCAAACATTAGGCATGTATCCCGTAGGTAGTTGTACGTGCTTGCAATAAGAACTTGCACAACATCTTTTGTCCTACCATCCCGCTACGAACGGGGCCAAAAGGAACTTATGGAGATTAAGGTGCTCCTGTCAAAGAGCGCCGGAACAAAGCAATAAACTCAATGGATACATGTAATCCTCAAACTACGGACCATCCCCATTGGTGTCCCAAGCTGTCACTTTTGGGATCGCCGGTTCCGAACCGTAATAGGTGCAAACAACTCATAGATAGGATCAAGAACACAAATATATTCATGCAAACACATATGGTTCAGATCTGAAATCATGGCACTCGGGCCCTAAGTGACAAGCATTAAGAATAACAAGTTGAAGCAAAGATGATAGACACCATAGTAGATGATAGGCAACATGCCCCCAACGATCTGACAAACTATTACATGATCTAACTCATCCAATCCCTACCACCCCCTTCGCCTACAACAGGGAATTACTCACACATGGAAGGAGAAGTCATGGAGGGATGATGGAGTGGTGATGGTGATGACGATGGCGACGACCCCCCCTCTCCGGAGGCCAAATCAGCCTCCAGATTAGCCCTCCCGAAGAAGAACAGAGGGTGGCGGCGGCTCCGCGATGAAAACTGGGAAAAGAACTTCTGATCTGGGATTTCTCCGTCACGAGCTAAAATACGGGTCAAAGTAGGGCACCAGGAGAGGTGGGGCCCACCCAGGCGACCCCCCGGCGCGGCCAGGGGGTGGGCCGCGCCACCAGGGCGCCTGGGCCCCCCCTGGCCCCCCTCTGGAACCTCTTCTGGCTCCGGGTTCCTTCGGGTGCGTGGATTTTCTGTGATTTTTCGTGGAATTTTCTGAGATACCTAAAAATCCGTTTTCCTGCGCACAATGAAACCATACAGGCAGCTCTGCTGAAAACATCGTCAGTCCGGGTTAGTTTAGTTCAAATCATGCAAGAATGAGGTCAAAACAATATCAAAAGTGTTTGGAAAAGTAGATACGTTTGAGACGTATCAACTCCCCCAAGCTTAGCATATTGCTTGTCCTCAAGCAATTCAGTTCAACGAACTGGACGCGACAAAGAAAACTTTGACAAACTCTTTTGCTTCATTAGATGTATATAAGCATGTACTACGAAAAGAGTCTAGCAAGTATTGAAACAGTACTATGAGGACAATGCACTGAGCAATCCTTCTTTCAAGTGACCAATCACAAATACTTAAAAGTAAAAAATATATTACTGAAAATCAAGACAAGATTATATTGCACATAGCTTGAGCATATTAGGGTGGTATCTCGCTGGCCTCCATGAGTGAAGCAAAACATAAATGCAGAGACTCCTCCAGAGTTTTAAAGGAGACTAGAACAAAGACTTTCAGAATAAATAATATCACAAGCATGCAGAAGATAATGTAATACTTTGGGACAATGCACATTACACTCAGAATGACAATTATGCTCTCCTAGTTGGTGCTTTGAAGAAAGAAGGTGGAGACTCTCGAACCGTGGCTTTTGTTGGCAAGGTTGAAAACCCGTGGTCGGAAACAAAAACTAAACATGTACCAGAGCTCTTGGTTTAAAAAAAAACAGAGGTAAAAATGTTTTTGGGAGGTGCATATTTCGTCAACGAATGCTAGCAGATAACTCAATCACTTCTTGAGCTGGACAAGTTTCGAGGAACGGCTCCCGCATGAGGACGATCACATCCTCTTAATCTCCTTTGTTTATCATTGCCAAAGTTTTCTGATTTCTCATGAACAAAGCGTGAAGGAGGGTTTGTTTGTTGTATTATCTTTTATGAGCCGGGCGCACTCTATGCCAATTCCTTCTCGTATTATGGGTTTGCACATTAGACATGCAATCCCGGGGTGAAACTTGTCCAACTTAAAAAGATCATGAATTAACTACTACTTCCTCATGAGCTAAAACAGAGGCACAAAAAGAGAAATGCTTTTGATTAATTTCGAGATGGTACACGAAAGTCTTCGTTAGGAATGGCAGGTAAATACCATGTATAGGAAGGTATGGTGGACTCATATGGCATAACAGGTTTTAAGGATTTTGGATGCACAAGCAGTCAGTCCGCTTAGTACAGGTGGAGGTTAGCAAAAGACTGGGAAGCGACCAACTAGAGAGCAATAACGGCCATAATCATGCAGAGCGACAAAGCAACATTGAATCGGGCATGAAAGTGATATAACTATTCTGAAACTCAAAGATCATCAAGGCAGAGCAGACTTTTTAGTCTTAAACATGTGTAAACATGTGCCAAGTCAATCCAAAAAATTCTCTAAAGGGAAATACCACCTTAGTATACCAGACTATGAACAGTGCAATGCATGTAAATCATTTCAATAACACATTATATACTCTAGCTATTCGAGACTAGCCACAAGGAAAGCATGAACCACTGGAAGAGCATTGTAAACATAGCACTATGTCGCTACAAGCTGGTCTCTACATCATAAGTACAGGCATATGTACAAAAGTAGAAACAAGAAGAGTTCATACCGATCTTCCTTGTTGCTTCCCTTCAGTCGATCGTCATTACTGCCTCGTCACTTGCACGATCGAACGTAGGAAATATAATTAAATGCCATCACGGACTCGAGCTGAACTCTGAAAACAAAGCAAACTAAAGAGAGAAAGGGAATCTTTTTGGGTTATTTTAAAGGTTGAACGAAAGCAAAAGAAAGAGAAAATCTTTTTGTTGTTTTTGCAAAGAGAGAAATAAAGAAGAACGGGCAAAAACTTCGAAAAGATCAAAGCGAATAAAACGGATAATACAATGGAAAGATGAGAGGGGCACGTACTCCCCCAAGCTTAGGCTTTTGGCCTAAGTTGGTAGCAGCTACTGCCCCCAGGAGCCTCCTGCTCCGGGGGTATGGTAGTGAGTCCAAGGGTCGTAGAAGGATGCTGGCGCGTACACCGAACTCCTCAGAGTCTCCCACGAGGAAGGGTCCGTGCGCCAAACAGAGGAAGACCCTTCACCAAACTCGGTGGCAGTTTCTTCCTGAAAAGGTGGTAACTCACCGTGCTCCTCCTCGTCGGGCACAACCCCCTCCATGGGGTTATGAAACCGATGCTGGGCCATGAATTCATCGAACTGGATAACATCAAAGGACCATCCGTTCCTGCGAGAAAAATCAAACAAAAGAGGTGCAGGTAGACGGATCTCGCGTTCCGCTGTAGTTCCGAAACGCAAGATATAAAAAAGATTATCAAGCTCAGAAGCCATGGTAACAAACTTATGCCTTTTCATAGCAGCAAGATCAAAGCTTAAATAAGTAAAAGGGTTATCATCAGGGTGTGGGGTGCCTCCAAGATGTTCTAAGATAAGTGTGGCATAAACGCCACCATATAAGTCTCCCTTGTTACCGTTCATAGCAAGGCGTCGAGCAATTAAGGCACCCAGATTATAATCAGACCTCCCTGAGAGGGCTACCGCCAGGATAGCAATATCCGGCGCAGAAGTGTTGCTCGTGTTGTCATGAGCTAACACCCCTCTAGCAACATAATATGCAAAATACCTGAGGTGAGGAAATAAGATGCTGGAGATCTTTGACCGATGAATATCCCTCGTACCCATGCTGCAGAGAGAGTTGAAGACGGTTTTCAGCTCGAAGGGCTGAGAGGTCATCCTAGCCGTCCTTCCAACGTTCGGCACACCTATTATTTCACAAAACTTCCCCAAGGTCATAGTGATAAGATCATTGTAAATTTTAAACTCAATAGCACCTGAATCAGGATTATATCTAAAACTGTTAATGAAACTGGAGGTGAGTTTTTGATACTGAGTAACACGGCACGTGACGAGCCGTGTCAGACCTGCATTAGCACAAAGATTATAAAACTCATCCTTGATTCCCGCAGCTTCAAGGAATTCATCACATGGAAACGTCATAGCACGTGCTGGACTTGTGTCTTCCAACAACTCCAGGGGCACATGATCTTCATTATAGCTCACCCTAGCAGTCGAGGGTGAAGCTGCGGCTCTAGTAACTCGATCGGAGTGTGCGGGCCTCCTCTTCTCAAGCCACCCCTTTCCCCTTCCTAACAAACTCATTTCTGAAATTTTTGACAAATTACAAAAACAAGGATTAAAACAAGGTGGGTTAAGGCAAACTACTCAACTCACTTGCCCACGGCATAAACTTGCATCAAAACTTGGAAAATAACTTTCTACACATGCATGCAAGCTCATCTATACAGCACCAAGAACTACTAAATACTCACAAATGAAGCCACCAATTAGAAATCTAATTGGAGGGGTGGAGGAGTCACATACCAGGGAGTATTTGTTCAAAATCTCAGCTCAAATGATAGGCTGTAGAGAGAGATCGAAGAATCGCCTCCAAGAACAGCAAGAACGCAAGAACAAGTGCAGAACTCGCGTTTTTGGAGAGAAAGAGAGAGGGAGGAAGAAGACTTACCTGGAGGGGGCATGGGTTTCTGTACCCATGGTTCTCTTTCCTTCCCATGTTTTCTTGCGATGAAGTATTCTTTAGTGTATGATACGTCCAAAACGTATCTATAATTTCTACTTGCTCCATGCCTCTTTTGGGTGATATTGCTATGATATTTATACACTTCCATACACTTTTGATCATATTTGGACTAACCTATTAACTCAGTGCACCCCAGTGCCAGTTTCTGTTTTCTGCTGTTTTTGTATTTCAGGTTTTCCCGTCACGAAAACTGTCAGAAAAATCCCGGAAAAATTATATAAAAAATCAGCGTTCCGGAAGCTTCCACACGGCCGAAGTAGGGCCAGAGGGGGACCACCAGGGCTCCAGGCGCCCTGGTGGCGCGGCCCCCCTCCTGGCCGCGCCGGGGGGGCGCCTGGGCCCCCCAGGCCTCCGCTGATGCCCCCCTTTGGCATATATTTAACACGCGTCCCGAGACCCTCAAGGACGGAACCCTTTTTCGCGATTTCATCTCTGTTCCGCAGCCGCCGCGCTTCCAAGATCGGGAGCACTAGGAGAACTCTTCCCGGCACCCTGCCGATGGGGAGGATCACCACCGGGAGCCTCTCCACCACCATGGACGCCTCCCGGATGAGTTGTGAGTAGTCTCCCTTGGACCATGGGTCCATGACCAGTAGCTATGTGATGTTCTCCTCCCCTTCTTGTGCTTCACTAATTAGACCTCGTGAGCTGCCCTACATGATCGAGGCACATATGTAATCCTTATGCTGTTGCTATGTTGAGTTTGCTGGGATCCGATGGATTGTGAGATTATGTTCAGATTGTGCTTGAGTAATATATTTGATTTACCTCTTTTATATTTATGTTCTTAAGTAATTCTTGCATGTTCTCCGTTGCTATTTATTGCTTTGGCCAAGTAGTAGGTAGTGACTCCAAGAGGGAACGTTATGCTCGATTGTGGGTTCATGCCCCTCGATGACTAGCTTGAGTGATAGAAACATGAGTCTAGGGGATGTGCTGTTGCCACAAGGGGGAAAACAACGGTGCTTGTACCCGCGGGTGCAAGGATTGTTTACTTTACGCAAAGTTCTTTTAATGCAGTTGTCTGTTGCTTTGAGTTTACACTATGGGTGGGACTCGCAACTTAATACCAGCGAGATGTTCTGGATAGATATCTCAAGGTGGATGATTAGTAGTAGATGCAGATGGATTTCGGTCTACTTGCCTTGGCGTACCGCCCATGCTTTGAACCTCTACCTTTCTTGCAACATAGTTAGCATTGGTTTGCGCACATAATTCTGTCAATTGCCCAGCTGTAATTCGTTTAGCTCACATAGCTGTTTTATCGTCTTTTGGGAGAGAGACATCACTAGTGAACATCATGGGATCCCGGTCCATATTACCATCATTGATCACAGCCGCTATTTACTTTTCGCTTTTACTTACTAGTTGCAGCAATACCTATCACTATTATCTCTTGTGTTTGATCCTTTGTAAACGACAAGGCTGGAGGGATTGACAACCTCTCTGTACTCGTTGGGAGCAAAGTTATTTGTATCTGTGTGCAGGTCCAAGTTGATTGCTAAGTATATAGCGCCATTAGCAGTTGACACCTTCTTGTTGAACCTTGGAGTCTCAGGGGAAATCGATCCTTGGTATCTTTGCCAAGGGAAAACTTCCGCTACACTGCATCTCAAACCTTCCACTTGGGGTAACCAACGAGGGGCGAGAAGCCATCAGTGTACCTCTTACGTTTGTCAGGTGCTTCTTCTTCTCGAACTTCAGGCGGATCATTCTTCTCATTATCCTTATCTCCAGGTTCAGCACCGTCTTCAGTCTCAGCATCGGAGATAGATACACTGTTGGGATCAACAGCTGGCTCTTCATTTGTAATAGGATCATTGGAATTGTCAGCCTCCTTATGTTTCTTCTTCTTTTTTGGAGAGCCAACAATTTCTTCTTCCTGCATTTGAGAATCTTGCTCGATTCTCCTCGGATGCCCCTCTGGATAGAGAGGATCTTGAGTGCTAGTTCCTCCTCGGGTCTTAATCCCGAAGGCCTGCAAATCATCTTGTTTGGCATTGTTAGCAAGCAAATCTTTTTGCACATTAGAAATTTGTTCAAGCTGAGTTTGAACCATATGAAAATGCTTCACAAGACATTGAACATCATTAACTGTTCTACCTAGAACATCAAACAAACTTTTGATAGCAAGGGAATTATCATGCAACTGACTTTGTATCCTCTCATTAAAATGATTTTGTTTCATAATAAAATTATCAAACTCATCTAAACATTGATCAGGAGGCTTACCATGAGGGATGTCACTTGCGTTGAAATCTAAAAGAGAGTGTACCTCTACCATAGGAGGGTGAGTGGTAGGCTCACACAGCTTCTCAATAGGGGGTAGATTCGTCACGTCTTCAGCTTTAATACCTTTCTCTTTAATAGACTTCTTTGCTTCTCGCATATCTTCGGGGCTTAGAACAAACATGCCCCTCTTCTTTGGTGGTGGAGGTGGTTTAGGGACGGACCAATCTTCATGGTTTTTGGCAATCCTGCCCATCAAATCTTCTGCATCTTTCGGCGTTCTTTTCCTGAAAACACAACCAGCACAACTGTCCAAATAGGACCTGGATTCATCAGTTAGACCAGCATAGAATATATCGATTAATTCGTTCTTAGGGACTTCATGTCCTGGTCTAGCCCGAATCAGACCGCAGTACCTCCCCCGAGCTTTAGGGAGGGACTCATCCTGCAACTGTTTAAAGTTATAAATTGTTTGTAAAGCAGCATGTTGCATGTGAGCAGGAAAGTACTTATCAACAAAAGAGTGAGCTAAGTCTTGAGGACTCTTAATGGAACCGCATGGGAGTGAATCATACCATGCTTTAGCACCTTCCTTCAAGGAGAAAGGAAGAAGCTTGGTCACATAAAAGTATCGTATCTTCTCATCCGTGGTAAACAGGCCACCCAACTCACCGAGTTTAGTCAGGTGTGCACTAGCATCATCATTTTCTCTGCCATAAAAGGGGTCAGCTTCAACCATAGGTATAAGTGAAAGATCAACAGAGAAATCATAATCAGGATCATCAATGCATATAGGAGATGTAGCAAATTCAGGATCAGGAACGGTTTTGTTCTTCAAAGAGTGTTTTTCAAACAGTTTCTTAATAACTTCAGGGTCAGAGCCGGCAAACCCTGTCAGTTCCCTGCATAAATCTTCATCAAGCATATAGTAATCATCATCAAGGAGTCTCTCCTTGAGTTTACTCAAATCAGGATAATCGTAAGTCTCACCAATAGGGTAGCGAGTAACAGGAATTTCAATTCCAGGCTTTTTTGCAGCAGCAGCGATCTGTTTCTCAAGAGCATAACCAAGTGAACTAATATCATCAAGAGTAGTAGAAGCATCATCAAGAGTATCGGACATAGTAACAGATTCAGTAGGAGCATCATGTGGTGGCGGTGAGGCAAACTTACTCATAACAGAAGGTGAATCAAGTGTAGCACTAGTGCTCAGAACAGTACCTCTTCTTGTAGTGGATAGTAAGATCGGAACCTTGGGGTCTCCTTTCTTACCCATAGCGGATGAAGTGCAGCAGGTAGGATACTTCAAGTAGACTTGTAAATATTGCTATGCTCCCCGGCAACGGCGCCAGAAAACGGTACTTGATAACCCTCAACCGTAAGGGATCGAGATAGTCTTCGTGGGTAAGAATAACCCAATTTATTGATTTGACACACGGGGAGCCAAAGAGTATTTATAAGCTTTGACAGTTGAGTTGTCAATTCAACCGCACCTAAAATATACTTACTTGCAACAAAAGATAAGTGGTAACAGCGATATGATAGTGATGATGGTGATAGTAAAAGTAAACAGCGAAAGTAAATAGCAAGAGTAAATGGCAAAAGTAGCAACTAGTAACCAGCAGGATTTAAAACACTGTAGGCTAGGGAGATGGATGGTTGGGCGCTGCATGGATGAGATATATCATGATTCCAACTTGGGGCAAGGCACACGGAAAAGTAATGATCATCTAGGCAAATATCAAACATTAGGCATGTATCCCGTAGGTAGTTGTACGTGCTTGCAATAAGAACTTGCACAACATCTTTTGTCCTACCATCCCGCTACGAACGGGGCCAAAAGGAACTTATGGAGATTAAGGTGCTCCTATCAAAGAGCGCCGGAACAAAGCAATAAACTCAATGGATACATATAATCCTCAAACTACGGACCATCCCCTTTGGTGTCCCAAGCTGTCACTTTTGGGATCGCCGGTTCCGAACTGTAATAGGTGCAAACAACTCATAGATAGGATCAAGAACACAAATATATTCATGCAAACACATATGGTTCAGATCTGAAATCATGGCACTCAGACCCTAAGTGACAAGCATTAAGAATAACAAGTTGAAGCAAAGATGATAGACACCATAGTAGATGATAGGCAACATGCCCCCAACGATCTGACAAACTATTACATGATCTAACTCATCCAATCCCTACCACGCCCTTCGCCTACAGCAGGGGATTACTCACACATGGAAGGAGAAGTCATGGAGGGATGATGGAGTGGTGATGGTGATGACGATGGCGATGATCCCCCCTCTCCGGAGGCCAAATCAGCCTCCAGATTAGCCCTCCCGAAGAAGAACAGAGGGTGGCGGCGGCTCCGCGACGAAAACTGGGAAAAGAACTTCTGATCTGGGATTTCTTCGTCACGAGCTAAAATACGGGTCAAAGTAGGGCACCAGGGGAGGTGGGGCCCACCCAGGCGACCCCCCGGCGCGGCCAGGGGGTGGGCCGCACCACCAGGGCGCCTAGGGCCCCCTTAGCCCCCCTCTGGCGCCTCTTCTGGCTCCGGGTTCCTTCGGGTGCGTGGATTTTCTGTGATTTTTCGTGGAATTTTCTAAGATACCTAAAAATCCGTTTTCCTGTGCACAATAAAACCATACAGGCAGCTCTGCTGAAAACAGCGTCAGTCCGGGTTAGTTTAGTTCAAATCATGCAAGAATGAGGTCAAAACAATATCAAAAGTGTTTGGAAAAGTAGATACGTTTGAGACGTATCAACTCCCCCAAGCTTAGCATATTGCTTGTCCTCAAGCAATTCAGTTCAACGAACTGGACGCGACAAAGAAAACTTTGACAAACTCTTTTGCTGCATTAGATGTATATAAGCATGTACTACGCAAAGAGTCTAGCAAGTATTGAAACAGTACTATGAGGACAATGCACTAAGCAATCCTTCTTTCAAGTGACCAATCACAAATATTTAAAAGTAAATAATATATTACTGAAAATCAAGACAAGATTACATTGCACATAGCTTGAGCATATTAGGATGGTATCTCGCTGGCCTCCATGAGTGAAGCAAAACATAAATGCAGATACTCCTCCAGAGTTTTAAAGGAGACTAGAACTAAGACTTTCAGAATAAATAATATCACAAGCATGCAGAAGATAATGTAATACTTTGGGACAATGCACATTACACTCAGAATGACAATTATGCTCTCCTAGTTGGTGCTTTGAAGAAAGAAGGTGGAGACTCTCGAACCGTGGCTTTTGTTGGCAAGGTTGAAAACCCGTGGTCGGAAACAAAAACTAAACATGTACCAGAGCTCTTGGTTTTAAAAAAAAATAGAGGTAAAAATGTTTTTGGGAGGTGCATATTTCGTCAACGAATGCTAGCAGATAACTCAATCACTTCTTGAGCTAGACAAGTTTCGAGGAACGGCTCCCGCATGAGGACGATCACATCCTCTTAATCTCCTTTGTTTATCACTGCCAAAGTTTTCTGATTTCTCATGAACAAAGCGTGAAGGAGGGTTTGTTTGTTGTATTATCTTTTATGAGCCGGGCGCACTCTATGCCAGTTCCTTCTCGTATTATGGGTTTGCACATTAGACATGCAATCCCGGGGTGAAACTTGTCCAACTTAAAAAGATCATGAATTAACTACTACTTCCTCATGAGCTAAAAGAGAGGCACAAAAAGAGAAATGCTTTTGATTAATTTCGAGATGGTACACGAAAGTCTTCGTTAGGAATGGCAGGTAAATACCATGTATAGGAAGGTATGGTGGACTCATATGGCATAACAGGTTTTAAGGATTTTGGATGCACAAGCAGTCAGTCCGCTTAGTACAGGTGGAGGTTAGCAAAAGACTGGGAAGCGACCAACTAGAGAGCAATAACGGCCATAATCATGCAGAGCGACAAAGCAACATTGAATCGGGCATGAAAGTGATATAACTATTCTGAAACTCAAAGATCATCAAGGCAGAGCAGACTTTTTAGTCTTAAACATGTGTAAACATGTGCCAAGTCAATCCAAAAAATTCTCTAAAGGGAAATACCACCTTAGTATACCAGACTATGAACAGTGCAATGCATGTAAATCATTTCAATAACACATTATATACTCTAGCTATTCGAGACTAGCCACAAGGAAAGCATGAACCACTGGAAGAGCATTGTAAACATAGCACTATGTCGCTACAAGCTGGTCTCTACATCATAAGTACAGGCATATGTACAAAAGTAGAAACAAGAAGAGTTCATACCGGTCTTCCTTGTTGCTTCCCTTCAGTCGATCGTCATTACTGCCTCGTCACTTGCACGATCGAATGTAGGAAATATAATTAAATGCCATCACGGACTCGAGCTGAACTCTGAAAACAAAGCAAACTAAAGAGAGAAAGGGAATCTTTTTGGGTTATTTCAAAGGTTGAACGAAAGCAAAAGAAAGAGAAAATCTTTTTGTTGTTTTTGCAAAGAGAGAAATAAAGAAGAACGGGCAAAAACTTCAAAAAGATCAAAGCGAATAAAACGGATAATACAATGGAAATATGAGAGGGGCACGTACTCCCCCAAGCTTAGGCTTTTGGCCTAAGTTGGTAGCAGCTACTGCCCCCAGGAGCCTCCTGCTCCGGGGGTATGGTAGTGAGTCCAAGGGTCGTAGAAGGATGCTGGCGCGTACACCGAACTCCTCAGAGTCTCCCACAAGGAAGGGTCCGTGCGTCAAGCAGAGGAAGACCCTTCACCAAACTCGGTGGCAGTTTCTTCCTGAAAAGGTGGTAACTCACCGTGCTCCTCCTCGTCGGGCACAACCCCCTCCATGGGGTTATGAAACCGATGCTGGGCCATGAACTCGTCGAACTGGATAACATCAAAGGACCATCCGTTCCTGCGAGAAAAATCAAACAAAAGAGGTGCAGGTAGACGGATCTCGCGTTCCGCGGTAGTTCCGAAACGCAAGATATAAACAAGATTATCAAGCTCAGAAGCCATGGTAACAAACTTATGCCTTTTCATAGCAGCAAGATCAAAGCTTAAATAAGTAAAAGGGTTATCATCAGGGTGTGGGGTGCCTCCAAGATGTTCTAAGATAAGTGTGGCATAAACGCCACCATATAAGTCTCCCTTGTTACCGTTCATAGGAAGGCGTCGAGCAATTAAGGCACCCAGATTATAATCAGACCTCCCTGAGAGGGCTGCCGCCAGGATAGCAATATCCGGCGCAGAAGTGTTGCTCGTGTTGTCACGAGCTAACACCCCTCTAGCAACATAATATGCAAAATACCTGAGGTGAGGAAATAAGATGCTGGAGATCTTTGACCGATGAATATCCCTCGTACCCATGCTGCAGAGAGAGTTGAAGACGGTTTTCAGCTCGGAGGGCTGAGAGGTCATCCTAGCCGTCCTTCCAACGTTCGGCACACCTATTATTTCACAAAACTTCCCCAAGGTTATAGTGATAAGATCATTGTAAATTTTAAACTCAATAGCACCTGAATGAGGATTATATCTAAAACTGTTAATGAAACTAGAGGTGAGTTTTTGATACTGAGTAACACGGCACGTGACGAGCCGTGTCAGACCTGCATTAGCACAAAGATTATAAAACTCATCCTTGATTCCCGCAGCTTCAAGGAATTCATCACATGGAAACGTCATAGCACGTGCTGGACTTGTGTCTTCCAACAACTCCAGGGGCACATAATCTTCATTATAGCTCACCCTAGCAGTCGAGGGTGAAGCTGCGGCTCTAGTAACTCGATCGGAGTGTGCGGGCCTCCTCTTCTCAAGCCACCCCTTTGCCCTTCCTAACAAACTCATTTCTGAAATTTTTGACAAATTACAAAAACAAGGATTAAAACAAGGTGGGTTAAGGCAAACTACTCAACTCACTTGCCCACGGCATAAACTTGCATCAAAACTTGGAAAATAACTTTCTACACATGCATGCAAGCTCATCTATAAAGCACCAAGAACTACTAAATACTCACAAATGAAGCCACCAATCAGAAATCTAATTGGAGGGGTGGAGGAGTCACATACCAGGGAGTATTTGTTCAAAATCTCAGCTCAAATGATAGGCTGTAGAGAGAGATCGAAGAATCGCCTCCAAGAACAGCAAGAACGCAAGAACAAGTGCAGAACTCGCGTTTTTGGAGAGAAAGAGAGAGGGAGGAAGAAGACTTACCTGGAGGGGGCATGGGTTTCGGTACCCATGGTTCTCTTTCCTTCCCATGTTTTCTTGCGATGAAGTCTTCTTTAGTGTATGATACGTCCAAAACGTATCTATAATTTCTACTTGCTCCATGCCTCTTTTGGGTGATATTGCTATGATATTTATACACTTCCATACACTTTTGATCATATTTGGACTAACCTATTAACTCAGTGCACCCCAGTGACAGTTTCTGTTTTCTGCTGTTTTTGTATTTCAGGTTTTCCCGTCACGAAAACTGTCAGAAAAATCCCGGAAAAATTATATAAAAAATTAGCGTTCCGGAAGCTTCCACACGGCCGAAGTAGGGCCGGAGGGGGACCACCAGGGCTCCAGGCGCCCTGGTGGCGCGGCCCCCCTCCTGGCCGCGCCGGGAGGGCGCCTGGGCCCCCCAGGCCTCCGCTGATGCCCCCCTTTGGCATATATTTAACACGCGTCCCGAAACCCTCGAGGACGGAACCCTTTTTCGCGATCTCATCTCTGTTCCGCCGCCGCCGCGCTTCCAAGATCGGGAGCACCAGGTGAACTCTTCCCGGCACCCTGCCGGAGGGGAGGATCACCACCGGGAGCCTCTCCACCACCATGGACGCCTCCCGGATGAGTTGTGAGTAGTCTCCCTTGGACCATGGGTCCATGACCAGTAGCTATGTGATGTTCTCCTCCCCTTCTTGTGCTTCACTAATTAGACCTCGTGAGCTGCCCTACATGATCGAGGCACATATGTAATCCTTATGCTGTTGCTATGTTGAGTTTGCTGGGATCCGATGGATTGTGAGATTATGTTCAGATTGTGTTTGAGTAATATATTTGATTTACTTCTTTTATATTTATGTTCTTAAGTAATTCTTGCATGTTCTCCGTTGCTATTTATTGCTTTGGCCAAGTAGTAGGTAGTGACTCCAAGAGGGAACGTTATGCTCGATTGTGGGTTCATGCCCCTCGATGACTAGCTTGAGTGACAGAAACATGAGTCTAGGGGATGTGCTGTTGCCACAAGGGGGAAAACAACGGTGCTTGTACCCGCGGGTGCAAGGATTGTTTACTTTACGCAAAGTTCTTTTAATGCAGTTGTCTGTTGCTTTGAGTTTACACTATGGGTGGGACTCGCAACTTAATACCAGCGAGATGTTCTGGATAGATATCTCAAGGTGGATGATTAGTAGTAGATGCAGATGGATTTCAGTCTACTTGCCTTGGCGTACCACCCATGCTTTGAACCTCTACCTTTCTTGCAACATAGTTAGCATTGGTTTGCGCACATAATTCTGTCAATTGCCCAGCTGTAATTCGTTTACCTCACATAGCTGTTTTATCGTCTTTTGGGAGAGAGACATCACTAGTGAACATCATGGGATCCCGGTCCATATTACCATCATTGATCACATCCGCTATTTACTTTCCGCTTTATTTACTAGTTGCAGCAATACCTATCACTATTATCTCTTGCGTTTGATCCTTTGTAAACGACAAGGCCGGAGGGATTGACAACCTCTCTGTACTTGTTGGGAGCAAAGTTATTTATATCTGTGTGCAGGTCCAAGTTGATTGCTAAGTATCTGGCGCCATTAGCAGTTGACACCTTCTTGTTGAACCTTGGAGTCTCAGGGGAAATCGATCCTTGGTATCTTTGCCAAGGGAAAACTTCCGCTACACTGCATCTCAAACCTTCCACTTGGGGTAACCAACGAGGGGCGAGAAGCCATCAGTGTACCTCTTACGTTTGTCAGGTGCTTCTTCTTCTCGAACTTCAGGCGGATCATTCTTCTCATTATCCTTATCTCCAGGTTCAGCACCGTCTTCAGTCTCAGCATCGGAGATAGATACACTGTTGGGATCAACAGCTGGCTCTTCATCTGTAATAGGATCATTGGAATTGTCAACCTCCTTATGTTTCTTCTTCTTTTTTGGAGAGCCAACAATTTCTTCTTCCTGCATTTGAGAATCTTGCTCGATTCTCCTCGGATGCCCCTCTGGATAGAGAGGATCTTGAGTGCTAGTTCCTCCTCGGGTCTTAATCCCGAAGGCCTGCAAATCATCTTGTTTGGCATTGTTAGCAAGCAAATCTTTTTGCACATTAGAAATTTGTTCAAGCTGAGTTTGAACCATATGAAAATGCTTCACAAGACATTGAACATCATTAACTGTTCTACCTAGAACATCAAGCAAACTTTTGATAGCAAGGGAATTATCATGCAACTGACTTTGTATCCTCTCATTAAAATGATTTTGTTTCATAATAAAATTATCAAACTCATCTAAACATTGACCAGGAGGCTTACCATGAGGGATGTCACTTGCGTTGAAATCTAAAAGAGAGTGTACCTCTACCATAGGAGGGTGAGTAGTAGGCTCACACAGCTTATCAATAGGGGGTAGATTCTTCACGTCTTCAGCTTTAATACCTTTCTCTTTAATAGACTTCTTTGCTTCTCGCATATCTTCGGGGCTTAGAACAAACATGCCCCTCTTCTTTGGTGGTGGAGGTGGTTCAGAGACGGACCAATCTTCATGGTTTTTGGCAATCCTGCCCATCAAATCTTCTGCATCTTTCGGCGTTCTTTTCCTGAAAACACAACCAGCACAACTGTCCAAATAGGACCTGGATTCATCAGTTAGACCAGCATAGAATATATCGATTAATTCGTTCTTAGGGACTTCATGTCCTGGTCTAGCCCGAATCAGACCATAGTACCTCCCCCCGAGCTTTAGGGAGGGACTCATCCTGCAACTGTTTAAAGTTATAAATTCTTTGTAAAGCAGCATGTTGCATGTGAGCAGGAAAGTACTTATCAACAAAAGAGTGAGCTAAGTCTTGAGTACTCTTAATGGAACCGCATGGGAGTGAATCATACCATGCTTTAGCACCTTCCTTCAAGGAGAAAGGAAGAAGCTTGGTCACATAAAAGTATCGTATCTTCTCATCCGTGGTAAACAGGCCACCCAACTCACCGAGTTTAGTCAGGTGTGCAATAGCATCATCATTTTCTCTGCCATAAAAGGGGTCAACTTCAACCATAGGTATAAGTGAAAGATCAACAGAGAAATCATAATCAGGATCATCAATGCATATAGGAGATGTAGCAAATTCAGGATCAGGAACGGTTTTGTTCTTCAAAGAGTGTTTTTCAAACAGTTTCTTAATAACTTCAGGGTCAGAGCCGGCAAACTCTGTCAGTTCCCTGCATAAATCTTCATCAAGCATATAGTAATCATCATCAAGGAGTCTCTCCTTGAGTTTACTCAAATCAGGATAATCGTAAGTCTCACCAATAGGGTAGCGAGTAACAGGAATTTCAATTCCAGACTTTTTTGCAGCAGCAGTGATCTGTTTCTCAAGAGCATAACCAAGTGAACTAATATCATCAAGAGTAGTAGAAGTAGCATCAAGAGTATCGGACATAGTAACAGATTCAGTAGGAGCATCATGTGGTGGTGGTGAGGCAAACTTACCCATAACAGAAGGTGAATCAAGTGTAGCACTAGTGCTCAGAACAGTACCTCTTCTTGTAGTGGATAGTAAGATCGGAACCTTGGGGTCTCCTTTCTTACACATAGCGGATGAAGTGCAGCAGGTAGGATACTTCAAGTAGACTTGTAAATATTGCTATGCTCCCCGGCAACGGCGCCAGAAAACGGTACTTGATAACCCTCAACCGTAAGGGATCGAGATAGTCTTCGCGGGTAAGAATAACCCAATTTATTGATTCGACCCACGGGGAGCCAAAGAGTATTTATAAGCTTTGACAGTTGAGTTGTCAATTCAACCGCACCTGAAATATACTTACTTGCAACAAAAGATAAGTGGTAACAGCGATATGATAGTGATGATGGTGATAGTAAAAGTAAACAGCGAAAGTAAATAGCAAGAGTAAATGGCAAAAGTAGCAACTAGTAACCAGCATGATTTAAAACACTGTAGGCTAGGGAGATGGATGGTTGGGCGCTGCATGGATGAGATATATCATGATTCCAACTTGGGGCAAGGCACACGGAAAAGTAATGATCATCTAGGCAAATATCAAACATTAGGCATGTATCCCGTAGGTAGTTGTACGTGCTTGCAATAAGAACTTGCACAACATCTTTTGTCCTACCATCCCGCTACGAACGGGGCCAAAAGGAACTTATGGAGATTAAGGTGCTCCTGTCAAAGAGCGCCGGAACAAAGCAATAAACTCAATGGATACATGTAATCCTCAAACTACGGACCATCCCCTTTGATGTCCCAAGCTGTTACTTTTGGGATCGCCGGTTCCGAACCGTAATAGGTGCAAACAACTCATAGATAGGATCAAGAACACAAATATATTCATGCAAACACATATGGTTCAGATCTGAAATCATGGCACTCGGGCCCTAAGTGACAAGCATTAAGAATAACAAGTTGAAGCAAAGATGATAGACACCATAGTAGATGATAGGCAACATGCCCCCAACGATCTGACAAACTATTACATGATCTAACTCATCCAATCCCTACCACCCCCTTCGCCTACAGCAGGGGATTACTCACACATGGAAGGAGAAGTCATGGAGGGATGATGGAGTGGTGATGGTGATGACGATGGCGACGATCCCCCCTCTCCGGAGGCAGAATCAGCCTCCAGATTAGCCCTCCCGAAGAAGAACAGAGGGTGGCGGCGGCTCCGCGACGAAAACTGGGAAAAGAACTTCTGATCTGGGATTTCTTCGTCACGAGCTAAAATACGGGTCAAAGTAGGGCACCAGGGGAGGTGGGGCCCACCCAGGCGACCCCCCGGCGCGGCCAGGGGGTGGGCCGCGCCACCAGGGCGCCTGGGCCCCCCTGGCCCCCCTCTGGCCCCTCTTCTGGCTCCGGGTTCCTTCGGGTGCGTGGATTTTCTATGATTTTTCATGGAATTTTCTGAGATACCTAAAAATCTATTTTCGTGCGCACAATAAAACCATACAGGCAGCTCTGCTAAAAACAGCGTCAGTCTGGGTTAGTTTAGTTCAAATCATGCAAGAATGAGGTCAAAACAATATCAAAAGTGTTTGGAAAAGTAGATACGTTTGAGACGTATCAATTGCCCATATGAGAAGAGAGAAGACTTTGGAGGCAAGCTTATTCGGAAGGACAAGTCAAAGTCCTATCCCAACAAGAACAACTTCAACAAGAAGACTCCTCCGAAAGTGTTGGTGGCCCAAGAAGAATATGCTGAGGATGATGATAATGATGAAGATGATGAGACGGTCACCATGGCCACAATTGCTATTGCTACTACTCCGCACACATCTCTCTTCGACTCGCCTAATGAGAACATCATCGCCAAGTGTCTCATGGCCAAGGCCACCAACAAGGTAACCCCAAACATCAATACTACTATCTCTTCTAATCCTTCATTGACAAATTGTATTGATGAGAGTGAGGGTACTAAGGAGGGAGAAAATGAATTTGAATTATTCATGAAAAATCTCAAGGGAAAACCCAAGAAGCATTTTGTTGCTCTCTTGGAACAACTCGGTGAGGCCAACGACATGATCGAGGCTCACGAGGAAACCATTACTAAAATGGAAGGACATAGTCGAGACTATGCCGATGAGATATCAGATCTCTCTAACGCCCTAGAGGAAGAGCGTGGTCTTCGTTTGGCTCTTGAGGAGTCACACAACGATGGTCATGCTAAATTAAAGAAAGATCTTGATCATGCTTTAGTTGTCTCTCGTGTGCTTAATTCCGAGAAGGCAAAACTTGAGGTTGACCATGCTAAACTCAAAGAGGAGTTTGACATACTTGACAAGGCTCACAAGGCCTTGAAAGGTATGCATGCTACCCTCAAGGAGTCTCATGATCAACTCCAAGTTTCGCTAACCAAGGAAAAGGCTATCTTTCCTCGCATGGTTTTAATTGATAATGCAAATGCTACTAACCCATGTTGCGAGCATGTGCATCTTGTTGAAGAGAATGCCGAGTTGAAGAAGCAACTTGAGAAAGGCCTTGTGACTTGCATACAAGGTGAGAAGAACCTCAACACCCTTTTGAGCAATTAAAAGGAGGTTGTGGCAAAGGAAGGAATTGGGTTTGTTCCTAAGCCCAAGAAGAAGAAGAATGACAAGACCAATCAACCACCCCCTCTCCGACAATCTTTTGCGAAAGAAGGAGAGGGCACATCAAAGAAGAAGAAAATGGTGGAAAGTGGTGGTGTCAAGAAAAACTCCACCATACCATCAAACATGGCCGGCGACTTTAATCTGTCATACGTTTTATGTCGTGCTAGTGATGGTCATGTGTTTGCTAAATTTGTTGGTTCTTCTTATGAGTACATTGAATGGTCCATTTGGGTTCCTAAGACCCTTGTTACTAACCTCAAAGGACCCATTACCAAATGGGTACCTAAATCCAAGCATTGATCTCTTGTAGGAGTTTGCTTCCGGTGGGGGATCATGGTTGCTCGATAGCGGAGCCACAAATCATATGACCGGAAGCAAAGACTTGGTGGTGGACGTGCATCTAGGTTCATCTATGGCCACCAACGTCGAATGGGGTGATGCTTCATCTTCTAAGGTATTGGGGCTTGGCAAGGTTGTTGTCTCTCATGATCTCACGATCGAGAAAGTCATGCTTGTTGAGTCCCTTGAATACAATTTACTTTCTGTTCGCCAACTTGCACTCATGGGCTTTGCTACATTCTTTGATATTGATACTGTGGCCCTCTTGTGGAGCAAGACTCTTAAAGTAGCCTATGTTGGGCATGTCGAGAACGGCCTTTATGTGGTTAACTTCTCGAAGCAACCCACTAAGGTCGCGACATGCCTAATGGCTAAAGTTGATGTGGGATGGCTTTGGCATCGCCGTTTGGCCCACGTCAATATGAGATCTTTGCAAAGTCTTCTCAAGGGGGACCATGTCCGTGGACTAACAAATGTTAGCTTTGCCAAAGATCGTGCTTGCATGGCTTGCATTGAAGGAAAGTTACATGAGACGGCTCACCCTCCCATGACTATCATCTATTCAAAGAGACCCTTAGAGCTCCTCCACATGGACCTCTTTGGGCCTCCATCTTTTGATAGTCTTGGGGGTAGAAAGTACTGCTTGGTGATTGTGGATGATTACTCAAGATACACCTGGGTATACTTCTTCAAGAAGAAGAGTGAGACCCAACAAACCGTCATCAACTTTGCAAATGAAGCTCAACGACAACATGAAGCAAAGATTTTGATGATCAGAAGTGACAACGGCACTGAGTTCAAGAACTACACCTTGGATGAGTTTCTTAGTGATGAGGGGATCAAACATCAATATGCAGCCCCATATACTCCTCAATAAAACGGTGTAGCGGAGAGAAAGAACCGAACTCTGATGGATGCGACAAGAACCATGATGGCTGAATTCAAATCTCCATACAACTTTTGGGCCGAAGCCATCAACACCGCTTGCCATGCATCAAATCGACTCTATCTCCGCAAAGGCTTGAACAAAACTCCATATGAGATTCTTACCGGTAACAAGCCCAATCTCAAGTACTTCCGGGTATTCGGGTGTAAGTGTTTCATTCTCAAGAAAGGTGTTCGCTTGTCTAAATTTGAATCTAGAGCTCACGAGGGCATATTTGTTGGTTATGCTACAAACTCTCATGCTTACCGTGTCCTCAACAAGTCCAATGGACTCATTGAGGAGACGAGTAACGTAGAGTTTGATGAAAATAACGGCTCCCAAGTGGAGCAAAGTGGTACTTGTGATGTAGGTGATGAAATTCCTCCTCAAGCCATAAGAAGAATGGGTGTTGGATACATCCTACCCATTGAGGAACCCCTTGTGGCCAAAGGAGAAGGACAATGTTCCACTCAAGTGGAACCATCATCAACGCAAGACCCACACGCTTCCGAAGAACAAAGTGAAGGCCCTCAACCTGACGAACAAGGCCAAGTGCAAGATCAATCAAGAGATGGTGGAGAGCCACCAAATGATGCACAAGGCCAAGTTCTGTCCTCCGAGCAAGATCAAGATCAAGAGGAAGCTCAAGATCAAGATCGAGCTCCTGACGATGCTCAAGATGATCAACTCAATGCTCCTCAGTGAACTCTTGAAGAGCAATTAGAGTGTCGTGCTGCAAAAGTTGCCTCCAGGCTTGCTTCCAACGAACATCACATCGAGAACATTCTAGGAAGCATCAAAAGGGGGGTAAGAACTCGTAGACAATTAGCAAACTATTGTGCTCATCAAGCTTTTGTCTCCTGTGTTGAACCTCAGAAGGTTTATGAGGCGCTCGAAGACCCTGATTGGCTCAATGCCATGCATGAAGTACTCCATAACTTCGAGCGCAACAAGGTGTGGCGTCTGGTGCCAAGGCCAAAGGAGAACCATAATGTCATTGGAACCAAATGGATCTTTAAGAACAAGCAAGATTCTCATGGCATTGTCATCCGCAGCAAGGCGCGTCTGGTGGCTCAAGGCTACTCCCAAGTCGAGGGTATCGACTACGGTGAAACCTTTGCCCCCATTGCTCATCTTGAATCCATTCATTTGTTGCTTGCCTATGCTTCCCATCATAACTTTAAATTGCAACAAATGGATGTGAAAAGTGCATTTCTTAATGGTCCTATTAATGAGTTGGTGTATGTTAAACAACCCCCGGGGTTTGGGGATCCTAAGCTCCCCAATCACGTGTACCAACTCAATAAGGCACTCTATGGCCTTAAACAAGCCCCACGTGCGTGGTATGAGCATCTTACCGAGTTGTTACAAGATCGTGGGTTTGAAATTGGGAAAATCGACCCCACTCTTTTTACTAAGAAGGTCAAAGGGGAGTTGTTTGTATGCCAACTATATGTTGATGATATTATCTTTGGTTCTCCTAACAAAGCTTTCAATGATGAGTTTGCCGCACTCATGACCACACATTTTGAGATGTCCATGATGGGTGAGTTGAAGTATTTCCTTGGGTTTGAGATCAAACAAAGAAGAGAAGGCATCTTCATCAAACAATCCAAGTATACTCAAGACATGCTCAAGAGGTTCAATCTAAGTGATGTCAAGCCGGCTACGACTCCTATGCCAACCAAATGCCAACTTGACATTGATCCCAATGGTAAAGCGGTGGATCAAAAGGTATATCGCTCTATGATCGGATCCTTGCTTTACCTTTGTGCATCTAGACCGGATATTATGTTGAGTGTAGGAATTTGTGCACGGTTTCAAGCCTCACCTAAGGAGAGTCACCTTGTGGCTGTCAAGCGAATCTTTCTATATTTGGCTCATACCCCAAACTTTGGCTTATGGTACCCGAGAGGAGCAAACTTCAACCTTGTAGGTTTCTCTGATTCTGACTGGGCGGGAGACAAAGTGGATAGGAAGTCCACTTCGGGAGGGTGCCAATTTCTTGGTTGCTCTCTTGTTAGTTGGTCTTCCAAAAAGCAAAGTTGTGTGTCTCTCTCGTCCATCGAAGCAGAGTATGTGGCTGCTGGCAGTTGTTGTGCTCAATTCTTATGGATGAGGCAAACTTTAAAGGATTACGGTGCCACTTGTGACAAAGTGCCTCTTTGGTGTGACAATGAAAGTGCCATCAAGATCTCTCTCAACCCGGTGCAACACTTCAAGACGAAGCATATAGAGATTCGGTATCACTTCATCCGGGATCACATAAGGCAAGGAGAGATCGAGCTTCACTACGTCAACACTCATGATAACCTTGCAGATATCTTCACGAAGCCATTGGATGAAGCAAGATTTCGCGAGTTAAGGCATGAGCTAAATATCATCGATTTGAGCAATGTGGCTTGAGTCTTTGCACACACTCCTCACACTCAATATAGTTATCTTGTCTAGATGTAGGCATGGACATAGGGGGAGTATTGTTCTCTCAATGAACCATTCCTCCCCCCATTATGCATAAACTGATCAAGTCTTTATCATTTGCCATACATAGTTGGTTTAAGTGCTTCAAGACGAGTATTGGTCATGGGCCCAAGGATAATTCTTCGCGGTGCCATACCAACGAACTCAAACATAGGTGGCCTCGGCCACTGCCCTCCTCTGTGGAGTTGCGTTATTTGCCTCGCTTGTGCGTTCGTTTGTTTTTCTCTCTTCTTTGCTAGAAGCTTCGTGTCAAATCGTGCTTGTTCTTGGAGTAGCGGTACTACCGTGCAAGGTTACGGTACTACCACAAAGGAGGTTACGGTACTACCGCAAGTCCAGCACGGCAGTATTTATTTACTGCCGCTGGTAGAGCGGTACTACCGCTTGGCGAGCGGTACTTCCGCCCAAGCGGTACTACCGCGATGACCACGGTACTACCGCACATATTCGAACGGGTGGGGGTTATAAGCAGGCAGGGGGAGTTCCAACTCCTCCATACCCATTCACTCCTAACCCCCACGTCGTCCCTCTCTCTCCCTCTCAAGAACGCCGCCGGAGGACCTCGCCGGATCTCCTCCCTCGGCCACTCTCCTCGCATTCCGACCGGTGGGATCGCTCCCCACCTCTCCCTCTTGCCATGGATGAAGGTTTCTCCCCTTTTCCTCTCTTCTTGTTGTCTTGTTGTTGTTTTAGGGTTAGGGGAGATGCTTAGTGTTCTTGCGTTCTTCGTGTTCTTATCCATGGAAGTTTAGGATGTAGGAGAGTGTTTTTGCTCTAGAAATGCGAGTATGTATGTTGCTACCAAGTTACTATGATCAGCCGTAGTACTGTGGTTCGATCTACGTGGTCGAATCTAGATCAGTTCTTTTCACATCTGATCCGAGCGGTACTACCGCTGGCGAACCGCGGTACTACCGCTCGATCTGGTCTAGATCCGTTCATCAGATCTGACCAGAGCAGTACTACCGCTGTCCTCCGCGGTACTACCGCTCTGGAGCGGAAGTAAAATTTTACTACTACTTACCGAGCGGTACTACCGCAACACCAACGCGGTACTACCGCTCCGTAAGCAGTACTAGTTTTTTACTTCCGTTTCTGTTCACGAAAGTAAATTTTTACTACCGCAGAGTGTGCGGTACTACCGCTCCCACCAAGCGGTACTACCGCTCACTAAGCGGTACTAATTTTTTACTTCCGCGTCAGTCAGGCAGTACTACCGCTTGTGTCATAGTTCCTTCGTAGCATGTACATATTCCCCTTTCTACTCGTTTCTTGTGCTTTTTGAGGCTTTTGCATTGATTCTCTTTGTGTTTTCGTCGTGTTCTTGTGTTTGTGTTTTAGGTGGTGGCTCCGGTTTCGATGCTCGTCGTACCAATCCAGTCCGCGACACCGGGTCCAAGCGTCTGCGCAACCCCAGTGATGTGCCAGAGGGCTCCAATCTCCAGCGCAGGTTCAAGACTGCCGCCAACAGGCGAAAGGAATCCTCTATGACTATGGAAGAGATGCCAGCTAATGAGTTCATGGCACGGAGGAAGCAAAACCCTTATGGAGAACCCCGTGCTCAGTTTCCTGGAGATGATCTTTTCTGGACCAAGCAGCAGTATCGCATCTACTCATAGGTGCTCAAAAACAAGACCAACATGTATGTGGATACTCATTGGGTGGACGTGGCCCACATGCGGAGGGACACCAACCGGGCCTACTTTGCCGCGGCTCTGGATCTGGTCGAGCAGTTTGGACTTGAGCACATCATGACCTTTCAGCATGATTTTGATCCGGAGATTATTGCTCAGTTCTATGCGTCAGTCCACTTCCACACCAAGGATGATCGCCCAATGACATGGATGACCAATGGTCACAAGATGACTGCATCTTGGAAGGATTTCATGGATCTTCTACAAATTGTTGACGAAGGACTCCACAACCCAGTTGGAGCTAGGCCTCATGCCCCACCAGAATCTACCAACAAAGACAAGCTGCTGCCATTCTATGTGGAGAAGACTCTTGCAAGTGGCAAGAAGACATGGGTGTTGAACCCATTCTTGGACATCATGTATCGGATCTTTCGCAACACTTTGTTTCCTCGCGTTGGCGACAAGGACAAGGTCCATGCATACCTGGTTGACATGCTGCTGATGTGTGAAGCGGCTCGCACGGCGCAGTCTCCACCACTTGACATATCCCATATCATGTGGTGTGAGCTCCACTTTGTGATCTACACTCGCAAGGTACCCATCTATGGTCCTTTCCTGTTTCTGCTGATCTCCAAGACTTGGGAGAAGCTGTACCCTGATGAGGAGTTTGAGGCCGACTGTATCCGTCATGATCCCATTCGTCTTCGCATCAAGACTCGATGGGCCAACACTACCACTCGTGCGCAAGCTGCTGCAACTCAGATGGGCACTGATGAGGAGCCCGTAGAGGAGACTGATGAGGAAGGCCCTGGAAGATTTGCTCCTTCCTCCTCAGAGCCTTCTTGGGCTAAAAAGCTAAAGCAGAAGATGAAGGCACTTTTCTGCATGCAGGCTCAAGGTCAATACAGGGCTCATGTCACTGATAAGAAGACTCGCCAGCGTGACAAGAAGCTCTTGGCGGTCTACGGTGAGGATGTGTCGAACGGGTCCGAGGACAACATCACCCCTGAGGCTGCTTGGATGGCCCGTCAGGGGTACAAGTGGTCAGAGTCTGACGAGGAGCATCAGGAGTCTGATGACGAGTACGATGACTGAGTTCCTCTGGGGCTGCCACCCTTCTTGTGTCCTCTTTCCCCTTTGTGGTGTCTCGATGCCAAAGGGGGAGAGAGTGATTTGCGTCTTGTGCTAGTTGTTTCTTTTAGTTGGTCGAACTCTGCTTGTTTATTTGCGTGCTTTTGTGTCATGCGCGTGAGACTATCGTATGGTGTAAGACATATGCTTCTCTATCGTTAAACTCGTCGTTATGTCTTTATTATTATGTCGTGAGTAGTTAGTTTACTTCCCTTGTTTATGTGCTCTGTTTTATATAAGGAGTATATTATGTGTAGAATATAGGGGGAGCACTGAACCTAGTATGTGTGTTGTGCAGTCCAAAGCACACTCTTGTGTAGGCACACATCCACGGGGAGCTCACCTATATTCTAGTATTTAGGATTGCATACTCTCTTATCTTATCACTGTGCAAATCCCGTATTGTCATCAATCCACCAAAAAGGGGGAGATTGTAAGGGCATAGTTCTCCCTAAGTAGTTTTGGTGATTGATAACAATGCATTTGCGGACTAATCGTGTGCTCTAAGCTCCTACAGGTATATCTCACTTAGGCACAAGACGATTGCTTGTCCCTCGGATTCGATGAAAGACGATGTTTTCTTTTTGCTCCCTGTCGGTGGCTTTGAGTAATAGGAAAGCCGTACTATTAAGAGGGGGTCCGTTTCGGAAAGGTTTGGGTGGAATCAACACGTACACATCTTACTCTCACACCACCTTTCCCTTGCTTCTCTGGAGTTCCAACCGTTTATTATCGTATATGCAAACCATGACTTCTTAACTAAAACATCTGCCTGGCAAGCGGTAGTACCGCTCCATAAGCGGTAGTACCGCACGGCAACACGGTAGTACCGCCTGAAGACACGGTAGTACCGCACCAGCGGTAGTACCGCGTCTCCAGAGCGGTAGTACCGTGTACCTGGCCCGGCACTGTATTAAGTATAGAAGTAGGTGCGGAAGTAATTTTTTACTTCCGCATCCTATGCGGTAGTACCGCTTACTCCAAGCGGTAGTACCGCGTCGTGTTTCGCTATTACCGTATTTCTGCGGATGTAGCCACGGATGTATTTTATTTCATCCGTGGCTGTCATCGCCTCTCTTGTTTTTTGCCTAGCGGTAGTACCGCTCCCAGAGCGGTAGTACCGCTCTCTGCGGGCAGAAAACGAGCATAACGGTTGGATTAGCTCTCCCACTATATATAGGGGGTCTTCTTCCCCAAGAAGACTTACCTCTTACCCCACATACTCCATTGTTGCTCCAAAGCTCCATTTCCGCCCGATCTCTCTCCCTAGCCAATCAAACTTGTTGATTTGCTCGGGATTGCTTAAGGAGGCATCGATCTACACTTCCATCAAGAGATATTTGATTCTCCCCACTAATCCCTTGTGGATCTTGTTACTCTTGGGTGTTTGAGCACCCTAGACGGTTGAGGTCACCTTGAAGCCATATTCCATTGTGGTGAAGCTTCGTGGTTTTGTTGGGAGCCTCCAAGTTGTGGAGATAGCCCCAACCTTGTTTGTAAAGGTTCGGTTGCAGCCTTCAAGGGCACCACTAGTGGAATCACGGCACCTTGCATCGTGTGAGGGCGTGAGGAGAATACAATGGCCCTAGTGGCTTCTTGGGGAGCATTGTGCCTCCACACCGCTCCAACGCAGACGTACTTCCCCTCAAAGGAAAGGAACTTTGGCAACACATCCTCGTCTCCACCGGTTCCACTTGTGGTTATTTCTTACCTTTACTTGTGCAAGCTTTACTTGTTTAACTCCTATAGCTTTCTTGTGTAGTTGTTATCTTTACTTTCCTTTAGTTGTCATCTTAGTAGAATATCTAGACAACTTACTTTGACGCTTAATTTAAAGTGGTTAAGAAAAGCTAAAAATTGTTAGTTGCCTATTCACCCCCCCCTCTAGTCAACCATATCGATCCTTTCACCTGCGTGAAGTGAACAACTCACATATTGAACGCCACATATAAGAGTTACCTGAACTCAACATCACCGCTCATTCTTGACCGTCTGTCTGAAACTTGAAGGAATTTCACCGTCGTCCTGTGTTACCCTGAGTCAAATTCGCAGTTGTCTCACCCTTCTTCCCGGATTGTCTCTGACATGTCCCACTGCTATAGCACTCCGCCTCCTTCTGTATTTGTCATCCGCACTTTTCCATGTGCACTGAACGCCACAGAATATACGACCATGTACTCTCTCAGCTTTTGACAATTTCAGACTCTCCGTCACTTTCTCAGATTCTGCATGGTCAACTCCTGTCCATCAACTAGAACCGATTGACCAAGTCACCAACTTGAATTTGGTACTCGTCAACACTGCTTCAGCACCCCTGCACACTTTGTCTGGCCACATGTCTGACCACCAATGCCTTGGCCTGTCGCTGTGTCTCGTGCTTACCGCACGCCTCGCCGCTATCACCGCGTCGAGCCTCTGCTGTCTTGGTCGAGTCTCCCGGGTCGCGAACCCACGCCACTCAACCCCACTGCAGAGAACCATCGATCATCACCGACCGATGCCGAGTATCACGCCTCCATCAAACCACTGGTACCCAGTTCGATCCACATGTCTCTCGCTATCCCGTTGAAATAGGCTTCGACTCTCCATGCATTTACGCCGTAGCCCCTCCATCAGCATAGAGTGAAGTCATCCAACAGACTCCAGCTCCACCTTCAACATGACTCCATGTAGCTGGCCATGCCACCCTCGCGCCCCGTCGACTTCAAGCACTCATGTGTACACTGCCTTGAATCAACCCTGCGCTACAGTCTTGTCGAAGCCGCACAAGCCCTCAGGCCTGCACCACGTGTTTCCACGCCCCAGAAGTCGGTCACCATCAGCATCACGCTCCTATGTCGTCGTCGTCGAAATCACCACCGTCCTCTGCTTTGACCAACATCCACGTCAGTCCATCAGACAATCCGGTCCGATCCAGTCAAAATTATCCGACTGCAACCATGATCCACCCTGCGTCGTGTCCGCCCCGCACATCTCCGTGCATTGCTTTGACGCCCTGTGTATGCATGATCCTAATGACACGCTTGTCCACGCGCCTACACAGCCTGTCTGCATGTCCCAAGCCATCTTAGCAAACTTGACCCAAAGAAAAAACTTTTCCGTGCAGAATTTGATCTTGAAGGATCCCTGTGTACACAATTGTCCTTTTTGTCGCTCATGCTACTAGTAGCTTGTCCACGTACCTAGGCTGCTCTTTTTTTTTTCAAACAACCTCGTGTGCCTTATTCCTTCGGCTACGCACGCGCACGCAAGAACACAAGTCACCCATCACTTGGGCCTGGCCCTCCAGCCTTCCACGACAACTATAGCGCCGCTCGCCCAGCCCACTAGCCGGCCTTGCCAGTTTGGGCCTCGCCTTGTCCACGCCACATGCATCCATCCGCCCGTACGGCCGCATCGCTCATCCGGATCGAGCGCTCGATCTGCTCCAGGACTCCTGCCCCGCAGGCGTGTTGCACCGCCACTCGTGCTGCTGCCTGACTCGGCCACCCCGAGCTGCACCTTGCGCGTCCCTCGAACTCCCTCAGACGCCCGCCGCCGTACGGATCTGATCTACCGCTAAATTGCTGCACTCCACCTGGGCCGCTGTCCCGACTCCGCCGCACCCGCATGTATCGATCGCCCGGGATCAGAACTCCTGCCAAGCGGTGTCGTGCGCCACGCGCCATCGCCTCAACTCGGGCTGCCTTTCAAGCCTCGAGACCTAGCCAGTCGCACGCGTCGATCGAGCTTGGTCCTCGGTAGATCGACACAGCACCTCGGATTTATTCTAACATGTCCCTTGCCAGACGAGCTAACGACCTACACTACATAGTTAGGAAACGCAGGTTATAAGAATGATCAGCGGTGACTGGTTTACTGTAGAACCGATCTTTTTGAATGTATCTATTTCTTTTTTCTTTGCGTTATTCATTTTGATTTCGTTTTTTCGTTTCTTTTTCTTGTCCAAGTTTATTTTTTCCATTTCAAACATATCTTAGCGCTTTTAGTAATTTTTTCAATTTCTATTAGAAAATTGTAATGTTTCAAATTTTATCCATAAATCAAAAGCATATACACATTTTCATAAATTGTACACAATTTATGAAAAATGCTCGTGTATTTTAATATTGTTCAGATTATCAAAACGGGAACTTTATCGGTAAGTATGAAGGAAAAAATATTAAACCAAAACTTTTGGATTTTTGAACACTTTTTGCAAAAGATGATTTTTTTTGGAATTTTAAAAATTGTTCAAAATTATGAAAAAACCCTAAAACTACAAAAGAGACGAATTTCCCAGATTTGGTTTATTTGGTGTACAATGTTTTTTTAAAAAAGAGACATTTTTAAAATTTCAAACAAATTTTGAAAGTGCAAACATTATTAAAAGCTCTGTAAATTCTTTTTCATTTATTGTTTTATTTTGACAAAAGGAATATTTTTTTCGAAATTGTGAACAAATTTCTCGAATGGCCAACATTTTTTGAAATTACTGAACATTTTTTACATTTTTGAACAAAATTTGTAAACCACAACAATTTTTTAAATTGTGAAAAACAAATTGAAACCGCAACATTTTTTGAAATTCACAATTGTTTTTAATTTTGTGAATAAATTTAGAAAATATGAACATATTCTGATATTGTAATTCTAGTATGAAAAGAAATGAACATGAAAAAGAAAAATGATAAACGATAAACGATAAAGAAAAGGGAAAACGATTTTTTAAATAAACAGAAAAAAGTGTCAGAAACATAAAATAAGAGAAACATGAAACAGAAAAAAAGGAAAAAGGAAATAAAACAGAAAAATCCGGTTCAAAACCTTTCTAGAAGGTTCCCCAAACTGGTATAAAAACTAGCTGGAACCTTGATGAAGGTTCCTTAACCGGGAGCGACTGGCTATTAAAATGAGCCGGCTCAGATCGGATCGCTAGCTGCGTAGCGTCGACTATGCGGCAAATAGGAAATTCCAACAAACAGATCATTTTGTTTTGCATGAAGCTGCCATACCTCCTTATGCGATGAATAGTTGCTAAAACGGCTACTTGGGCCGTGCTAGTAGAGCCCCTTTGCTTCCCAAGAAAACCGGTGGATGTTGTTGCTCCTCCAAAGAGAGGGCAGGTTAAAAACCAGCGATCCCTAAAAAAAAGGGTTAAAAACCAGCAATGCCTCCTTAAGAAATATTTTTTATCAGATTTTAAATATACAGTTCAAAAATACGTTCAGAACTTCAAAATATTCATGAATTTGGAAAATGTTTTTAAATTCAAAAAATCTTCACGTTTTTTTAGCAAAATGGTGAATTTTAAAATTTCCCATAAATTTTAGAAAATGTCCAGTAATTGAAGGAATGAACAGGAAATTATAAAATGTCTGTGAATCTAAAAACCCAGGAGTTTTAGAAAAAGTTTATGATTTTTTGAAGTATACACGAATAAAAAACGCATATGATAGTAATGAAAATATAATTAAAGGCAATAAAATAAATAGGAAAAAGGAAAAAGTGGATGTAACAAGAAAAGGTAGAACGTATGATACATAGAACAAACCAGTGGCAACCCCTGCCGAAAAACCACATGTACCATCTCACCTCTCGAAAACCACCCATACCATGAACTACCCAAAAGAAATACCGTCCTTATAAGGTATGCTCTCATCCCGAAGTTGGTGTTGGTTTTGGAACTTGGTATTAGTCTTGTTTTCTGTGGGTCTTGTTTGTGTAATAAGCTCGATGATAGTAGCTTTTCGCTCCATAGCAAGTGTTTCGACAATGAACACTCACAACGGGTGTCCTACAAATGCCCCAACTCGTTGTTTTGTTTTTCGTCTCATTTTATTGGCTGTGATATGTACTTTTGTATTTTCATTGAAATTAATGGAAAGAGGGTTTTGCTCAGTTAGAAAAAACCATGCACATGTAGTGAATGAGAAAATCGGGTATTGTAAGCAAGCTTTTGTGCGCTACTACATGCATGTGCATTGTTTGCGAAAGGTCCAGAGCAAATTTTGGAATAAGAAATTCTCACTAAGAAATTCAGAACCACAATAATCTAAGAAAAAAACACATCTCCCTTCCAAGAAGGGGAGGAGAGGGAACATGTTCACGTACGACAATGATTTTAGCAAGAACCTACACCATGTAGAATACATTCAACACACACAAAAGAAAAACATCACAAGTCACGCTGGTCGCAACATATACATTTCCACGTTTTCTTCACCAACTTGCACGACTTGAGGCTTCACCCCACCACCACCACTAGAGCCCCAACACCAAAAACTGGTAACGCCTTCCTTTATTTGATAGATTAAAAAATATTCATGAATTCAAAGTTATGTTTGTGAATTAAAATAATGTTTTGAACTTCAAAATATTCCCGAATTTGAAAAATGTTCATAAATTCAAAAAAAATGTTCATGTTTTACAAAACTAGTGAATCTAGAATTTTAAAAAGCCCATGAATTAAATAAATGAACATGAAATTTTGAAATGTTTGCGAATCTAAAAACCTACATGTTTTAGAAAAGGTTGATTTTTCAAAAGTATACATGAAATTTTAGAAATATGCATAGGAAAATAATAAAAAGATAATGAAAATAACAGGAAAAGCCATAAAATTGGAAAAGGGAGAAGAGAACAAAAGGAAAATGTGGAAAGGAGAAACATACAAAGGTAGAAAAACCAATGTTGAGGATATTGCTTATAACAGCCTGTTTGGATGTAGGAAAAACAGCTAGGAATTGGCAATCTGGAATTGACAGGCCTAATTCTTATGTTTGGGGTGGTACAAGACTTGGGCTTGGAAAACTTGGCCCAATTCCAAGAGATCCACCAGCGCACATCCACCCCTCGCGCAAGGTTTCTGAGCGCAGGAGCTCGGAAAGGCTTGGAAACGCCCCCGCAGCCCCGACCTCGCGTACATGTTCGCTCGCTGCGACCCCGATCCCCCCTGAAGCAACCAACGGCGGCGGCGGCAGCGGTCAGTTCTCCGACCCTCCTCTCCCTCCCCCATCCGTCCCTTCCCTCCTGTCCCTCCGATCCGTCCCCTCATCCTATTCCATCTGTTTCTTCGGCCATGGAACGACCTCATCCGGCTAGGACCTCAAACCCTAGAGCTGGTAGGGGATTTGCAATGGGAATAGGTATTCTGCAGGGGAACGGCGGTGGTAGTGGAAGGACGCCCGGAGTAGTGCCATCCCCTCCCGTGTACAGTCCCAAACATTCCGTGGTGTCCGTAGAAATCTCGGAATTTTGGGGTGTTCACTGTACTTCATAGATGCAGTCTAATTCCTCCAATTTAAGAGCTCGGTTTTGTGTGTTGCTAAAGTGTGATTTGTTTGAACTATGCAGGTTTCCTGGGGATTTAGGAGATCAAATTACGGTGGTGCCTAGGTATATTATGTACTCCTACTTCATGTTTGTACTATGATTTTCTTTTTGTCATTTATACACATGTTGTTGCATGGTTTATTATGTACCAAAAATGCTCTGAATAATTCATGGACAAATGGTGTGTGCATTGTAGCTTTTTTCATCATGTCTCAACAAGAGTTGGTTGCCTACATTACCGAAGAGAACAAAAGAAGAAAAAGAAAGAGGATATTGTTGACAAAGCAGTATTTTGAAATGTCATGTCTAGCATTTGCGTATCTTAGTTCTCAAAGGGCATTGAGGAATCTCGGATGTTTTGATGATGAGGAGAAAAAAAATTGCATATCGAAAGTATATATTGGAACAAACTTATGAGGGGTCTGAGACAACTTGCTATGATAAGCTACGCTTAACTAAAAGAAACTTCCATGATCTTTGTGCTATGTTGCGTGAAGTGTGGTCTCAAAGATAGCACGTTTGTGACGGTAGAAGAAAATGTTGCTATGCTCTTACAAGTTGTTGGTCATGGACTTAAAATGAGGATGTTGGGTGGCACGTACCAGCGTTCTTTAGAGACTATCAGTAGGCATTTATCTACTGTGTTATCAGCCATCCTATCTCTATCTGGGGAGTTTATCAAGCTTCCTGATTCCTCTACCACCCCTCCCGATGATTACAAGTGTAAGTGGTTTCCTAATGCCCTTGGAGCACTAGATAGGTGTCATATTCCTGTGTTTGTTAATGCTGCTGACAAAGGGAGGTATAGGAATAGGCACCAAGATATCAACACTAACATGCTAGGTATGGTTGACTGGAACATGAAATTTCTCTCTACCTGGTTGGGAGGGTTCGTCATCGGACTCGAGAGTGCTAAAAGATGCTATGAGAATCGATCGCGAAGATGCATTTGTTGTACCACAGGGTATGACTCTTTCTCTTTGCATTTCATTTCTCATATGTAATTGTTAGCTAACTTACGTACTTGTTAATAGGAAAGTACTATCTTGTTGATGCTGGCTATACCAATGGACCTGGATTTCTATCTCCATTCAGATCCACTCGGTACCACTTGAAAGAGTGGGTGGCAAGTCAACAACAACCCCAAAATGAAAGAGAGTTGTATAACTTGCGCCATGCTCGTGCTAGAAATGTTGTGGAGAGAACCTTTGGCTTGTTGAAGAAAAAATGGGCCATCTTGCGTTCTTGTTCTTTCTTTGACATAGAGGGCCAGGTAACACATGTCCATTTGATTGTTCATATGGGCCATCCTGTGTTCATTCTTTGATGATAAACTAAATATTTGCAGATTCGTCTTATTAATGCGTGTTGTGTGTTACACAACTATGAAAGGGATAGGCAGCATATGAGAGATAATTTGTTGCTTCCGGAAGTCGACGCTGGGCTAGCGGCTATGACTCCTGAACCTGCAGATGATGCTACTTTCACTAGAAGTGTCCAACAAACAAATGCATGGTCCAATTTTAGGCAGCAATTTGTGGATGAGATGTATGTTGAGTACCTTGTGGCGCATGGAGAACTAGAGATCGAGTAGATAAGTAGCGATGGAGTAGATAACTAGCTGATGGTGCCTTTTTTGTGCTAGCTTGGTGATGGTGCCCTTTTTTGTGTGGTAGCATGCTGGCTGCGATGGTGTACATGCTTCATCTAATATATATGTTTACCTTACTCGTGCTTTTATGTCCCTACTTTTATGCATATTCATTTATTTTACTTGTAGAAGCATGGCTGAACCAAAAGGAAAAAAAAGTAGAGTTTACCTTACATGGACTCCTGAGATGGACACGACATTGTTGGCTGTCCTTGTTGAGCATCACAACAATGGTGACCATGCTCAAAATGGTTGGAGGACACATGTGTATAATGCTTGCATTAAGCATGTCAAGGATACATGTGATGTTGACATTACGAAGGAAAACATAATAGGTAGAATCAAAACTTTTGACAAGCAGTATGAGATCATTACCAAGATGCATGCTCAGAGTGGCTTCGGATGGGATTGGGTAAAGAACATGGTGTCAGTGGATAGTGAAGAAGTGTGGTCTCGATATGTGGATGTACTTAACACCAAATTTATTTTGTGGTTATTTTTGCAACTTAAATATAGTCTCATTTGTGTGTTTTGTGTAGGCTAACAAGGAAGCACGTGCCTACAGTTACAAGGTAGTGCACAATTGGGAGTCTATCAATACCATATATTCAAAAGATCATGCGACAGGTGCAGGTGCTAAGACAAGAGCTGAATGTGTTCAAGAACCACAAAACACACCCGTTGTTGAAGAATCTCCGGAGGTGCCTCAGAAGAGGCAACACACTAGGGATGCTATCTTGTGCATGATGGGAAAGATGCAGATGTCTTTTGATGATGCTTTGAAGATAACCGAGCCACTTCCTATGCCGAAGGTGACTCCTCCAACAGAAATCCTTGCTGCACTAAAGAAGGTACCGGATTTGGAGGATAGTGATATGTTGAGAGCTTATGGAAAATTGATTGTCAATGAGCGTTTGTTTGAAGCACTCATGGCTGTAAGGGCATATTTCTCCCTAAGTAGTTTTGGTGATTGATGACAATGCTTTTGCAGACTAATCGTGTGCACTGAGCTTTTCAGATATCTCATACCTAGGCACAAGACGATTAAGTGCCCCACGGAACCTATTGAAGACGGTGTTTCCTTTTGTTTCTTTTCGGTGAAATTGAGTCATAGGAAAGCCGTACTATTAAGAGGGGGTCCGCTACGGAAAGGTTAGGGTGGAATCAACACGTATACATCTTTTCTTTCGCACCACCTTTCCTCCGCTCTTTGGAGCTCCGGCTGTTTTCCTTGTCTTTGCAAAAACGATGACGTTCTACTACTATCACTTTGAGGCATGCGGTAGTACTGCTCAAAGGAAGCGGTAGTACTGCACGGCCTCACGGTAGTACTGCTCCAAGCCTACGGTAGTACCGCACATCGTGGTAGTACCGTACCTAGGACCCGGTAGTACCGTGTGGCCGGTCCTAGGGTCGTAACTAGTATGGAAGTAGGAGCGGAAGTAAATTTTTACTTCCGCGTCCTACGCGGTAGTACCGCTCCGAGCAAGCGGTAGTACCGTGTCGTGTTTTTGCGTCGATCGAAACTCTACGGAAGTAGCCGCAGACGTAATTTATTTAGCCCGCACTCTTCCCCGTCCAGTCTGACCCTGCCTTGCGTTAGTACCGTAAGGACGTGCGGTAGTACCGCTCCGGCAGTACTACCGCCCGTTGCTTTACGCAACAAGGACTAGATCTGGCTCATGCCGCACCAGTGGTAGTACCGCACCTGGTGCGGTAGTACTGCAAGGCCGTGCGGTAGTACCGCAAGTTAAGTGTGTACCGCATGTTGCGGGCAGAGTTGGTGGATAACGGTTGGATTTGTTCTCCCACTATATAAGGTGAGTCTTCTTCCTCTAGTTGACTCACCTCTTCCTCCCCAAGCTCCATTGTTGCTCAAAGCTCCATTTCCACCCGATCTCTCTCCCTAGCCAATCAAACTTGTTGATTTCCTAGGGATTGCTTGAGAAGGCATCGATCTACACTTCCACCAAGATAAATTTGATTCCCCCCACTAATCCCTTGCGGATCTTGTTACTTTTGGGTGTTTGAGCACCCTAGACGGTTGAGGTCACCGCTGAGCCATAGTCCATTGTGGTGAAGCTTCGTGGTGTCGTTGGGAGCCTCCAATTTGGTTGTGGAGATAGCCCCAACCTTGTTTGTAAAGGTTCGGTTGCCGCCTTCAAGGGCACCACTAGTGGAATCACGGCACCTTGCATTGTGTGAGGGTGTGAGGAGAATACGGTGACCCTAGTGGCTTCTTGGGGAGCACTGTGCCTCCACACCGCTCCAACAGAGACGTAGTTCCTCTCAAAGGGAAGGAACTTCGGTAACACATCCTCGTCTTCACCGGCTCCACTTGTGGTTATTTCTTTACTTTACTTGTGCAAGCTTTCTTTGTATATCCTAGCTTGCTTGCGTGTGTGCTTGCTATTGTTGCATCATATAGGTTGTCCATCTAGTTGCATATCTAGACAACCTACTTTGTTGCTAAGTTTAATTTGGTTAAGAAAAGCTAAAAATTGTTAGTTGCCTATTCACCCCCCTCTAGTCAAACATATCGATCCTTCCAATTGGTATCAAAGCATCATCTCTTTATTAAGGACTTTACCGTCCAAAGAGTATGGGTGACAACGTAGTCGAGACGGAGGGACACTCCGGTGGAACTCTGTCCTTGCCTATGTCCGATGGGGGAACCTCGGTCTCTCGTGAGGTGTTCAACGTGGCTATGGACACATTGAAAGACTCACTGGCGACCGAGGTCAAAGGCATGTTCAAGAAATTTCTTGAAGGACTTAAATTATCCACCGCACCTTTGGAAGTGGTTCGTCCCACTACCAACGTGTCAGATGCTACTCCCGACAAGGGAGAAGCTAGTAGTGAGCAAGTCCCTGTTACTAAGAATGGGAGTGGGATTTTTGCCCACTCCGCGCCTCCTACCCACTATGGAGGACTCGTTCCTACTCCGCATTTAAATTCGGTTGGTCCTCCCCCTAAGTTTGTGAAAAATTCTGATTTTACTACTTGGACATTTCGCTTTAAACTTCATTTAAATCATTGTTCTACTAATCTTTGGAGAATCATTGAGCAAGGTTTCTACCCGCATGATCCGTACAACTTAACTCCGAGACAAGCTGCGGATCATCAATTCAACGAGTCCGTTCTTTGCATACTTCAAGATGCTATCCCTCCCGAAGACATTTCACATCTTTGACCCTTCACCGTGGCCAAGGAAGCCTGGGAGCATGTTGGTTCCTTGTACAGGGGAAGCGCAAGCATTCAACGCTCAAACTATGAAGTTGTGCAAGATGAAGCCGATGAGTTTGCCATGATCGAAGATGAAGATCCCCGTGAACTTTATCGGAGGTTGACCACTCCTGCGGTCGCACTTCGAGATCATGGGAGCAAGGACACGGATGACAATTGGATCAAGCACAAGTTTCTCAAGGCCATGATGCCTTATCGCAAAGCCATGTCCTCCGTCATTCGCCAAAGACCGGACTTCCACACTTTGTCATCAAGTGAAGTGTTGGATGAGTTCATTGCCATGAGGATCTTGGACAAGACCGCCGACAATGCGGTATTACGAGCTCAACGATCAAAGAAGCCTAACCTTTCCTTGAAGGCCAAGGCTTGTTTGGAAGAAGAGGATGAAGATGATAGTTGCCCCGAAGACACCAAATATGCCTATCATGAGCACATGGCTCTTGTATCACGCCAATTTTGGGGCAATAAGAAGAACTCAAGGCCCAATTTCAACAAGAACAATTCAAGTGGCAACAAGGGCAAGCAACGAGTGAGGACGTGCTACAACTGTGGCAATGTGAGCCACTTTGTTGTAGATTGCTGATACATCTCCAACGTATCTATAATTTTTCATTGTTCCATGCTATTATTTATGAAGTCTTGGATGTTTAATGGGATTTATCATTCACTTTTATATCATTTTTGGGACTAACCTACTAACCCAAAGGCCCAGTCCAGACTGCTATTTTTTGCCTATTTCAGGGTTTTGCAGAAAAGGAATATCAAACGGAGTCCAAACGGAATGAAACCTTCGCGAGAGATATTTTTTGGAGGAAATCACGCTCGGGAAACGTCAGGACCAAGTCAGGGGACGAAGGGCCAGCCCTCGAGGTGGGGGGAGCGCCCCCTTCCTAGGGCGCGCCCCCTGCCTCAAGGCTGGCCCACATGGCCCCCGGTGCCCTCCTTCTTCCTATATATACCTACGTACCCCAGAAACTCCATACACAGAGAGAAAACCCTAACTCCACCGCCGTAGCTTCTGTTCCCGTGGAGATCCCATCTTGGAGCCTGTTCCGGGAGTGGGATCCATCACGGAGGCCTTCATCATCATCATCATCATCGCCCTCACCATGAGTTGTTGTAACACCCCAAATTTTTGAGTTGGTTTTTCTTTCAAACTTTTGGCCTTTTTGGAAGGGGAATGTTTGATCTTTTCTTTTGCCCTTCTAAAATCCCTTTTGGTCAAAGTTTGTGTGTCTTCTAAAGCTTGGTTTTTGGCCTTGAAGTTTTCTCTTGTGTTTGGTTCAAGCACAAGTTGAGTTTCAAAAGTGTTGTTTGAATTATCCCTTCTTGATTTAAGCCTCCCAAGCTAACCTTGGACTTGTCTCCCTCTCCATCCTCCATCTTGCCATGAATTCAACAGAAATATTTCTCTCCAAAGCTCTCTTCACACCTTGGGACAAGCCTTTCATCAATTCCAGTGAGTTTAAACCTTATTGGGATTTTTTCTCCTATTTATTTCACTCCAAAAATAATTCTGCCTTTTATAGTGGACCTTGGTGATTTGCAAAGGAACCACCATGCCTAGCTTGTTGGTTGTTTCCAAACCAACTCTCCTGGATAGTCCTTAGTACCCACAACCTAAAACCATCTTGCTTCACTGGTCCATAGTTCAAAATTTTCAAATTTCACCTACTGCAAGTTTGGACCAGATTTGAAAAATTTGGTGAAATTCATATTTATCTTCTCCCAAAAATTCTGTGAAAAATCAGGCAGCCTCTAGATACATCAAGAGGCTACTCCACCAAAAATCAGCCCTAGAGGCATTGCACACATGCCAGAATCATTTCATCAGACACCTAGCCTACACTGTTCTGCCAAGTTCAGAAATGTTAACTGAAACTGTCGACAGTTCGTCAGTTTCGACAGTTCGTCAGGCGCAGCGACAAAACTCGTCTGTACTTCCTTGGCTCGATGCTGCACTGCAGCTTCTTCTTATCCAGTGCGCCGCACGGTAGCTTGGCAGCTTCTGGGCGTCGGTGGCGCTCGGGCCCGACCGCGCCGGCGACTGCCACGGCCACAGCGCCGCCCGTGGCGGCTGACAGAAGCAACACCGCGGCTCAACGCCGTTTGGCGCAGCCCAAACCACCCCAGCACTCCGCGTGTCCATCTCCACAGCCAACGCACGCGTGGCACGCCCTCGCCGTGGTCTGGCACGCGCAGAGCGCCGTTTCTGCCGCCGACATGCCGCGCGGCCGTTCCGTCGGTGACAGCCCGTAACTCCACCTCTCCTGGTGAGTTAGGCGCGGGAATGGAACCTCTACAGCTGCTAGATGATGCTCAAGCCCCTAACTCCGCCGTCCGGCCACTGCAGCGCCATAATTGGCTCGCCGGACTTATCCGTTCGCGGCAGCCACCTCGAGCCGCCTATAAAAGGGCACCCTAGAGCTCGTTCTCGAGCCCACACATCCTCACTACCTCCCTAGACCACGCCCAGCCTCTAGAAGAACCCCGAGAGGCCCTTCTTCCCCAGCTCCGGCCAGCTACCTCCGCCTCGGGCTTTAGCTCCGTTCACTCCGGTGAGGGCTTCTCCGCCGCCGTGGACTCGGGCGTAGCATCCTGGCATCCACCTAGACCTAACCCCCACTTCAATTCCATCCCAGGAGCCCTCCCCGACGAGGTCCACGACCACCCGAGCCGCCGTTCACCGGAGATAGTGTCGCTGTCGACGTGGGACTCGCCGACACCCAACTGCACCACCGTTCGATGCGGAAGACCACCGTGAAGCCGTAGGTACCACTCCCCTCCCCTAACTCGCCTTAGATCAACGCCGGCGATCACCGCAGCACCGGCGCCGGCGCGGCTCTGTTTCCTTTTTCAAACCTGACAAGTGGGGTCCCTTGTCAGCCTCTCATATCTCCCTCTCGAACCGTTTTCTGTTAGCGCATTCGGGCAAAGTGCGTTTCCCTCTGCGGCTGACGTACTGCATACCGATTCGCTTTGTTATTTTCTGTTCTAGCCCCTGGTTCTTTTCTGTTTCATTCCAGATGGGTCCCTGGATAGAAACCTTAATATCTTTTAAACTAAAAATGATTTTGAGTTGATTCTTTTTCTGTCCACTTTAGTTTTCTGCCTAGTTTTTTGTCATATTTATGTGGAAATATTTGGAGCAACTTTATTTGCACGCGCGGTATTTATGTTAGTATGTATTTTTTTTGAATACATAGATACCGGAGGCCGTGACGGAGACGCGAACCACACCGAGTTAGGCTCCTACTTTTCAGAACCAGGCAAGCATGTTTGAACTCTTGATATGATGAGTGTGTTGCATGTTTGCTCGAGTAGTTCACTTCATAAGCATGAACATATGGGCATATGTGTATGGCATATTTCATGCAAGTAAGCTTCGGGTGAGTCTCGAAGGTTAATGTTTGGACCACCTCGATCATATGGTGATATGATGGGTGGGATGCTGGTATTGTTGGGACATGCCAGTAGTTGGTTAAATCAGTATCAACGAAGATCATGTCATGATTCGGTTCATCTCCTTTTTCGGTACTATCATAGGCCGTCCGTTGGGATTACGGTCTAGTCAGTTGTAAACCACTTCCTGAGTACACACCAAGTAGAGGGGCCGGGATGAGGGTTCCATGGCCCTGGATTAAAGCCCGTCATCCGGTCAGGGGGCATGGGTGTTTCCGGTTGGGACCGAGAGGGGGGCACCCCTTAGAGCGCGCATATATAAATTTGATCCCATGCTATTCGAGGTTGTAGCCTCCCCGTCTTAAAGTTTTCCGTGAATGTCGTCGCGGGTGATTCCGGACGACAGGATGTTAAATGGGTGTGTACTGGTTAGTTGGGTTTCTACTAAAACACCGTAGGTGGGACTAGCCCACGTGGCTAGGAGAACCCGTTGGCTATGAGTTAATAGTACAATCTCTGCAGAGTTAATTTCCTTCAGTAGCCATGTTTATGGCCTAGGGTCAATCTTCATGTCAACCCGGTGACCGTCTCGAGTATATTCCTTTTGGTAACCAGAGTAGTATTTTCGTCAAGTTCATTTGGTAGATGAACTCACCTACTATCTCTATATTTATTTATTTCCAGAAGTATTTCATCATTATACTAATGATATTTATAAGCCCTTTCTGTGATGTCGCTCAGACGTCCGACTGTGGCATTCTTTTCTTTTATAAGCCCTTTATGTGATGTCGCTCAGACGTCCGACTGTGGCATTATTTTTATTTATAAGCCCTTTATGTGATGTCGCTCAGACGTCCGACTGTGGCATTCTTTTCTTTTACAAGCCCTTTATGTGATGTCGCCCAGACATCCGACTGTGGCATTCTTTTCTTTTAGAAGCCCTTTATGTGATGTCGCTCCGACGTCCGACTGTGGCATCCCTTTATTTATAAGCCCTTTATGTGATGTCGCTCAGACGTCCGACTGAGGCATTCTTGTCATTTATTTTGCTATAAGCCCTTTATGCGGTGTCGCTCAGACGCCCGACTGTGGCCCGTTATCTTTTATTATTTCTTCACGAGGCGTCGCTCAGACACTCGTTCGGTCCCTTCTATTTATCCTTTGGATTTCGGGAGGATTACCGCCCGACTTCCATCATTGCATTCAGCACATTAATATTTTATTCCGGTCGCATTTTTGCTGGAATACTCGTATGCATCATGTTGGCATTTATTATATCTTAAGTCCGAACTGTCTTGCGAGTACATTCAAAGTACTCACCTGGCTTGTTGATTTGGCCAGATGTGGACGAAGGCGATCTCATGGATGAAGAGTTCGATAGCGAGTCCGACGCTTAGAGGAGTCCCAATCAGTCCCTTGCGATCCTGGAGTTGATCACTGTTTTATACCGCTTCCGCCTACCATTAAATAAATTCATCGGGTCCCACTCCGACACTCGATGAAGTGTAGTATATTGGGGTCACATCACCCACTCCACGGTGACATGTTCCACCATCTTTTATTACGAGTTAGTAGTATGCCACCCTGCCTTGTGTCATATCCGCCTTTATGTATTATATTGGCGCGCTTGTAATAAAATTGTTGAGCAACCCCATGCTCAACCTTGTATAATATTCAGTATACTGGAATTCTGTATCAAGGAATTGTCTGCCAGCAGGAATGATATTCCTCGCTGGTTTTATAAAAAAGTCGGTCTTCCGGTAATTTTTTTGCTGAAGGACCGATCCTGACAACCTTGGTATCAGAGCCAGGCTGACTGTAGGAAGCCACTAGGTGCGCTCGCTAATTGGTTATTAGCGAAAAATTTGCCTTTCAGCATTTTTACATCTGTAGCAATTTTCTGTTGGTCAGCATAAATTTATGGCCTGACTATTCGGAATTTTTGTCTACTTTTGTAGATGGCCAGCAACGACTGTGATGCACAGGTGTTCGCCAATATTCCTGAGGGGTTTGTCAAGCTCCTCTTCGCCATCACCAAAGTCACGATTGGGCCATCCACACGTCCCGAGTTTACACTCTATCGTCACAAGCTCAACGACAGCGTGTCTATGCATCAGGCTGTGGTACACTTCAAAGGTGGGCGTTCTGAAGCGCGCCGCCTTTGATTTGTAGGCAGAGCCATGCCTACGGAGAGGCATGCCATGCAGATGGCTGCCCGTGAAGCGATAACTCGTCTCCGGGACATCCTTCCTTCGATGAAGACTCGTCGCTTCTGTTACCTCCCATGCCACGTGCCATATACGTGTCACTATGCATTTGCCTGCGCAAATGGGGAGCGTGACGAAGCCATTGAATCAATGGTTGAATACCTCAAGGCTCTTGAGGCATCCTTTGATAATTTGGTGGACGACCTGGTGGCCACCCGTATGGAGATGGTCCAGAGTGGCTCCGCCAACAGGAGGGAGCTACTCCATACTGCACCACCAATGACATTTGTCTCGTCCGCCGCATCCTATACACCTTCCATCTTAGCCACCGCTCGCCGTCTGCCTACCACTGAGGAGTTTGACCAAGTCATTGCTCCTACTCCAGTCAGAGCTGCACCGCCTGCTGCACCTGCTTCGACACCTCGTACTCTTACTCCGCGCCTGGAGCCCATCAGTGAGGAGGAAGTTGAGTCTCCAGCACCACTGGTACTTACCCTCGGCAGGCCGAGGGAAATCTTCAACATCTCCGACTAGCGCGTCATTCCGTGACGCGCCGCGCTCGTCTGTAATATTTGTGTGTTATGTAAAATAGGTTGATGGGAGTAGTCTGTTTGCGCATCATGTAGGATCTTGGAGGAGTGCACTAGTTTTAAATAACATGTCAGGATGTGTACGCACACCCTGAGTGACGTATGTATAATTAGAATCGGCGTGTAATATATGTACTAGTAGCCTTCTCCTTGCGCAATCGACCAGTTTATTTCAAAAATCTTTTTCGAGCTCGTGTTTGATCGCTTTTGAAAAATCTTGGTTTATTTTGCTGCTCGGTTCTTCTCAGGTTTTCTGCTTTGTTACCCCAGAGTAAGAAATGACTCGTCCCTGGACACGTTCCATGCCAAGTCCGTCGGAGGAAAATTATGGCACACAGACGAACAACAATTTCTCACAGGGGAAGTCAAGTCAGCAGGACAGTGAAACGGCAATTTCTCAAGTATGCCGTCTTTACGAGCAAAGTCAGCAACAACACCAAGAAATGATGAACCATGTCATTAACATGGGAAATCACCGTGAACCATACCAGCAGCACTCGAAATTGTCTGAATTTCAGAAGACGCGTCCAACAACATTCTCGCACACAGACAAGCCTCTTGAGGCCGATGATTGGCTTCGAGATATTGAAAGGAAATTAATCGTGGCACAATGCTCAGACCGTGAAAAAGTTCTGTACGCACCACATTATCTTACTGGAGCAGCCGCGTCCTGGTGGGAAAATTTTCTACTTATGCATCCCGACATAAATAATATCACCTGGGAAGATTTCAAGGAAGGCTTTCATGGGGCACACATCCCTAAGAGTATTATGAAAATCAAGAAAAGAGAATTTGATGACCTCAAGCAAAGAGGCATGACAGTACAGGAGTACAACAGTCAGTTTGCGCAATTATCACGCTATGCCAACGAAGAGCGAATGACGGAAAATAAAAAGATGGAGAAATTCCTGGACGGACTGGCGCCAACACTAAAATGCCAGTTAGTCGTACACACATTTCCAGATTTCAAGACATTGGTAGACAAAGCTATTACATTGGAAAATGAACGTTGCAGTCTGGAAGACATCCGCAAGAGAAAAAGGGATCAGACCAACCACCCCCGCAACAACAAGAATAAAATAAATTTCCAGAGGAACGGGGCGAACAGGCCCACGACCAACGACTCACATCCAAATAAGAATTTTCATGCAAGAGATAAGGATTTCACCTATCGTCCGGGTGTTACCTGCTACACATGTGGAGAAGAGGGACACTGTGCTAAACAGTGCCCTAAGCCAAGAAACTCAGAACCGAAGCCAAACAGCAACAGAAACAATTCCGCACCCAAGCGTAACAATTTCAACCCCAATAACAATCACAGGAAAGGCCACCTGAACCATGTGACCAAGGAGCAGGCACAGGATGCACCGGATATCGTACTCGGTACGTTCCCTGTCAACACAATACCTGCCACGGTTTTGTTCGATTCTGGAGCTTCTCATTCGTTCATTTCGAAGAGTTTTGCTTTACAACATGGTTTTTCAATGCTACCCTTTGGAAAATCAATGACCATCAAGTCCCCCGGAACTAAGCAGATCACACAGAATTACTGACAAGGTTTGACTGTTGGGGAACGTAGCAGAATTCAAAAATTTTCTACGCTTTCACCAAGATCCATCTAAGGAGACATCTAGCAACGAGCATATGAGAGTGCATCCACATACCGTTTTGTAGATCGCGAGCGGAAGCTTTCGAAGAAGCGTGGATGAAGTAGTCGTACTCTTCTCGTTCTTCGTCACCGATGATCTAGCGCCGAACGGACGGCACCTCCGCATTCAACACACGTCCGGTACAGCAACGTCACCTCCTTCTTGATCCAGCAAGGGGGGAGGAGAGGTCGTCGGAGATCCAGCAGCACGACGGCGTGGTGGTGGATGCAACGGGAATTCCTGCAGGGCTTCGCCGGCGCCCTGCGGAGGAGGAGGAAGGTGTGATGGGAGGGGGAGAGGCGCCAGAGACTTGGGTGCGGCTGCCCTCTCCCCCCACATATATATAGGGGGCCAGGGGGGTGCGCCAAGCCCTGCAGATGGGATCTGCAGGGGGGGCGGCGGCCTGGGGGGGGGGAGACTTGCCCCCCAAGGCATAGGGGGCGCCTCCCTCCCCTAGGGTTCCAACCCTAGGCGCATGAGGGAGGGCCCAGTAGGGTGCGCCAGCCCACCAGGGGCTGGCCCACTTCCCCTTGCGGCCTAGGGGCCCCACCGGGATGGGTGGCCCCACCCGGTGGACCCCCGGGACCCCTCCGGTGGTCCCGGGACACTCCCGGTGACCCCCGGAGTTCACCCGATGGCCGAAACTAGATTTCCTATATATCATTCTTTACCTCCGGACCATTCCGGAACTCCTCGTGACGTCCGGGATCTCATCCGGGACTCCGAACAACTTTCGGGTTTCCACGTGCATGTATCTCTACGACCCTAGCGTTACCGAACCTTAAGTGTGTAGACCCTACGGGTTCGGGAGACACATAGACATGACCGAGACCACTCTCCGGTCAATAACCAACGGCGGAATCTGGATACCCATGTTGGTTCCCATATGTTCCTCGATGATCTTCATCGGATGAACCACTGTGTCAAGGATTCACTCAATCCCGTATGTTATTCCCTTTGTCCATCGGTACGGTACTTGCCCGAGATTCGATCGTCGGTATTCCCGATACCTTGTTCAATCTCGTCACGGCAAGTCTCTTTACTCGATCCGTAATCCATCATCCCGTGACTAACTCCTTAGTCACTTTGAGCTCATTATGATGACGTCTTACCGAGTGGGCCCAGAGGTACCTCTCCGTCATACGGAGTGACAACATCCCAGTCTCGGTTCGTACCAACTCAACAGACACTTTCGGAGATACCCGATGCGTACCTTTATAGCAACCCAGTTACGTTGTGACGTTTGGCACACCCAAAGTATTCCTACGGCATCCGGGAGTTGTACAACCTCATGGTCTAAGGAATAAATACTTGACACCGAAAAGCTTATGCATTACGAACTATACGATCTCGTGCTATGCTCAGGATTGGGTCTTGTCCATCACATCATTCTCCTAATGATGTGATCCCGTTATCACTGACATCCCATGTCCATGATCAGGAAACCGTGACCATCTGTTGATCAACGAGCTGGCAACTAGAGGCTTACCAGGGACTCAATGTGGTCTATATATTCACACATGTATCGCTGTTTCCGTACAATACAATTCAAGCATGAATAGCAGACAATTATCATGAACAAGGAAATATAATAATAATACTTTTATTATTGCCTCTACGGCATATTTCCAACAGTCTCCCACTTGCACTAGAGTCAATAATCTAGTTACATTGTGATGAATCGAACACCCATAGAGTTCTGGTGTTGATCATGTTTTGCCCGTGGAAGGGGTTTAGTCAAGGGTTTGCAACATTCAGATCCGTATGCACTTTACAAATATCTACATCTCCATCTTGAACATAATTCCGGATGGAGTTGAAACGACGCTTGATGTGCTTGGTCTTCTTGTGAAACCTGGGCTCTTTGGTAATGGCAATGGCACCAGTGTTGTCACAGAAGAGAGTCATCGGGCTTGACGCGCTTGGAATGACTCCTAGGTCGGTGATGAACTCCTTCATCCAGACTCCTTCCCGCGTTGCTTCGGAAGCAGCTATGTACTCCGCTTCACATGTAGATGCCGCCACGACGCTTTGCTTGCAACTGCACCAGCTGACTGCCCCACCATTCAAAATATACACGTATCCGGTTTGTGACTTGGAGTCATCCAGATCTGTGTCGAAGCTAGCATCGACGTAACCCTTTACGACGAGCTCTTCGTCACCTCCATAAACGAGAAACATATCCTTAGTCCTTTTCAGGTACTTCAGGATGTTCTTGACCGCTGTCCAGTGTTCCATACTGGGATCACTTTGGTACCTCCCTACCAAACTTATGGCAAGGTTCACATCAGGTCTGGTACACAGCATGGCATGCATGATAGAACCTATGGCCGAGGCATAGGGAATGACACTCATCTTTTCTCTATCTTCTGCCGTGGTCGGTGACTGAGCCTTGCTCAATCTCATACCTTGCAAAACAGGCAAGAATCCTTTCTTGGACTGATCCATATTGAACTTTTTCAATATCTTGTCAAGGTACGTACTTTGTGAAAGACCGATGAGGCGTCTTGATCTATCTCTATAGATTTTGATGCCTAATATGTAAGCAGCTTCTCCAAGGTCCTTCATTGAAAAACTCTTATTCAAGTAGGCCTTTATATTTTCCAAGAATTCTATATCATTTCCCATCAGCAATATGTCATCCACATATAATATGAGAAATGCCACAGAGCTCCCACTCACTTTCTTGTAGATACAGGCTTCTCCATAAGTCTGTATAAAGCCAAACGCTTTGATCACATCATTAAAGCGAATATTCCAACTCCGAGATGCTTGCACCAGCCCGTAAATCGAGCGCTGGAGCTTGCATACCTTGTTAGCGTTCTCTGGATCGACAAAACCTTCCGGCTGCATCATATACAACTCTTCCTTGAGGAAGCCATTAAGGAATGCCGTTTTGACGTCCATTTGCCATATCTCATAATCATAGAATGCGGCAATAGCTAACATGATTCTGACTGACTTCAGCATCGCTACGGGAGAGAAAGTCTCGTCGTAGTCAATCCCTTGAGCTTGTCGATAACCCTTAGCGACAAGCCGAGCCTTATAGATGGTCACATTACCATCCGCGTCTGTCTTTTTCTTAAATATCCATTTGTTTTCTATGGCGTGCCTGTCATCAGGCAAGTCCACCAAAGTCCATACTTTGTTTTCATACATGGATTCTATCTCGGATTTCATGGCTCCAAGCCATTTATTGGAATTCGGGCCCGCCATTGCTTCTTCATAGTTCGAAGGTTCACCGTTGTCTAACAACATGATTTCCAGGACAGGGTTGCCGTACCACTCTGGTGCGGAACGTACCCTTGTGGACCTTCAAAGTTCAGTAGTAACTTGATCTGTTTCTTCATGATCATCATCATTAACTTCCTCCCTTGTCGGTGCAGGCACCTCAGGAACAATTTCTTGCGCTGCGCTACTTTCCGGTTCAGGAGGGGTGAGTGTCACCTCATCAAGTTCTACTTTCCTCCCACTCACTTCTTTCGAGAGAAACTCTTTCTCCAAAAAGGATCCATTCTTGGCAACAAAGACTTTGCCTTCGGATCTGTGGTAGAAGGTGTACCCAATCGTTTCCTTTGGGTATCCTATGAAGACGCATTTTTCCGATTTGGGTTCGAGCTTTTCAGGTTGAAGTTTCTTGACATAAGCATCGCAACCCCAAACTTTCAGAAACGACAGCTTCGGTTTCTTGCCAAACCAAAGTTCATACGGAGTCGTCTCAACGGATTTCGACGAAGCCCTATTTAAAGTAAATGCGGCAGTCTCTAAAGCATAACCCTAAAAAGATAGCGGTAAATCGGTGAGGGACATCATAGATCGCACCATGTCCAACAGAGTACGATTTCGACGTTCGGACACACCGTTACGTTGAGGTGTTCCGGGCGGTGTCAATTGTGAAACAATTCCACAGTTCCTAAGGTGCGTGCCAAATTCATGACTTAAATATTCACCCCCACGATCTGATCGTAAGAACTTTATTTTTCTGTCACGTTGATTCTCAACCTCATTCTGAAATTCCTTAAACTTTTCAAAGGTCTCAGACTTGTGTTTCATCAAATAGATATATCCATATCTACTCAAGTCATCTGTGAGGGTGAGAACATAACGATAGCCTCCGCGAGCCTCAACACTCATTGGACCGCACACATCGGTATGTATGATTTCCAACAAGTTGGTTGCTCGCTCCATTGTTCCGGAGAACGGAGTCTTGGTCATCTTGCCCAAGAGGCATGGTTCGCACGTGTCAAATGATTCATAATCAAGAGACTCTAGAAGTCCATCTGAATGGAGCTTCTTCATACGTTTGACACCAATATGACCAAGGCGGCAATGCCACAAGTATGTGGGACTATCATTATCAACTTTACATCTTTTGGCATCTACACTATGAATATGTGTATCATCACGTTCGATATTCATCAAAAATAAACCATTGACCAGCGGGGCATGACGATAAAACATATCTCTCAAATAAATAGAGCAACCATTATTCTCCGATTTAAATGAGTAGCCATCTCGCATAAGACGAGATCCAGATACAATGTTCAGGCTCAAAGCTGGTACTAAATAACAATTATTAAGGTTTAAAACTAATCCCGAGGGTAGATGTAGAGGTAGCGTGCCGACGGCGATCACATCGACCTTGGAACCATTCCCGACGTGCATCGTCACCTCATCCTTCGCCAGTCTCCGCTTATTCCGCAGCTCCTGCTTAGAGTTACAAATATGAGCAACTGCACCGGTATCAAATACCCAGGAGCTACTACGAGCGCTGGTAAGGTACACATCAATAACATGTACATCTTATATACCTTTAATGTTGCCGGCCTTCTTGTCTGCTAAGTATTTGGGGCAGTTCCGCTTCCAGTGCCCCGTTCCCTTGCAATGAAAACACTCAGTTTCAGGCTTGGGTCCATTCTTTGGCTTCTTCCCGGCAACTGGCTTACCGGGCGCGACAACTCCTTTGCCGTCCTTCTTGAAGTTCTTCTTACCCTTGCCTTTCTTGAACTTAGTGGTTTTATTGACCATCAACACTTGATGTTCTTTCTTGATATCCACCTCCGCTGATTTCGGCATCGAATACACCTCGGGAATGGACCTCTCCATCCCCTGCATATTGAAGTTTAACACGAAGCTCTTGAAGCTTGGTGGGAGCGACTGGAGGATTCTGTCAACGACCGCTTCATCTGGGAGATTCATTCCCAGCTGAGACAAGCGGTTGCGCAATCCAGAAATCTTGAGGATGTGCTCACTGACAGAACTGTTTTCCTCCATCTTACAGCTGTAGAATGCATCGGAGACGTCATATCTCTTGACTCGGGCATGAGCTTGGAAAACCATTTTCAGCTCTTCGAACATCTCATATGCTCCGTGATTCTCAAAACGCTTTTGGATCCCCGACTCTAAGCTGTAAAGCATGCCACACTGAACTAGGGAGTAATCATCACAACGCGACTACCAGGCATTCATAACGTCTTGGGACGCCGGGGGAACGGGTGCATCACCTAGCGGTGCTTCAAGGACATATGATCTCTTGGCAGCTATGAGGATAATCCTTAGGTTACGGACCCAATCTGTATAGTTGCTACCATCGTCTTTCAGCTTGGTTTTCTCTAGGAACGCGTTGAAGTTGAGGGAAACTTGAGCGTGGGCCATTTGATCTACAAGAGATATTGTAATGAATTTAGACTAAGTTCATGATAATTAAGTTCATCTTAATCAAATTTTAATGACCTCCCACTCAGAATGACATCTCTCTAGTCATCTAAGTGATACACGATCCGAATCGACTAGCCCGTGTCCGATCATCACGTGAGACGGACTAGTCATCAACGGTGAACATCTTCATGTTGATCGTATCTTCTATACAACTCGTGTTTGACCTTTCGGTCTTCCGTGTTCCGAGGCCATGTCTGTACATGCTAGGCTCGTCAAGTAAACCCTAAGTGTATTGCTTGTGTAAATCTGGCTTACACCCGTTGTATGCGAACGTTAGAACCTATCACACCCGATCATCACGTGGTGCTTCGGAACAACGATCCTTAGCAACGGTGCACAGTTAGGGGGAACACAATTCTTGAAATTTTAGTGAGAGATCATCTTATTTACTACCGTCGTTCTAAGTAAACAAGATGCATAAACATGATAAACATCACACGCAATCAATTAAAGTGACATGATATGGCCAATATCATCTTGCTCCTTCGATCTCCATCTTCGGGGCACCATGATCATCTTGTCACCGGCTTGACACCATGATCTCCATCATCATGATCTTCATCATCGTGTCTTGAAGAAGTCGTCACGCCAACTATTACTTCTACCACTATGGCTAACGTTTAGCAATAAAGTAAAGTAATTACATGGCGTTTATTCAGTGACACGCAGGTCATACAATAATTAAGACAACTCTTATGGCTCCTGCCGGTTGTCAAGTTCATCGACATGCAAGTCATGATTCCCTATTACAAGAACATGATCAATCTCATACATCACATATATCATTCATCACATCTTCTTTGGCCATACCACGTCACATAGCACATGCTGCAAAAACAAGTTAGACGTCCTCTAATTGTTGTTGCAAGTTTTTACGTGGCTTCTATAGGTTTTCTAGCAAGAACGTTTCTTACCTACGCCAAAACCACAACGTGATTTGTCAATTTCTATTTACCCTTCATAAGGACCCTGTTCATCGAATCCGATCCGACTAAAGTAGGAGAGACAGACACCCGCCAGCCACCTTATGCATCTAGTGCATGTCTGTCGGTGGAACCAGTCTCACGTAAGCGTACGTGTAAAGTCGGTCCGGGCCGCTTCATCCCACAATACCGCCGAATCAAGATTAGACTAGTAACGGTAAGAAAATTGAGCAAACTCAAACGCCCACAACTGCTTTGTGTTCTACTCGTGCAAGATGCTACGCATAAGACCTAGCTCAGATGCCACTGTTGGGGAACGTAGCAGAATTCAAAAATTTTCTACGCTTTCACCAAGATCCATCTAAGGAGACATCTAGCAACGAGCATATGAGAGTGCATCTACATACCGTTTTGTAGATCGCGAGCGGAAGCTTTCGAAGAAGCGTGGATGAAGTAGTCGTACTCTTTTCGTTCTTCGTCACCGATGATCTAGCGCCGAACGGACGGCACCTCCGCGTTCAACACACGTCCGGTACAGCAACGTCACCTCCTTCTTGATCCAGCAAGGGGGGAGGAGAGGTCCTCAGAGATCCAGCAGCACGACGGCGTGGTGGTGGATGCAACGGGAATTCCTGCAGGGCTTCGCCGGCGCCCTGCGGAGGAGGAGGAAGGTGTGACGGGAGGGGGAGAGGCGCCAGAGACTTGGGTGCGGCTTCCCTCTCCCCCCCACATATATATAGGGGGCCAGGGGGGTGCGCCAAGCCCTGCAGATGGGATCTGCAGGGGGGCGGCGGCCTGGGGGGGGGGGAGACTTGCCCCCCAAGGCATAGGGGGCGCCTCCCTCCCCTAGGGTTCCAACCCTAGGCGCATGAGGGAGGGCCCAGTAGGGTGCGCCAGCCCACCAGGGGCTGGCCCCCTTCCCCTTGCGGCCTAGGGGCCCCACCGGGATGGGTGGCCCCACCCGGTGGACCCCCGGGACCCCTCCGGTGGTCCCGGGACACTCCCGGTGACCCCCGGAGTTCACCCGATGGCCGAAACTGGACTTCCTATATATCATTATTTACCTCCGGACCATTCCGGAACTCCTCGTGACGTCCGGGATCTCATCCGGGACTCCGAACAACTTTCGGGTTTCCACGTGCATGTATCTCTACGACCCTAGCGTTACCGAACCTTAAGTGTGTAGACCCTACGGGTTCGGGAGACACGTAGACATGACCGAGACCACTCTCCGGTCAATAACCAACAGCGGGATCTGGATACCCATGTTGGTTCCCACGTGTTCCTCGATGATCTTCATCAGATGAACCACTGTGTCAAGGATTCACTCAATCCCGTATGTTATTCCCTTTGTCCATCGGTACGGTACTTGCCCGAGATTCGATCGTCGGTATTCCCGATACCTTGTTCAATCTTGTCACGACAAGTCTCTTTACTCGATCCATAATCCATCATCCCGTGACTAACTCCTTAGTCACTTTGAGCTCATTATGATGACGTCTTACCGAGTGGGCCCAGAGGTACCTCTCCGTCATACGGAGTGACAACATCCCAGTCTCGGTTCGTACCAACTCAACAGACACTTTCGGAGATACCCGATGCGTACCTTTATGGCCACCCAGTTACGCTGTGACGTTTGGCACACCCAAAGTATTCCCACGGCATCCGGGAGTTGTACAACCTCATGGTCTAAGGAATAAATACTTGACACCGAAAAGCTTATGCATTACGAACTATACGATCTCGTTCTATGCTCAGGATTGGGTCTTGTCCATCACATCATTCTCCTAATGATGTGATCCCGTTATCACTGACATCCCATGTCCATGATCAGGAAACCGTGACCATCTGTTGATCAACGAGCTGGCAACTAGAGGCTTACCAGGGACTCAATGTGTTCTATATATTCACACATGTATCGCTGTTTCCGTACAATACAATTCAAGCATGAATAACAAACAATTATCATGAACAAGGAAATATAATAATAATACTTTTATTATTGCCTCTAGGGCATATTTCCAACATTGACCATTGAAATTGAGGGATTAAAGTTTCACGCAAACCTCATCGTGTTGCAAAACAAAGGACTAGATGTTATCCTAGGTATGGATTGGCTAACCACCAATAAAGGATTTATCGACTGCTTCAACAGGACAGTGATTCTTACTCACCATCATGGAAAAACAATAAGAGTAGCAGCTCAGGAAAGACCGGTGTCGCGACAACCAAAATTGAACAAAGTTGATACATCCGAATTAAGCAAGGTTCCAGTTGTATGTGAATTTCCGGACGTATTTCCCGAAGAATTACCAGGCATGCCGCCAGACAGAGAAATAGAATTCATTATTGAGCTAGCACCGGGAACCACCCCCATATATAAGAAACCATACAGAATGGCACCGTCAGAGTTGGTTGAATTAAAGAAGCAAATAAAGGAACTGCTAGACAAAGGATTTATATGGGCCAGCTCCTCACCTTGGGGTTCGGCAGTATTATTTGCCAAAAAGAAGGATGGGACCATGAGGTTGTGTATAGACTACCGAGCACTCAACATGGTCACAATCAAGAACAAATACCCGATGCCACGGATAAATGACTTATTTGACTAGCTCGCGCAAGCCAAGGTTTTCTCAAAGGTTGATCTAAGGTCAGGATATCATCAACTGAAAGTACGCACAGAAGATATCCCGAAAACAACATTCACCTCAAGATACAGACTTTATGAATTTACAGTAATGCCGTTTGGATTGACCAACGCCCCCGCATATTTCGTCCACCTCATGAACAAGGTATTTATGAAATTCATGGACAAATTTGTGGTGGTATTTATTGACGATATTTTGGTATATTCCAAGACACCGGAGGAACATGCTGAACACCTCCGCATTGTATTGGGAGAATTAAGGAAACACCAACTTTACGCCAAATTCAGCAAATGTGAATTTTGGTTGAGACAAGTGGGTTTCCTAGGACACGTATTAACACAAGAAGGAGTTGCTATGGACCCAGATAAAGTCAAGGCTGTACTTGGCTGGAAGTCGCCAGCCAGTGTAACGGATATACGCAGTTTCCTCGGTATGGCCGGATATTACAGAAGGTTTATTGAAGGATTTTCCACCATAGCCAAACCAATGACACAGCTACTCAAGAAAGATAAGAAATTTGTGTGGACCAAAGCATGTGAGGAAAGCTTCCAAGAACTCAAGAAGAGGTTAACAACAGCCCAGTATTAACTGTACCAGACATACACAAGAGTTTTGAAGTATATTGCGACGCATCCCGGAAAGGCCTCGGATGCGTAATGATGCAAGAAGGCAAAGTAGTCGCCTACGCTTCCCGGCAACTGCGAAAACATGAAGAAAATTATCCTACTCACGATTTGGAATTGGCAGCAGTCATTCATGCACTCAAGGAATGGAGGCACTTTTTTCTTGGAAATCTCTGTGAAATATATACGGACCATAAGAGCCTCAGCTATATTTTCACACAGCCAGATCTCAATTTACGACAAAGCCGCTGGCTGGAACTGGTAAAAGATTACGACGTTGGTATCCACTATCACCCAGGGAAAGCAAACGTGGTAGCAGATGCTCTCAGCCGTAACCCCAGCCCGAACAGCAGCAGCATACAGAATCTGAGACCCGAATTTCAGCAAGAATTCGCCAGACTCAACCTAATGATGGTCACAGAAGGCGAAGTATCCAAGCTAGAAATACAGCCTACCCTAATAGAGCAAATAAAGAAGGCTTAGCCTGGACACCCCAGCATCGAAGGGATAAAAAGAAAAGTAAGTCAGGGCAAGGCCTCAGAATTCACCATAGATAGTGAAGGAATATTATGGTTCGGAGACAGACTTTGCGTGCCGAATAACAACGACCTTAAACAACAAATTCTAGCGGAAAGTCATACCGCTCCATACTCGATCCACCCTGGAGGTACGAAAATGTACAAAGACATTCAGGAAACATTTTGGTGGCACGGCATGAAGAGGGATATAGCCACATTCATCGCATGCTGCGATTCGTGTCAACGCATTAAAGCGGAGCACCAAAAACCCGCAGGGCTATTACAGCCAAACAAGATACCAGAATGGAAATGGGACGATATTGGAATGGACTTTATAGTTGGACTACCACGGTCGAAACACGGTAACGATGCCATATGGGTCATCATAGATAGACTGACCAAGGTGGCACATTTCATACCCGTCAAGACAACGCACACCACTCAAAAGCTCGCCAAGCTTTACCTCGCCCGGATAGTATGCCTACATGGTGTTCCCAAGACTATAATATCCGACAGGGGCACTCAGTTCGTCTCAAAATTTTGGGACCAGTTGCAGCAAGCCCTCGGGACACAACTAACATTCAGCACGGTGATGGGCCTCTAACCCCTCGTTGGTTACCCCAAGTGGAAGGTGTAAGATGCAGTGTTGTGGAAGTTTTTTCCCTTAGCAAAGATGCCAAGGATCGAATCCCCAAAGACTCCTAGGTTCAACAAGTAGGTGTCAACTGCTAACGGCGCGGATTAGCAATCAACGTGGACCTGCACACAGATACAAATAACTTTGCTCCCAATGAGTACAGAGAGGTTGTCAATCCCTCCGGCCTTGTAGTTCACAAAGGATTAAACGCAAATGATAGTAGTGATAGATAATGTTTGCAATAGTAAGTAAAAGCGAAAAGTAAATAGCCGATGTGATCAATGATGGTAATATGGACCGGAGTCTCATGATGTTCACTAGTGATGTCTCTCTCCCAAAAGACGATAAAACAACTATGTGAGGTAAACGAATTACAGCTGGGCAATTGACAGGACCATGAACACAAACCAATGCTGATTACATTGCAAGAAAGGTTGAGGCTCAAAGCATGGGCGGTACGCCAAAGTAAGTAGACCGAAATCCATCAATATCTACTACTAATCATCCACCTTGAGATATCTATCCAGAACATCTCGCTGGTATTAAGTTGCGAGCCCCACCCATAGTGTAAACTCAAAGCAACAGACAACTGCATTAAAAGAACTTTGCGTAAAGTAAACAATCCTTGCACCCGCGGGCACAAGCACCATTGTTTTCCCTCTTGTGGCAACAACACATCCCCTAGACTCATGTTTCTGTCACTCAAGCTAGTCATCGAGGGGCATGAACCCACAATCGAGCATAACGTTCCCTCTTGGAGTCACTACGTATTACTTGGCCAAAGCAATAAATAACAACGGAGAACATGCAAGAATTACTTATGAACATAAATATAAAAGAGGTAGATCAAATATATTACTCAAGAACAATCTGAACATAATCTCATAATCCATCGGATCCCAGCAAACTCATCATAGCAACAGCATAAGGATTACATATGTGCCTCGATCATGTAGGGCAGCACACGAGGACTAATTAGTGAAGCACAAGAACGGGAGGAGAACATCACATAGCTACTGGTCATGGACTCATGGTCCAAGGGAGACTACTCACAACTCATCCGGGAGGCGTCCATGGTGGTGGAGAGGCTCCCGATGGTGATCCTCCCCTCCGGCAGGGTGCCGGGAAGAGTTCTCCTGGTGCTCCCGATCTTGGAAGCGGCGGCGGCGGCGGAACAGAGATGAGATCGCGAAAAAGAGTTCCCGTCCCGAGGGTATCGAAGGACGCTCTAAATATATGCCGAAGGGGGGCACCAGACGGGGCTCGGGGGGCCCAGGCGCCCCCCGGCGCGGCCTAGGGGGGCGCGCCGCCAGGGCGCCTGGAGCCCTGGTGGCCCCCCCGGCTATCCTTCGGGCGCAAGGTAGGTTCTGGAACGCTGATTTTTTATATAATTTTTCTGGATTTTTCCTGGCAGTTCTCGTAACGTGAAAACCTGAAATACAAAAACAGCCGAAAACAGAAACTGGCACCGGGGTGCACTAGATTAGTAGGTTAGTCCAAATATGATCAAAAGTGTATGGAAGTGTATGAATATCATAGCAATATCACCCAAAAGTGGCATGGAGCAAGCAGAAATTATAGATACGTTTTGGACGTATCAACATCCCCAAGCTTAATTCCTGCTCGTCCTCGAGTAGGTAAATGATAACAAGAATAATTTCTGTGGTGACATGCTATTAACCATATAGGACTTATTCATAGTCATATGACAAAAGCTTACTGAGACAATGATTCTATAGTAATTAAGTTGCCTCATGAGAAAATCACAAATGACTGAAAGTTTTACAACATGACATTGAAGCATCAAATAGATTTGCAATGAACATGATGTGCAAATATGATAAAGTGATATCTAGCTTGCCCCCTTTAGTGAAGCAAAACATAAATGCAGGGGCACCTTCAAGGTTTAAGTGCTGACTAGATACAATGATTTCAGAAATAAACGATATCACAATCATGCAAAAGACAATGCTACTTTGGGACAATGCACATTACACTTAGAATGACAATCATGCTCTCAGTAGTTGGTGCTTTTAAGAGAGGGTGGAGACTCAACATAAAAGTAAAATAATGGTTATGTGCTAGAGCTTTTTATTTTGAAAACATAGAAGCAATTTTGTCAATGGTAGTAGTACTTCATATGTGTCATGCATAAGACATCCTATAAGTTGCAAGCCTCATGCATCGAATACCAATAGTGCTCGCACCTTGTCCTAATTAGCTCGGATTTCCATGGGTTATCATTGCATTACATATGTTTCAACCAAGTGTCACAAAGGGGTACCTCTATGCCACCTGTACAAAGGTCCAAGGAGATAAATCGCATTTGATTTCGTTTTTGATAGATCTCAACTTGAGGACATCCATACCGGGACAACATAGAAAATAGATGATGGACTCCTCTTTAATGCATAAGCATATTCTCATAAGAGATTGAGGATTAATGTCCAAGCTAAAACTTCCACCATGATACATGGCTTTGGTTGGCGGCCCAATGTTCTTCTCTAACAATATGCATACTCAATCAACCCATGGCAAATCACCCTTACTTCAGACAAGACGAACATGCATAGCAACTCACATGATATTCAACAAAAGTGTGACAGTTGATGGCGTCCCCAGAAACATGGTTACCGCTCAGCAAGCAACTTATAAGAAATAAGATACATGGGCAACATATTCTTTACCACAATAGTTTTTAAGCTACTTTCCCATGAGCTATGTATTGCAAGGTTAGTCTGCTTAGTTGGAGGTTAGCAAAAGACTGGAAGCGACCAACTAAGAGAGCAATGACGGTCATAATCATGCAGAGCGACAAAGCAATATTGAATCAGGCATGGAAGTTATATCGCTACTCAGAAATAAAAGATCATCAAGGCTTGACATACTTTCTTTACAGTCTTAAATATGCGTGAGCATACGCCAAGTCAATCAAAATAAATTCTCGAAGGAAGATATTACTAAACCATACCACATCATTGGCAAACAAATCAAGTTGGTACTCCAATAACACATTGGGAATCCCCCAGCTATTTGAGACTAACCATAAGAAACCTGAACTACTAAGCACCATTATGCACGTAGCATCTTTATCCTAGACATATTAACCAATGCAACGGAAGCAAACTCTCTTAATAAGATAAGCATGATAATTAAAGAGAGTTCAAGCAACCAACTAAACAAAAGCTCTTTGAAAAGATAAGCATGAATACTAAGAGCAGAGCATGATAGTAGCTATTAAAAGACAAAGAACACACACAACAAAGATATACATGAAAATTTTATGTTATGTTCTAGGTAGAAGTGGAGCGTGTTTCTCTCCCACATAAAGAAAGCTGAGTTCCGACTCGTTATGAAAAAACTAAAAAGAAAACTAAAAGCAAGATGCTCCAAGCATAGCACATAACACATGAAGTGATAAAAATATAGCGGAACGAAAGACGAACTGATAATGTTGATGGAGAAGGGGATGCACGGGGGCATCCCCAAGCTTAGATGCTTGAGTCTCCTTGAATATTTATTGGGGGTGCACGGGGGCATCCCCAAGCTTGAGCGCTTGACACTCCTGAATCTTTTTATCATCTTCCCTCGCACACTTGAAAACTCCCTTCATACATAACTCATTATAATCTGATTAGCGAGGTTAGTACCCTTAATAAAATAATTGCACCTTGCTGGAAATAAAGATATTCTTGAAGTTCTACTGTTTCTCAATATTGCCAAAAGGTTTTTGCAAAGAAAAAGCAAGCTCTTGATTTGCAAAATGAAGGAAAGGCAAAACAGGACAGAATGTGTGAAAAACAGAACAACAGGTAGTAATTGATTTGTTCGGGGCACTTCTGCAACTCAAATAAAAAAACTCAGAACAGACGCACGAAAGACAATTATATAGAGAACGCTGTCGAAAAATTCAGACCAAAAAGATGATCTGGTGATTTTATACGAATTTTTCTATCCAAGGACAGAATCTGTTTCCTGGACAGCACCTCACAACTTTTGAACTTTCTAGCAATCAGAGGCTATACTTGGCACAAATATGAAAAGCAAAGATACAATGATGATGCTACTGTAGTAAACAACATCAAGACACAACAAAAGCAAAATATAAAAATTTATTCATGTGGGCTGCCTCCCAAAAGCGCTTTCTTTTATGCCTTTAAGCTAGGCATAATGCATAGAGATCAAGTTTTATCAAGAGTAAAAGAATAGCTAGCCCGTACAACGGACTCAAAAGGTAACTTGATCTTCTTTCGAGGGAAGTGTTCCATCCCTTTCTTGAGAGGAAACTAAAATTTTATATTACCCTCTTTCATGTCAATGATAGCACCAACGGTGCGTAAAAAGGGACGTCCCAAAATAATTGGACATGAAGGATCACATTCAATATCCATAATAGTAAAATCAACGGGAACATAATTATCATTGACAACGATAAGAACATCGACGATCCTCCCCAAAGGTTTCTTTATGGAAGAATCAACGAGACGAACACCAAAAGAACAAGAATCATAAGGTTTCAATTTAAGCATATCATATAGTCTTTTGGGCATAATAGAAGTACTGGCTACAATATCACATAAAGCATAGCATGAGAAGTTGTTTATCTTAATTTTAATCATAGGATCCCAACCATCTTCTAGCTTTCTAGGTATGGAGGCTTCTACTCTAAGTTTCTCCTCCCTAGCTTTGATAAGAGCATTAGTGACGTGCTCTGTGAAGGCAAGATTAAGCGTGCTAGTGTGGGGATCTTTGGCCATTCCTTGTAGAAAGGTGACAACTTCTGAAATACTACAATTATCAAAAACAATTTTATCATTAGTGGGCAGAATTGTAGTGTCATCCTCTTTGTTTGAATCGCTCTCTATTATAAGAGTTTGAACATCTTCCCAAGTTTGGGGAAGCTTAGGAGCAATTTTAAACTGAGGCTCATACTCTTTTCCTGGAAGACCATGCCATGGGCATAACCCTCGGTCAAGACTAATATAATCACAAGGTTTATTACTTTTGTAGATCCCGACAGTGGTAATTGGGGTAATGGAAGAAGGGGTGTACTCCTCCCATTTAGTGTTTTTGGTAGAACCCATAATAGCAAGCAAGCAAGATAACTATTTTTGTGATTTTCGATAAAAAGATACTAAAGCAAAAACTGAAAGGTAAACTAACAAGACTAAAAAGCAAAGGTAAAAGATAGCATGCAACTCCCCTATCCTGAAGAGTGGAGTCCCCGGCAACGGTGCCAGAAAATACTCCTTGATGGGCCTCTAACCCCTCGTTGGCTACCCCAAGTGGAAGGTGTAAGATGCAGTGTTGTGGAAGTTTTTTCCCTTAGCAAAGATGCCAAGGATCGAATCCCTAGAGACTCCTAGGTTCAACAAGTAGGTGTCAACTGCTAACGGCGCGGATTAGCAATCAACGTGGACCTGCACACAGATACAAATAACTTTGCTCCCAACGAGTACGGAGAGGTTGTCAATCCCTCCGGCCTTGTAGTTCACAAAGGATTAAACGCAAATGATAGTAGTGATAGATAATGTTTGCAATAGTAAGTAAAAGCGAAAAGTAAATAGCGGATGTGATCAATGATGGTAATATGGACCGGAGTCTCATGATGTTCACTAGTGATGTCTCTCTCCCAAAAGACGATAAAACAGCTATGTGAGGTAAACGAATTACAGCTGGGCAATTGACAGGACCACGAACGCAAACCAATGCTGATTACATTGCAAGAAAGGTTGAGGCTCAAAGCATGGGCGGTACGCCAAAGTAAGTAGACCAAAATCCATCAATATCTACTACTAATCATCCACCTTGAGATATCTATCCAGAACATCTCGCTGGTATTAAGTTGCAAGCCCCACCCATAGTGTAAACTCAAAGCAACAGACAACTGCATTAAAAGAACTTTGCGTAAAGTAAACAATCCTTGCACCCGCGGGCACAAGCACCGTTGTTTTCCCCCTTGTGGCAACAGCACATCCCCTAGACTCATGTTTCTGTCACTCAAGGTAGTCATCGAGGGGCATGAACCCACAATCGAGCATAACGTTCCCTCTTGGAGTCACTACGTATTACTTGGCCAAAGCAATAAATAACAACGGAGAACATGCAAGAATTACTTATGAACATAAATATAAAAGAGGTAGATCAAATATATTACTCAAGAACAATCTGAACATAATCTCATAATCCATCGGATCCCAGCAAACTCATCATAGTAACAACATAAGGATTACATATGTGCCTCGATCATGTAGGGCAGCTCACAAGGACTAATTAGTGAAGCACAAGAACGGGAGGAGAACATCACATAGCTACTGGTCATGGACTCATGGTCCAAGGGAGACTACTCACAACTCATCCGGGAGGCGTCCATGGTGGTGGAGAGGCTCCCGATGGTGATCCTCCCCTCCGGCAGCGTGCCGGGAAGAGTTCTCCTGGTGCTCCCGATCTTGGAAGCGGCGGCGGCGGCGGAACCGAGATGAGATCGCGAAAAAGAGTTCCCGTCCCGAGGATTTCGAAGGACGCTCTAAATATATGCCGAAGGGGGGGCACCAGACGGGGCTCGGGGGGCCCAGGCGCCCCCCTGGCGCGGCCCGGGGGGGGGGGGGGCGCCGCCAGGGCGCCTGGAGCCCTGGTGCCCCCCCCGGCTATCCTTCGGGCGCAAGGTAGGTTCTGGAACGCTGATTTTTTATATAATTTTTCTGGATTTTTCCTGGCAGTTCTCGTAACGTGAAAACCTGAAATACAAAAACAGCCGAAAACAGAAACTGGCACCGGGGTGCACTGGATTAGTAGGTTAGTCCAAATATGATCAAAAGTGTATGGAAGTGTATGAATATCATAGCAATATCACCCAAAAGTGGCATGGAGCAAGCAGAAATTATAGATACGTTTTGGACGTATCACACGGCTTACCACCCCCAGACTGGAGGACAAACGGAACGAGTAAATCAAATACTCGAAGACATGCTAAGGGCATGTGTCCTCACCTATGGGGCCAGTTGGGAGGAAAGCTTACCATATGCCGAGTTCGCATATAACAATAGTTACCAAGCTAGCCTGCAGATGGCACCTTTCGAAGCCTTGTACGGACGAAGATGCCGTACTCCATTGAATTGGTCGGAAACAGGGGACAGTCGCATATTCGGCCCAGATATGTTAAAAGAAGCGGAGGAGAGAGTAAAATTAATTTGGGATCGACTCAAAACCGCCCAAAGCCGACAAAAGGGCTATTACGATCAGAAGCATCGGGAAATAAATTTTGAGCCCGGTGATGACGTATACTTACGTGTGTCACCTATGAGAGGGCTGCAACGATTCAAAGTCAAAGGGAAACTAGCACCACGATTCATTGGACCCTTCCGTATAGTTGCACGAAGAGGCACAGTAGCTTATCAGCTGGACCTTCCCAAGGAACTGTCAGACGTCCATGACGTGTTCCACGTCTCGCAACTACGGAAGTGTGTAAGCAACCCAGAGAAACATGTGTCACATGAAAACCTTGATGTGCAACCAGATCTCACCTACTGAGAACACCCAGTGAAGATTTTGGAGGAGTCTGAAGGGAGGACCCATCAGAAAACTATCAAATTTCTCAAGGTTCAGTGGAGTAATCACACAGAGGATGAGGCAACGTGGGAAAGGGAAGATTTCCTTCGGACAGAGCACCCACACCTATTTGAGGATCAGCTGAAATCTCGGGGACGAGATTTTTCCTAAGGGGGTAGGTGTTGTAACACCCCAAATTTTTGAGTTGGTTTTTCTTTCAAACTTTTGGCCTTTTTGGAAGGGGATTGTTTGATCTTTTCTTTTGCCCTTCTAAAATCCCTTTTGGTCAAAGTTTGTGTGTCTTCTCAAGCTTGGTTTTTGGCCTTGAAGTTTTCTCTTGTGTTTGGTTCAAGCACAAGTTGAGTTTCAAAAGTGTTGTTCGAATTATCCCTTCTTGATTTAAGCCTCCCAAGTTAACCTTGGACTTGTCTCCCTCTCCATCCTCCATCTTGCCATGACTTCAACAGAAATATTTCTATCCAAATCTCTCTTCACACCTTGGGACAAGCCTTTCATCAATTCCAGTGAGTTTAAACCTTATTGGGATTTTTTCTCCTATTTATTTCACTCCAAAAATAATTCTGCCTTTTATAGTGGACCTTGGTGATTTGCAAAGGAACCACCATGCCTAGCTTGTTGGTTGTTTCCAAACCAACTCTCCTGGATAGTCCTTAGTACCCAAAACCTAAAACCATCTTGCTTCACTGGTCCATAGTTCAAAATTTTCAAATTTCACCTACTGCAAGTCTGGACCAGATTTGCAAAATTTGGTGAAATTCATAGTTATCTTCTCCCAAAAATTCTGTAAAAAATCAGGCAGCCTCTAGATACATCAAGAGGCCACTCCACCAAAAATCAGCCCTAGAGGCATTGCATACATGCCAGAATCATTTCATCAATGTAATGCCCAGGATGGGACTATACCTCCTACGTGTCGAGGCATGACTTAAAGGTATAAGCCCATCCTAGAATGATCTCAAGTTTGGTATCTTTGCACGACTCATGTAAAAGAGGGATTAAATTGCAAAAGGAGATAGTTGGCTTACACTCGCCACTTCACACAATACATTACATAAGCAATCATCATTCAAAACATCACAACCCGACTACGGGCGAAGATCCAAAGAAAGATACCAAAACAACATAAAGCCACAGGTCAGGATCGAATCCTAGTAGAAACCACTACTGATCGTCGAAACGCCACAAACATACGGCCAAACTCTTCATGGAACTCCTGGTGAAGAACCTGAACCAGCTCCTGCATCATTCTCGGCTGAACCTGCATCTGGTGTTGTAGTATCTGTGAGCCACGAGGACTCAGCAATCCCATAACCATGGGTAACAAGACTAGCAAAGCTTTATGGGTAGGAAGAGGTAAAGTGGTGAGGCTGCAGTAGCGGCTAAGCATAATATGGTGGCTAACTTACGAGTACCAGAATAAGATGAGCATCTACACAAACGGTCGCAAAAGTAGTGATCACTAAAGATCCTGAACTACATACGAATCAAACATAACCCCACCGTGTTCTCTTCTCAAAGTGAAAAGAGACAGTCACGGTTACTCACACAGTTGTATGTTTTACTTCGGATCCTCTGTCAAGTTTTCTACAACCGGACATTAACAAATTCCAATCTGCCACATAACCGCGGGCACGGCTTTCGAAAGATCATAACCCTGCAGGGGTGTTCCAACTTAGCCCATCACAAGCTCTCACGATTAGCTGAAGTGATAAATATAATATCATCACCCCTTATCTTAGGGAAAATCCGATCAGGCTCGGCATCCCGGTAGCACAAGTCATTTCGACAATGGTAAAACAAGTCCAGCAAGACCTCCCGGCGTGCCGACACCCTGATAGTAGCCGCGCGTATCTCGTCTCAGGCCACGACCGGATGGGCGATGCTACAGGTAAAACCAATCCTCGAGTTTCCCCGTGGTGGCCCCGCAGGACCCCCGTTTGGGACCAACACCATCAGCACTGGCCCCCCCTGCTATGTAGAATTAAGAATCATCGGGTAGCGCTAACTCCCTATGCAAATTTAATTAATTAAATAAGTTGTTATTATGAGCAAATTAAAACCAATGTTGGGCCTTGCTGGAGGAGTTTTATTCAAAGTCGAACTGTCAAGGGGTCCCCATTTCACCCATCGTGTAAGGAACGCAAAATCAAGGAACATAATGCCGGTTTATCGGTGCCTAAGGTGGCTTGAGTGGAACAAAACACCGAGCAAAAGGCCAAGCCTTCCACCCATGCCCAGTATATAGGTGTGTTAATAATAGTTATAGATATTGTGATATAACCAACAACAAGTTCCCTCCTGGAACAGACTTCATCTTCACCTGCAACTAACAACGCTATAAGAGGGGCTGAGCAAGTGGTAACATAGCCAAACAGTGGTTTTGCTAGGAAGGTGTCAAGGTTAGAGGTTTCATGGCAACAAGGAGAGGCTGACATAAAAGATGGGTAGCGTGACATGTAACGATAGCATCGAGACAACTAAGCATGGCAATGGTAGTAAAGGTATCCAAGGGTATGATCATCTTGCCTGGGATTCCACAAGGAAGAAGAACGGATCCATGAAGAAGACGGAGCAACATAGTCGAGCGAATCCTCACAACTCCGGAACGAAACCGAAGCTAACAAGAGAAGCAACCGGAAAGAAGCAAACAACACGGTAAACACTCAAGCATAAACATGGCATACGATGCACAAACAAGTATGATGCATGTCCGGTTTAAATATGCATGGCAATGGCAAGTGCACAAACAAATACTACAAGTTAAGTGGAGCTCAATATGCAACGAGTTGCATATTGACGAAACACCACAAGTTAATTATTTAGTTGACTCTCGTTATTTACAAGACAAGATTAAATGTTTTAACATGGCAAGAGGTGAAGCATAATAAAACTACACTATTAAGACATTTTAAATGAGGCCGGAAAATAATAACAACAAATTCCGGAAAATCCCCATGAGCATGTTTAGTAATTTAAAGCAACAACAATTCACACATATTAATGTTGTTAATATGATGCGGATGACATGATCAAGTTTATGCAAGTTTTTATTAAAAGTTGACAAGAAGATGATATGAAGCATCGTCACCGTGGTGGAAGGAAAAGGGTGCCACGGCAACAATTCCGAAAATGATGCCACGGCAACATATCGGTTCCGGTAACTCGTTGAGAGTCCGGTGCAAAAGGAAAGATGGCGTGAGCGAGTCAAACGAGATGAAAGGTGGGGCGATCCCGTCACCGGGTTCCCACGAGTCGGCGACGAGGCAACCGAGGAACATGACAAACGGACGAAACGACACGGAGCACAAGGAAACATCTCATACAACCACAACAAGCATCTCACGGGTCATCTCGTCTCGGGGTTATACCTTCGGAACAAACGTTCTCGGAGCGGTTCGAGATCGTTGTGGAAGTAGTGGTACTCGCGGTCGTAGAGGAAGTAGTTGTTCACGGGGTCTTCGATGGTCGACGGTAGTCGTTCGGGCGACGGTAGACGTTCGGGTCCAAAAGAGATAAACTTGCTGTTTCATGGGTGCTTGAGATAACAATATCAGCAACAACAAAACACAGCACGGTTACGGTCACGGTCACGGCAACAAGGAGAAACCGGGGCGGACGAGCTCGAAGCGGCGCTGGACGAGGCCGGGCTGCACGGGGCGACGGGGTGCTGGTCGCGACCTTGGCGAGGCCGAGGCGACGCGCTAGAGAGAGTTGGCGAGGAGGCAGCAGCTTCTGGCCGACGCGGGAATCGCGCCGAGGACGAGAGGGTGGCGAGGCGCTGGACGAAGTGGCGACCGCGGGATCCGGCCGGCGGGCCTGGAGGCGACGGCGGCGAAGGTCGCGGCCGCTGCAGCCTTGCGAACAGCGGCGGCTGCTGGCTTGGACGGCCGAAGGAGGACGGGGCGCGCTCGCGGTGCATGAGGGCGAGGCAGAGGCCCGACGCGGAGGAAGGAGACGGGCGCGGCGCGAGCCTCTGCAGGGTCGCGGCGGCGGACGGCGGTCGGCATGCGGGACGGCGCAGGCCTGGACGGCGACGCGGGGCGGCTCGCAGGGAGGGTCGGCGCTGGAGATCGCGACGCGGCCGCGGGATCGGAGGGAGGCCGACGAGGGAGACGGGAGCGGCCTGGCCGGGCTGCTCCGGCGCTCGAGGGCTGGAGACCTGCGCTGGGTGCAAGGGGGAATCGGGGTCGCGAGCGAGAACGACGGCGGCTGAGGGAAACGGAGGGAGGAGCGAGCGGGTCTGCAGGGAGTTAGGGTTAGGGGGAGATCGGGTCAGGAGGGATGGCCGAAAGGGGAAGGGAGATGGGCCGGCTGGGGAAGGCTGGGCCTCTGGGATGGGCCAAGAGGCCTGGAGGGAGGTGCGGCCGGCTAGGCCTGGTGGCCTGACTGCTGGGCTCTCTGCTGCCTTATAATTTCTGCCACTTCCAATTAGAGATAAGCCAAGGAGAAAAAGAGAAGAAGGAGGGGGGTTAGGGCAAAACTAGCACATGGGAGTATTTTTCTCGGGCATCATAAAAAGAGCACGGTCCGAGAAAAATAGAAAAGGCGTGATCGGAAAATAATTCAAACATATTTGAATTTACTTCAAATAGTTTTAAACTAAGACTTGATTATTGAAGTGTCCAAAAATGTTCGAATTTTCGGAGGAACCTCGAAACAACGGAAAAGAATTATTGGCAAGATTTTGAAGGTGAAACTTGAATTAAAGAAGCATGGGGAATATTTGCAAGTGTGTTGGTTAATTCCGAACAAATGGAATATTTATTAATATAGCTCCCTAATAATATTTAGAGGCTTTTATATGTTATAAAGAGAAGTCACCTTCCCTCGATTTAAATGAACCGAAGGTCCACACGATTTATTTGGTTGAGATGCAAAATAAAATATGACATGATGGCATGATGACATGATGCAATGCAAAAAATAAAATAACACAAGCACAAATGAAACACACGGGAGAACCCGGAACATCTGGAATCTTCTGGGATCTTCTGGGACGTCGGTCTTCGGGCGTCAGAACTCTCCCACACTAACAGAGGATCTCGACCCGAGATCCTAGAGATAGCACCGGGTAAAAAAACGGAAGAGGAAGGGGTAAAACAAAGTTGCTTCTTTGACAGACGAGTGAAAACCAAAGAACCTTGAGAGGTTGAACAATCTTGAAAGAAAGAATACAATGGAGATGAACGAATATGAAAACTCCGTTAGAAAAGAGGAACAAGGAGCATTATGAGAACCTTGAAGGTTGAAAGACATGAAACAATAGCTCACAGACCAAAAGAATATGAAACTGCAACGGTATAGCCAAGGAATAAGAATGACAGAATTTGGACAGCACTCCGTCTGAAAATGGAAGGAATTGAACATGAACTTGAGGAGATGGGAAGATACTTGATGAAAACAACAACACACAGCCTCCGGAACAATTAAAAGAATGGCACAAGGGGTAAGAAAATTCAGACATCACTCCGGTTGAAAAGAGAGGCAAACTTGGTAAAAGACGGAACTGAATGAAGAATACTACACTCCGGTTAAAATGATGAGCAAGGGAAAAACATGATCTCGATATGACAAGATGATTGTTAAAGAGAGCAATATCACAACGCCTCCGGAATGAAAAAATAGAATATAGATCAATGAAAGAAATGAATGGAGAAGAAAAATGACAACTTCTCCCATGAATGAATATGAAAAACATCCTTACGAAGAAGGGCTGAACGGAGTTGATTGAAAAATCAACAACGAAACGAATAAGCTTTATGTGGGCTTATGGAAAACATCTCAAAATTATGAGGTGACAACCAGCCACTGATGAAAACATTTGATTGGATTGAGATCAACAAGGAGACGAAAGAGTTATTTCACGGAGAGGATAAATGAAGAACTTGGGTCATTTATAAGCAGCAACAATTCTCAAGGAAAGCTTTTTGGTGAAATACAACCCAAGATAACTCCAACGAATAAATTGAAGGGTTGAAATCATCTCCTGAACAAGGAAAATGATGGGTTTTAAATATCTCATTCTTGACAACTTGTGAATCATGAAACATGAAGGGAAATTGTCAAAAATGACATAACACCATCTCAAAAGATAAGGTAGAAAGGATTGCAATTGGAAAGCATGATGAAGAATGCTTGAGCTCCAACAAGAATCTTGATGAAGACTTCGAGGATGAATTAAATCTTGATGAACCACCATAAGAACTCCGGTAATGAAAGCATGAGAAGTGAAAGATGAAAAGAATAAGATTCAAGGCCTGCGATGAATTAGATGGAGCTTTGGAATGATATAATTGAGATAACTTGAAGCTCCGGAAAACAAGATGAAGAATTAGAACCGAGAATATGATATGATGAAAAAAACTCCGGAAAAAGAGATTAATCACTTCGAGGAAATAAGAATAAGATTTACTGTATGCTTATCCTTCATCAAATTAAATTGATGACAAGCAACGGATTTGGCATACTACTTATTCTCGTTGCAAAGAATTAAAGCGAGATCTAGCACAAGCTTGGGTAAATCTTCAACGAACCACCGGTAGGATTGTGAAAAGAACGAGTGAATTAAAACGATAACAACGGAAGGGTAATCTTGAATGAACCACCGTAAAAATAAGGAGACGAATGAAGGGGCATCAATGAAGAATATTGGAGTACGAAGTTGAAAACTGAGAACGAAGAATCTTCTGAAATGATGGCCTTCGGAGGAACACAAAGAAAAGAATTCATGAAATGCTTCGGGTGGGTATGAAAAGAATTCCTCACGAACGGAACACTTATGAGGATGGCATGAGGCTAGAACCACAACTCATCAAGAGAATGGGTCAAAATTTAAGAGAAACACTTCCCCGGTCTTCAGATGTTGAGAATGAAGACGAGAAATGCCATGAAGAATTGTTGAGCACTCCGGAATGAAGAATTAAAAAGGTTGAACCAATGGTGAAAAAGAATTTGAAAGCGATCTTGGAGAAGGTATATGACTGATGGAAATCATTCTTACGTCACACTTTGAAAAGAATTTGAGAATACTCCGGAAAAAAGAAGAGTCAGGTAAGATCCTGGAAAAGACCTGTGGGTTAGGGCCCACTAAAGAAGTCACCGTTGAAAAAACATTGCTTAAAGAGATATAGCACCGGTTGAATTAAATGGCTTGGATAAGATGACATTCCTCAAAATAGCTTGAAATGATTAAGAATGGAATTATGAATCTTCAGCACTCCGGATATGGATAGGAAGAGGAGAATGATTAATTGGTGCACCGGAATAAGAAAGCATTGTGAAATGAGGAAAAGGATAAGATCAACACCATTTCTTGAATTACATCCACCGGCAGAATTGAGAACAAAAGAATGATGAACTTGAAGCTCTTGAGCATCTTCACGATAACTCACCGGATAAGAACATTGAAGGAAATGAATGAAGAAAATATCACATGAATAAAATGGATATTTCATCTGAGAATTACTGGCTCCAAGAAGAAGAAGGGTGGGAGGGTGGGGAAAACAAAGACAACTTGAGACGAACAAAATGGACACCGGTTGAAAAGAATTAACATGACAATCTTGATGGTCAAGAAGAATTAGCACTCCCATAGAAATATGAGAACACCGATTAGAAAAGGTATGGAATCAACATTTGACATCGAAGCAACTCGAATACCAGAATCAAAACGAAACAAAAGATAGATATGTCGCAACATCATCTTGACAATATCATCCGAACAGAGAATTGAACGAATGAATTCCGTAGTTACATCAACTGGTCGAGAAGCCACTTGGGGAACAGAAGGTAATTAAAAAGGAACAAGGAACAGATAGAACAAATACAAGATAGAAGCTTCGTCCGACATATTCGTGCTGAAAGCTCATGGAACGTGTTACAAAAGGGTTTTGCAATCCCCTGATCAGCATAGCCAAGGACCCTTTAAGATGCAACTCCCGATCAGAACAAGTCCATAAAACCACTTCACTCAATGTAGAACCCCGAACTTCATATCGTGCATCCGTTGGAAGAATGCCTAAAACTACTAGATGAACCCACCTATTAATTTCCGAAAGTTTCCAGTTATGCAATCAGGTGTTGGGGATACAGGGGAAGCACCGCGCAATCAACTCTAAACCTACATCCAGCTGTATCCATCCTTCAACACATAACCAGTCATTCTCGGAAACCGTTTACCTCGGACCTTCGAAACGCATCCACTATACAAGCTATGGCAATACTCCCGAACTACCTCCCCAGTACTGGGTGATGTCGGGGTTATCTTGCCACTAACCGCATAGGAGAGTTTTCGATGTCGGCCGTCTTAAGTATTCTAGTACTGCCGCGATGGATTTGTGACGACAACACCTCGGAGCTCAACTCCCCGGGACACTGCCACAACCCCTAATGACAGGAGGCATCGAGAACAATGTTCTCGTCACAAAGACATCAAAACAATCCAAACAATACTCGCGAGATCCTAAAAAAAATTTCGTGCAATTTTTGAAAGTAGAAGAGGCAAGAGTAATCGTCAGGAATCCTCACCAGAGTGAAAAGAGATGAGAAGCAAAGAAATCCTACTCTCCGATATAAATATAGGACTCAAAACATTTTCAAGTGTGTGCCTAGACTCAACCGTCAACGATTCGATCAATCAGTGGGGGCTTCTAGGTCGGAGAAGGCTCTGAATACCAACTTGTAATGCCCAGGATGGGACTATACCTCCTACGTGTCGAGGCACGACTTAAAGGTATAAGCCCATCCTAGAATGATCTCAAGTTTGGTATCTTTGCACGACTCATGTAAAAGAGGGATTAAATTGCAAAAGGAGATAGTTGGCTTACACTCGCCACTTCACACAATACATTACATAAGCAATCATCATTCAAAACATCACAACCCGACTACGGGCGAAGATCCAAAGAAAGATACCAAAACAACATAAAGACACAGGTCAGGATCGAATCCTAGTAGAAACCACTACGGATCGTCGAAACGCCACAAACATACGGCCAAACTCTTCATGGAACTCCTGGTGAAGAACCTGAACCAGCTCCTGCATCATTCTCGGCTGAACCTGCATCTGGTGTTGTAGTATCTGTGAGCCACGAGGACTCAGCAATCCCATAACCATGGGTAACAAGACTAGCAAAGCTTTATGGGTAGGAAGAGGTAAAGTGGTGAGGCTGCAGCAGCGGCTAAGCATAATATGGTGGCTAACTTACGAGTACCAGAATAAGATGAGCATCTACGCAAACGGTCGCAAAAGTAGTGATCGCTAAAGATCCTGAACTACATACGAATCAAACATAACCCCACCGTGTTCTCTTCTCAAAGTGAAAAGAGACAGTCACGGTTACTCACACAGTTGTATGTTTTACTTCGGATCCTCTGTCAAGTTTTCTACAACCGGACATTAACAAATTCCAATCTACCACATAACCGCGGGCACGGCTTTCGAAAGATCATAACCCTGCAGGGGTGTTCCAACTTAGCCCATCACAAGCTCTCACGATTAGCTGAAGTGATAAATATAATATCATCACCCCTTATCTTAGGGAAAATCCGATCAGGCTCGGCATCCCGGTAGCACAAGTCATTTCGACAATGGTAAAACAAGTCCAGCAAGACCTCCCGGCGTGCCGACACCCTGATAGTAGCCGCGCGTATCTCGTCTCAGGCCACGACCGGATGGGCGATGCTACAGGTAAAACCAATCCTCGAGTTTCCCCGTGGTGGCCCCGCAGGACCCCCGTTTGGGACCAACACCATCAGCACTGGCCCCCCCTGCTATGTAGAATTAAGAATCCTCGGGTAGCGCTAACTCCCTATGCAAATTTAATTAATTAAATAAGTTGTTATTATGAGCAAATTAAAACCAATGTTGGGCCTTGCTGGAGGAGTTTTATTCAAAGTCGAACTGTCAAGGGGTCCCCATTTCACCCATCGTGTAAGGAACGCAAAATCAAGGAACATAATGCCGGTTTATCGGCGCCTAAGGTGGCATGAGTGGAACAAAACACCGAGCAAAAGGCCAAGCTTTCCACCCATGCCCAGTATATAGGTGTGTTAATAATAGTTATAGATATTGTGATATAACCAACAACAAGTTCCCTCCTGGAACAGACTTCATCTTCACCTGCAACTAACAACGCTATAAGAGGGGCTGAGCAAGCGGTAACATAGCCAAACAGTGGTTTTGCTAGGAAGGTGTCAAGGTTAGAGGTTTCATGGCAACAAGGAGAGGCTGACATAAAAGATGGGTAGCGCGACATGTAACGATAGCATCGAGACAACTAAGCATGGCAATGGTAGTAAAGGTATCCAAGGGTATGATCATCTTGCCTGGGATTCCACAAGGAAGAAGAACGGATCCATGAAGAAGACGGAGCAACATAGTCGAGCGAATCCTCACAACTCCGGAACGAAACCGAAGCTAACAAGAGAAGCAACCAGAAAGAAGCAAACAACACGGAAAACACTCAAGCATAAACATGGCATACGATGCACAAACAAGTATGATGCATGTCCGGTTTAAATATGCATGGCAATGGCAAGTGCACAAACAAATACTACAAGTTAAGTGGAGCTCAATATGCAACGAGTTGCATATTGACGAAACACCACAAGTTAATTATTTAGTTGACTCTCGTTATTTACAAGACAAGATTAAATGTTTTAACATGGCAAGAGGTGAAGCATAATAAAACTACACTATTAAGACATTTTAAATGAGGCCGGAAAATAACAACAACAAATTCCGGAAAATCCCCATGAGCATGTTTAGTAATTTAAAGCAACAACAATTCACACATATTAATGTTGTTAATATGATGCGGATGACATGATCAAGTTTATGCAAGTTTTTATTAAAAGTTGACAAGAAGATGATATGAAGCATCGTCACCGTGGTGGAAGGAAAAGGGTGCCACGGCAACAATTCCGAAAATGATGCCACAGCAACATATCGGTTCCGGTAACTCATTGAGAGTCCGGTGCAAAAGGAAAGATGGCGTGAGCGAGTCAAACGAGATGAAAGGTGGGGCGATCCCGTCACCGGGTTCCCACGAGTCGGCGACGAGGCAACCGAGGAACATGACAAACGGACGAAACGGCACGGAGCACAAGGAAACATCTCATACAACCATAACAAGCATCTCACGGGTCATCTCGTCTCGGGGTTATACCTTCGGAACAAATGTTCTCGGAGCGGTTCGAGATCGTAGTGGAAGTAGTGGTACTCGCGGTCATAGAGGAAGTAGTTGTTCACGGGGTCTTCGATGGTCGACGGTAGACGTTCGGGTCCAAAAGAGATAAACTTGCTGTTTCATGGGTGCTTGAGATAACAATATCAGCAACAACAAAACACAACACGGTTACGGTCACGGTCACGGCAACAAGGAGAAACCGGGGCGGACGAGCTCGAAGCGGCGCTGGACGAGGCCGGGCTGCACGGGGCGACGGGGTGCTGGTCGCGACCTTGGCGAGGCCGAGGCGACGCGCTAGAGAGAGTTGGCGAGGAGGCAGCAGCCTCTGGCCGACGCGGGAATCACGCCGAGGACGAGAGGGTGGCGAGGCGCTGGACGAAGTGGCGACCGCGGGATCCGGCCGGCGGGCCTGGAGGCGACGGCGGCGAAGGTCGCGGCTGCTGCAGCCTTGCGAACAGCGGCGGCTGCTGGCTTAGACGGTCGAAGGAGGACGGGGCGCGCTCGCGGTGCATGAGGGCGAGGCAGAGGCCCGGCGCGGAGGAAGGAGAGGGGCGCGTCGCGAGCCTCTGCAGGGTCGCGGCGGCGGACGGCGGTCGGCGTGCGGGGTGGCGCAGGCCTGGACGGCGACGCGGGGCGGCTCGCAGGGAGGGTCGGCGCTGGAGATCACGACGCGGCCGCGGGATCGGAGGGAGGCCGACGAGGGAGACGGGAGCGGCCTGGCCGGGCTGCTCCGGCGCTCAAGGACTGGAGACCTGCGCTGGGTGCAAGGGGGAATCGGGGTCGCGAGCGAGAACGACGGCGGCTGAGGGAAACGGAGGGAGGAGCGAGCGGGTCTGCAGGGAGTTAGGGTTAGGGGGAGATCGGGTCAGGAGGGATGGCCGAAAGGGGAAGGGAGATGGGCCGGCTGGGGAAGGCTGGGCCTCTGGGATGGGCCAAGAGGCCTGGAGGGAGGTGCGGCCGGCTGGGCCTGGTGGCCTGACTGCTGGGCTCTCTGCTGCCTTATAATTTCTGCCACTTCCAATTACAGATAAGCCAAGGAGAAAAAGAGAAGAAGGAGGGGGGTTAGGGCAAAACTAGCACATGGGAGTATTTTTCTCGGGCATCATAAAAATAGCACGGTCCGAGAAAAATAGAAAAGGCGTGATCGGAAAATAATTCAAACATATTTGAATTTACTTCAAATAGTTTTGAACTAAGACTTGATTATTGAAGTGTCCAAAAATGTTCGAATTTTCAGAGGAACCTCGAAACAACAGAAAAGAATTATTGGCAAGATTTTGAAGGTGAAACTTGAATTAAAGAAGCATGGGGAATATTTGCAAGTGTGTTGGTTAATTCCGAACAAATGGAATATTTATTAATATAGCTCCCTAATAATATTTAGAGGCTTTTATATGTTATAAAGAGAAGTCACCTTCCCTCGATTTAAATGAACCGAAGGTCCACACGATTTATTTGGTTGAGATGCAAAATAAAATATGACATGATGGCATGATGACATGATGCAATGCAAAAAATAAAATAACACAAGCACAAATGAAACACACGGGAGAACCCAGAACATCTGGAATCTTTTGGGATCTTCTGGGACGTCGGTCTTCGAGCGTCACAATCAAACACCTAGCCTACACTGTTCTGCCAAGTTCAGAAATGTTAACTGAAACTGTCGACAGTTCGACAGTTCGTCAGTTTCGACAGTTCGTTAGGCGCAGCGACAAAACTCGTCTGTACTTCCTTGGCTCGACGCTGCATTGCAGCTTCTTCTTATCAAGTGCGCCGCATGGTCGCTTGGCAGCTTCTGGGCGTCGGTGGCGCTCGGGCCCGACCGCGCCGGCGACTGCCATGGCCACAGCGCCACCTGTGGCGGCTGACAGAAGCAACACCGCGGCTCAACGCCGTTTGGTGCCGCCCAAACCACCCTAGCACTCCGCGTGTCCATCTCCACAGCCAACACACGCCTGGCACGCCCTCGCCGTGGTCTGGCACGCGCAGAGCGCCGTTTCTGCTGCCGACGTGCCGCGCGGCCGTTCCGTCAGTGACAACCCGTAACTCCACCTCTCCTACTGAGTTAGGCGCGGGAATGGAACCTCTACAGCTGCTAGATGATGCTCAAGCCCCTAACTCCGCCGTCCGGCCACTGCAGCATCGTAATTGGCTCGCCGGACTTATCCGTTCGTGGCAGCCACCTCGAGCCGCCTATAAAAGGGCACCCCAGAGCTCGTTCTCGAGCCCACACATCCTCACTACCTCCCTAGACCATGCCCAGCCTCTGGAAGAGCCCCGAGAGGCCCTTCTTCCCTAGCTCCGGCCAGCTACCTCCGCCTCGGGCTTCAGCTCCGTTCACTCCGGTGAGGGCTTCTCTGCCGCCGTGGACTCGGGCGTAGCATCCTGGCATCCACCTAGACCTAACCCCCACTTCAATTCCATCCCAGGAGCCCTCCCCGACGAGGTCCACGACCACCCGAGCCGTCGTCCGCCGGAGACAGTGTCGCCGTCGACGTGGGACTCGTTGACACCCAACTCCACCACCGTTCGACGCGGAAGACCACCGTGAAGCCGTAGGTACCACTCCCCTCCCCTAACTCGCCGTAGATCAACGCCGGCGATCACCGCAGCACCGGCGCCGGCGCGGCTCTGTTTCCTTTTTCAAACCTGACAAGTGGGGTCCCTTGTCAGCCTCTCATAACCCCCCCTCGAACCGTTTTCTGTTAGCATATTCGGGCAAAGTGCGTTTCCCTCTGCGGCTGACGTACTGCATACCGATTCGCTTTGTTTTTTTCTGTTCTAGCCCCTGGATCTTTTCTGTTTCATTACAGATGGGTCCCTAGACAGAAACCTTAATATCTTTTAAATTAAAAGTGATTTTGAGTTGATTCTTTTCTGTCCACTTTAGTTTTCTGCCTAGTTTTTTGTCATATTTATGTGGAAATTTTTGGAGCAACTTTATTTGCACGCGCGGTATTTATGTTAGTATGTATTTTGTTTCGAATACATAGATACCGGAGGCCGTGACGGAGACGCGAACCACACCGAGTTAGGCTCCTACTTTTCAGAACCAGGCAAGCATGTTTGAACTCTTGATATGATGAGTGTGTTGCATGTTTGCTCGAGTAGTTCACTTCATAAGCATGAACATATGGGCATATGTGTATGGCATATTTCATGCAAGTAAGCTTCGGGTGAGTCCCGAAGGTTAATGATTGGACCACCTCGATCATATGGTGATATGATGGGTGGGATGCTGGTATTGTTGGGACATGCCAGTAGTTGGTTAAATCAGTATCAACGGAGATCATGTCATGATTCGGTTCATCTCCTTTTTCGGTACTATCATAGGCCATCCGTTGGGATTACGGTCTAGTCAGTTGTAAACCACTTCCTGAGTACACACCAAGTAGAGGGGCCGGGATGATGGTTCCATGGCCCTGGATTAAAGCCCGTCATCCGGTCAGGGGGCATGGGTGTTTCCGGCTGGGACCGAGAGGGGGGCACCCCTTAGAGCGCGCATATATAAATTTGATCCCATGCTATTCGAGGTTGTAGCCTCCCCGTCTTAAAGTTTTCCGTGAATGTCGTCACGGGTGATTCCGGACGACAGGATGTTAAATGGGTGTGTACTGGTTAGTTGGGTTTCTACTAAAACACCGTAGGCGGGACTAGCCCACGTGGCTAGTAGAACCCGTTGGCTATGAGTTAATAGTACAATCTCTGCAGAGTTAATTTCCTTCAGTAGCCATGTTTATGGCCTAGGGTCAATCTTCATGTCAACCCGGTGACCGTCTCGAGTATATTCTTGTTGGTAACCAGAGTAGTATTTTCGTCAAGTTCATTTGGTAGATGAACTCACCTACTATCTCTGTATTTATTTATTTCCAGAAGTATTTCATCATTATACTAATGCTATTTATAAGCCCTTTCTGTGATGTCGCTCAGACGTCCGACTGTGGCATTCTTTTCTTTTATAAGCCCTTTATGTGCTGTCGCTCAGACGTCCGACTGTGGCATTCTTTTCTTTTATAAGCCCTTTATGCGATGTCGCTCAGACGTCCGACTGTGGCATTCTTTTCTTTTATAAGCCCTTTATGCGATGTCGCCCAGACGTCCTACTGTGGCATTCTTTTCTTTTAGAAGCCCTTTATGTGATGTCGCTCCGATGTCCGACTGTGGCATCCCTTTATTTATAAGCCCTTTATGTGATGTCGCTCAGATGCCCGACTGAGGCATTCTTGTCATTTAATTTTCTATAAGCCCTTTATGCGGTGTCGCTCAGACGCCCGACTGTGGCCCGTTATCTTTTATTATTTCTTCACGAGGCGTCGCTCAGACACTCATTCGGTCCCTTCTATTTATCCTTTGGATTTCGGGAGGATTACCGCCCGACTTCCATCATTGCATTCAACACATTAATATTTTTATTCCGGTTGCATTTTTGCTGGAATACTCGTATGCATCATGTTGGCATTTATTATATCTTAAGTCCGAACTGTCTTGCGAGTACATTCAAAGTACTCACCTGGCTTGTTGATTTGGCCAGATGTGGACGAAGGCGATCTCATGGATGAAGAGTTCGATAGCGAGTCCGACGCTTAGAGGAGTCCCAGTCAGTCCCTTGCGATCCTGGAGTTGATCACTATTTTATACCGCTTCCGCCTACCACTAAATAAATTCATCGGGTCCCACTCCGACACTCGATGAATTGTAGTATATTGGGGTCACATCACCCACTCCACGGTGACATATTCCACCACCTTTTATTACGAGTTAGTAGTATGCCACCCTGCCTTGTGTCATATCCGCCTTTATGTATTATATTGGCGCGCTTGAAATAAAATTGTTGAGCAACCCCATGCTCAACCTTGTATAATATTCAGTGTACTGGAATTCTGTATCAAGGAATTGTCTGCCAGTAGGAATGATATTCCTCGCTGGTTTTATGAAAAGGTCGGTCTTCCGGTAATTTTTTTGCTGAAGGACCGGTCCTGACAGTTGTGAGTAGTTTACCACAGACCTTCGGGTCCATAGCTAGTATCTAGATGGCTTCTTCTCTCTCTCTGGATCTCAATACAATTCTCCCCGGTCTTCAAGGAGATCTATTCGATGTAATCTCTTTTTGCGGTGTGTTTGTCGAGATCCAATGAATTGTGAGTTTATGATCAAGGTTATCTATGAAAGATATTTGGTTCTTCTCTCAACTTTTTATGTGTGCTCATAATATTCTTGCAAGTCTCTTCGAATTATTGGTTTGGTTTGGCCTACTAAATCTATAATTCTTGCAATGGGAGAAGTGCTTGGCTTTGGGTTCAATCTTGCGGTGTCCTTTCCCAGTGACAGTAGGGGCAGCAAGGCACGTATTGTATTGTTGCCATCGAGGATAAAAAGATGGGGTTTTCATCATATTGCTTGAGTTTATCCATCTACATCATGTCATCTTGCTTAAAGCGTTACTCTGTTCGTATGAACTCAATACACTAGATGCATGCTGGATAGCCGTCGATGTGTGGAGTAATAGTAGTAGATGCAGGCAGGAGTCGGTCTACTTGTCTCAGATGTGATGCCTATATACAATGATCATGCCTAGATAGTCTCATAATTATTCGCTTTTCTATCAATTGCTCGACAGTAATTTGTTTACCCGCCGTAGAATATCGCTATCATGAGAGAAGCCACTAGAGAAAACTATGGCCCCCGGGTCTATTCTCAACATATTAATCTACATCTACTTTACTTTTCTTGCTTTTATTTGTTGTTTTATTAAACCAAAAATACCAAAAATATAATTATCATCTCTATCAGATCTCACTCTCGTAAGTGACCGTAAAGGGGTTGACAACCCCTTACCGCGTTGGATGCGAAGTTCTTATTTGTTTGTGTAGGTGCGAGGGACCGGCGCGTGGTCTCCTACTGGATTGATACCTTGGTTCTAAAAAACTGAGGGAAATACTTACGCTACTGTGCTGCATCTCCGTTTCCTCTTCGAGGGAATACAACACAAGCTCAAGAGGAAGCAAGAAGAATTTCTGGCGCCGTTGCCGGGGAGGCTTACGCAAAAGTCATCTACCAAGTACCTATCACAAACCCTTATCCTTCGCATTACATTTATTTGCCTCTCGTTTTCCTCTCCCCCACTTCACCTTTGCCATTTTATTTGCCCTTCTTCCGCCGTGTGTTTACCATTCACGTGCCTCTTGTTTTCTCGTGTTGCTATGTGCCCTCAATTAGCTTGCATCTTCTCTTGCTAAAGTATGGATCCTCATCCACTTGCTAATCTCTTCAAGAGATCCAATTATGTTGAACCTATTGCTAGTGAGCTGCGTGCACTAGATTATCTTTATGGGGTTTTGCTTGAAATTTATGAATCTGAAAATTGTGAGAAATTGTTAAAAGGAAAAGTGATTTATGATAGCTTGTTAAATAAAAAGCATGATTGCAATGATGCTATTATAAATTCTCTTGATGTCAATTGTGCTAATAATATGCAAAATCCTAAGCTTGGGGATGCTAGTTTTGCTATGTCTACCACTTGTTACAATGATCATGATTGGGGTGATTCTTCTTATGATCTTGGAAATTTATTTAAGCCCCATCATGAATATGAGATTGACAATAATGTTTGCCATAATATTGAAAGTGGATTTGAAAGAATGTCAACTTTTGATCTCACTACTTTAGATATTGATCAATCTTATGAATTTTTTGATAGAAGTGGGTTTGGAGAGGTCATGACTTTAGTTAATGTTGATCCCACTATTTTGGAAGAGTGTCAACTTCGTATGCATGTGGATCGTGTTGAGAATATGTTATGTGATAGCTATATTGTTGAATTTTCTTATGATCCTACATGCAACTATTATGAGAGAGGAAAATATGGTTGTAGAAATTTTCATGTTACTAAATTACCTCTCATTATGTTGAGATTGCTATTGTTTCTTTCTTCTTCCTTGCATATGCTCGATCTTGCTTGCCTTGATAATTTGTTTGCTTATAAAATGCGTATGCATAGGAAGTATGTTAGACTTAGATGAGTTTGTCACATGTTCTATGATGCTCTCTTTGTGCTTCAATTCTTATCTTTCATGTGAGCATAATTGAATTATCAAGCCTATCTTAATGGCTATAAAGAAAGAGCTTGTTGGGAGGCAATCCAATTTTTTGTTTTTTGTTTTTGTTGCTGTTAGGAAATAAATATTGCATATAGCCTCTGATTATATGTGTTTTCATGTTTTGTTTTGTGTTTGTGCCAAGTAGAACCTTTGGTAGGACTTGTGTGAAGTTTATACGATCTTGCTGTGAAAAACAGAATCGTTCGCGCTCGCTAAAGTAGTCTTCAGATTTTACTGGAGCGTGATTTTTAGTTGATTCTTTTTTCTGCTGATTGGTAGACAAATTGCACAAATTTACCAATTTAGTTTAAATTTTTTGGATTTCTATAAGTAGGCGAACCCAGCAGATTACTACAGACTGTTCTGTCTTTGACAGATTCTGTTTTTCGTGTGTTGTTTGCTTATTCCGATGCATCTATGAGTAATATTGGAGGATATGAACCATAGAGAACTTGGAATACAGTAGGTTTAACACCAATAAAAACAATGAATGAATTCCTTGCTGTACCTTTGAGTGGTGGTTTGTTTTCTCTTACTAACGGAGCACACGAGAATTTTTGTCTAAGTTTTGTGTTGTGAAGTTTTCAAGTTTTGAGTACTGTTTTGATGGATTATGGAACAAGGAGTAGCAAAGGCCTAAGCTTGGGGATGCCCATGGCACCCCAAGTAAATTAAAGATAATCAAAAGCCTAAGCTTGGGGATGCCCCGGGAAGGCATCCCCTCTTTCGTCTTCATCCATCGGTAACTATACTTGGAGCTATATTTTTATTCGCAACATGTTATGTGTTTTGCTTGGAGCGTCTTGTATAATTTGAGTTTTTGCTTGTTTGTTTGCCACAATCATCCTTGCCGGACACACCTATTTGAGAGAGTTAAATATGGCCTAGAAATTGTTAGAACACTCTATGTGCTTCACTTACATCTTTTGAGTTGAATAGTTTTTGCTCTAGTGCTTCACTTATATCTTTTAGAGCATGGTGGTGGTAATATTTTGTAGAAATTGTTGAACTCTCATGCTTCAGTTATATCTATTTGAGATTCTATTAAAACAGCATGGTAAAGTGTTTAGGCTAAAGAAACTAGTCTTCACATGATAAACATCTAATGTCAATGTAGTAAAAAATTTCACATCAAGTGCATTGAATAGAAAGAGATGTTGGATGCTTGATAATTGTTTTGAGACATGAGGATAGTGATATTAAAGTCATGCTAGTGGAGTGATTATGAAATTGAGAAATATTTGTGTTAAGGTTAGTGATTCCCGTAGCATGCACGTATGGTGAACCGTTGTGTGATTAAGTTAAAGCATGAGGTATTTGTAGAGTGTCAACCTTTGTGTGGAGGTCGGGGGCGCGCGATGGTTAACTCCTACCAACCTCCCCCCTAGGGGCATGCGTTGATTGCTTTGTTTTGATGACTCGTAAATTTTTGCAATAAGTATATGAGTTCTTATGACTAATGTTGAGTCCGTGGATTATACGCACTCTCACCCTTCCACCATTGCTAGCCTCTCTTGTACCGCGCAACTTTCGCCGGTGCCATAAACCCACTATATATCCTTCCTAAAAAAAGCCACCATATTGTTCCTCAAAACAGCCACCATACCTACCTATTATGGTATTTCCATAGCCATTCCAAGATATATTGCCATGCAACTTACCACCGTTCCGTTTATATGACACGCATCATATTGTCATATTGCCATTGCATGATCATGTAGTTGACATCGTATTTGTGGCAAGGCCACCATGCATAATTTTTATACATGTCACTCTTGTTTCATTGCACATACCGGTACACCGCCGGAGGCATTCATATAGAGTCATACTTTGTTGTTGTAGTATCGAGTTGTAATATCGTGTTGTAATGAAAGTGTGATGATCATCATTATTAGAGCATTGTCCCATGGGAGGAAAGGCTGAATCTATAAAGCCCCTCCGCAAAAAAAAAAGAAAAAAAAGAAAACGAAAAAGCCAAAGAAAAAAAGAAAGGCCCAAAAAAAGAAAAAAAAGAAAAAGAAAAGAAAAAGGGACAATTGCTACTATCTTTTTCACACTTGTGCTTCAAAGTAGCACCATGTTCTTCATTGTAGAGAGTCTCATGCTTAGTCACTTTCATATACTAGTGGGAATTTTCATTATAGAACTTGGCTTGTATATTCCAACGATGGGCTTCCTCAAATGCCATAGGTCTTCGTGAGCAAGCAAGTTGGATGCACACCCACTAGTTTCTATTGTTGAGCTTTCATTCATATTTAGCTCTAGTGCATCCGTTGCATGGCAATCCCTACTCACTCACATTGATATCTATTGATGGGCATCTCCATATCCCGTTGATACGCCTAGTCGATGTGAGACTATCTCCCTCTTTTTGTCTTCTCCACAACCACCTCTATTCCACCCATAGTGCTATATCCATGGCTCACGCTCATGTATTGCGTGAAAGTTGAAAGGTTTGAAAAGATAGAGTATGAAAACAAGTGCTTGGCTGAAATCGGGGTTGTGCATGATATGAATATTTTGTGTGATAATAAGGGAGCATAGCCAACACTATACGATTTTGTAGGGATAACTTTCTTTAGCCATAGTATTTTGAGAAGACATAATTGATTTGTTAGTATTCCTTTAAGTATTGTTATTTCTTATGTCAATATAGACTTTTATCTTGAATCCTTCAGATATGAACATTCATGCCACAATTAAGAGAATTACATTGAACAACTATATTGGTTAGAATTCCACATCAAAAATTCTTTCTTTATCATTTACCTACTCGAGGACGAGCAGGAATTAAGCTTGGGGATGCTTGATACGTCTCCAACGTATCTATAATTTTTGATTGTTCCATGCTATTATTTATGAATATTGGATGTTTAATGGGCTTTATCATTCACTTTTATATCATTTTTGGGACTAACCTACTAACCCAAAGGCCCAGTCCAGATTGCTGTTTTTTTGCCTATTTCAGGGTTTTGCAGAAAAGGAATATCAAACTGAGTCCAAACGGAATGAAACCTTCGCGAGAGATATTTTTGGAGGAAATCACGCTCGGGAAACGTCAGGACCAAGTCAGGGGACGAAGGGCCAGCCCTCAATGGTGGGGGGCGCACCCCCCTTCCCAGGGAGCGCCCCCTGCCTCGAGGCTGGTCCACACGGCCCCCGGTGCCCTCCATCTTCCTATATATACCTACGTACCCCAGAAACTCCATACGCAGAGAGAAAACCCTAATTCCACCGCCGTAGCTTCTGTTCCCGTGGAGATCCCATCTTGGAGCCTGTTCCGGGAGGGGGATCCATCACAGAGGCCTTCATCATCATCATCATCGCCTCACCATGAGTTGTGAGTAGTTTATATCAGGCCCAAGATGCGATTATATCCCGATCATGTGACACTTATGTGATTGGGGCACATCCGCATTTCGGGCGCTTAGCAAGATGGATATCATTACATCGTACCATTACATACATACATGGGGGATACAACAATACATACAACTCACATGAATACAACAACATCAATACAAGGCATCGGTCTTCGGATGCAAACATGAAAAGCACAACGACATCCATCTGCTATCCCAGGCTGCCGACCCAGAACCTAACCCAAGACTGAAGAAGAAGAAGAAGAAGAAAGAACTCCAACACAACGATCATCGCTCTGACGTCAAGACATCGGAAACCTGCACCTGCAACTGACAACGCTATAAGAGGGATTGAGCAAGCGGGTAACATAGCCAAACAATGGTTTGCTAGGAAGGTGTCAAAGGTTAGAGGTTTCATCGCAACAAGGAGAGGGGCTGACAATAAAGATGGGTAGCGCGACATATAATGATAGCATCGAGACAACTAAGCATGACAATGGTAGTAAAGGTATCCGAGGGTATGGTCATCTTGCCTGAGATCCCAAAAGGGAGAAGAATGGATCCATGAAGTAGACGAAGAGGAAGCCGCAAAGATGAACCACGTGATGTCGAACGAATCCTCATGATCGCAACGGAACAAGCACTAACGAGTAGAAGTAAGCAAAACGGTAAACACACAACACAAGAACATGACAAGATGCTCAAACAAGTATGATGCAAGACAAGTCTATATATGATGCAATACATGGAAAGGGATGAAGCACACAAGAACAACATCACCCAACAAGTTTAAATGAGGCCGGAATCCACATATAACAAATCCGGTAAGCTCTCATATGCATAATTTGAAATTAGTCCAGATCTGAACAAAACTTAAGTTAAAGTTGTTAAACAGCAAGTTAACATGCACCAAGATGATCTACACGAAATTCTAGTCAAGTTCCATATAAAGTTTGTTTAATTCGGAGCTACGGCCTAGAAGATATGAGCAAAACAAGACAAGCAAAGCAACGGTGCAAGATGCACCCAAACATTAAGCAAACACACTCCAAATAGGTAAACCACATGATATTATGCTTCTACATGCAAAACCACACAAGTTTCATATAAGGCACACCCATAACGGAGCAACAGTTCAACACATACACATGAAACAAGATATAACAACAAGATGAAGTTAACAGTCACATAGCAACTTTGAAGCAAGGTAAATATAAGCTACATCACCCAAACATGATAACAAGAAGCATGGATGCGAAATAGACATGATACTTAACAAGTATGAACTTAGAACACACCCAAAAGCTTGTTGGAACACATTTAAACAAGCATGGCAAGTTGCAATAAAATTATCCAGACTTAGTCAAAATCTGGGAAGGCAAAAACATCATCACGATGCTGCCTTCGGAGGCACAAAACAACAAGCATATCAACTCTAATAAGAACATAAAGAGCATGGACATGTAGTAGACATATCATACAACAAACAACTCCATTGGAGCAACTCCATAGGAGGCATGGATCAATAGCAACAAGCTCCACCAAATTGAACATGCTGATAAAATCCTGACAGGTACAATTTATATCAACTTGAGAGCAAGAAATAAATAAGCTACAACATTTAATATGAGCAAGTAAGGGCATGGATTGATAGACAAGAACATGGACAACAACACATGATCATTGGCCACCCCAAAACAAGCATGGATTTGACTAGGGCATCAAGCAAACATGGCATCAGGTTATAACAGATTCCAGACTTAGCAGTTTTTTCACTAAGTATAAAACAGCAACAACAACATGGCATGTTTACAAGCTTGTTTAAGTCACCTCAAGGAATATCATGGAAATAGTTTTGCACCACAGCAAAGACCATATGATTGTGCTTCTAAAACATATAAACATGTGGCATGAAAACAAACACATCAATAGCAATGAGCAAGTGAAATCAGCATCTCATAACAAGTTTCAGCACTTAACAGCCACATGCACTTTTTCAACGGAGATTAACATGGCAATATGGCACCTAACATGAATGCTACAGCAAACATCATGTAGAGCACTTCACAATGAACATTTTGACATATCATATGCTCCATTTGGATAAACATGCACAAAGTTACAAGCATCACAAGTATGCAACAAAATTACAGTCAACAACAGTTTTAAACAAGTAGCACACTTGCAACGATGATTAGGGCAACAAGATGATCTCAAACAAGCATGCCACAATGGAACAAATTGAAGAGCATAACACAACGATCAATTTGATATATTACATGCATCATTTGGACAACCACACAAAAAGTTTCAAGCATGCAAAGTAGGCAACATAATATGCAATTTCTGGGACTTAGCCAAATTTAAAACGGGAGGTGAGCGCTGGATAGTTATAACACGCCTGAGCGTCCAACAGAGGAGGTGTGCTGGCTGGGGTCCTCACCAGATGGGCCCGGCCCAGGTCGACGGAGAGGGAAGGCGGGGCAGGCCGGCCTGGGAGCGTCGGGCCGGCATGGGCCCACGAGGCCGGGGGGGTGGTGTCGGGCCGGATGGCAGGCCTGGCCCATGCGGATGCGGCTGGCCTCGCGGACGAGCGGCTGGGCCGCGGGCGTGGCCTGGGCCCACGAGGCCGAGCGGATGCGGCTGGACGGGACGGCGTGGCTGGCTCGTCCCCGAGCATGGCCATGGCGGCGGCGGCGGTTGCCACCGGTGGCCAAGGGGGCGATGGGCGGCGGAACGGCCAGGGACGGGCCGGAGTCCCCCGATCCGGCGACGGGGAGGCCGGATCGGGCGGCTAGAGGGCGGAGGCAGGTCGGCGGCGATGGAGTGAGCGACGGCGGGGCCTGCGGCTGGCTGTGGTGGCCGCCGGCGACGGAGGCGGCGGTGGCGGAGGCAGGCGGCGGCGAGGCAGGGCGGCCGAGGCGCCCGGCCGGCGAGCGGGGCGGGGAGGAGCGAAGCGGGCGGCTGGAGCACGGCTAGATGGGCCCGGCGGGCCGCGCCCGGGCTCGTGCGGGCCGCGGCGAAGTGGGCGCTGGCGCTACGACGTGGCGCCCTGCGGTTGGACGCGGGCAGCGGCGGAGCTGACGTGTCGCCCCGGGATTGCCCCGGGCGATGTGGAGTTGGCTGGACATGTTCGGCGGCGGAACGGGCATGTCCGGCGGAGCGAGGGGAGCGGGGCTAGGGTTGGATCTGCAAGAAAAATACGAGGGAGACACCTATTTATAGGTAGAGGGAGCTAGGAGTGTCCAAATGAGGAGCCGTTCACGGCCACGCGATCATGATCGAACGGCCAAGAGCATGGAGGGGTTAGAATGGGCTTGGTGGGCTGTGTTAAAGGGGTGCTGGGCCAAAAGAGAAAAGGCTTCCGACGATTAACACGGTTAACTGTTGGGCTATCAAATGAACTCCGAACGCGACGAAACTTGACAGGCGGTCTACCTATGCTATAATAAGACCACACGCCAAGTTTCAACCCATTCCGAGAACATTTTCTGGCCACTCATAAAATAAATATCCAGAGGTGCCGCGGGCACGTGCAAGTGTGTCTGGGCTCAGAACGAACAACGGAAAGGACGGGCGGACTCGGACGGATGCAAGTTTTGAACACATGCCTATGCAACACACATGATGACATGGCAAAATGCAACACGCAAGCAGATGACATGGTAACGACGACGAATAACTGACTGACACCTGGCGCACCGGTCTCGGGGTGTCACAACACTCCCCTACTAACAAGAGATCTCGTCCCGAGATCTTAGGAACGAGACGAAAGGGAAAAAGGAAGAACAAGGTTCTTCGAGGACAAAAGAGTGAAACCAAAGAAACTTGAGAGGTTGAATAACTTGAAAGAAAGGATACAACGAGGAAGAACGAAGTTGCAAGACTTTGTTAGACAAGAGGAAGAAGGAATACGATGAGAACCAAAAGGTTGAAGGATATGAAGCACGGGTTGAAGGAATGAGAATGAATTCAAAACCACTCCGGTTAAAAGAGATAGAAAAGGAATTCAAACGAAGGAATTTGGGCAGCTCCGGCTAAAACTGAAAGAAATAGCACACCGGATGAACATGAATGGACTGGAACAAGAACTTGAAAAGATGAAAATATAATCGACGAGACGAACAAGACATTACCTCCGGAAGAATTGAAAAGATGGAATGACAAGAACGGAGGAGAAGATGACAACTTCAAGCGCGAATGAATTGAAAGAGCATCCTTAGGATAAAGATTTGAACAGAGTTATTGAGAAAATCAACAACAAAAGAATAAGCTTGTTGTGGACTTATTTAAACATCTCAAGACTTGAGGTGAATTATGACGCAACCAAAAGAATGAATAGATGAGATGAAGGAAGAAATGCAAAACTCCACTTCAAAAGAATACGGAGAATTATTTGCATCTCGAGACAGAAAAGAATAATGCTTGAGCTTCTCCAAAATAATTAGATGAACGTTTGAAGAATGAATTATGTCATGAAGAATCGCCATGAGGAACTCCGGTAGCAAAAAGGATGGTGAAATAGAAATGACGGACGAAAAGAATAAGATTACAGCCTTGCGATGATTAGACAGGGTCCCGACGGGATACCCGAGAAAACTTGAACTCCAGAAAAGAAAAGATTAAAACACTTGGAATAGAATTTATTCATCAAGAATAAACTCCGAAGGAAAGATTAATCAACTTGACGGAAAAGAATAAGAATTATGTTATGCTTCTCCTCCATCAATTTAAATTGATGAGCAGCAATGGATTCACAAATCACTTATTCTCGATGAAATTGATTAAAGAAGGATATATCGCGACTTGCGACAATCTTCATGAAACACCGGTAGAATTGGAATAAAAATGAACAATTGATATGATAGCACCGGAAAAGGAATTATGAACGAACCACCGCCGAGTGAAGAAAAGGAACGAACCACCGGGAAGAATTAAAATTGAGTGAATGCGATGAATCGCCGGAAGAATAAAGCACTTGAGGAAAATTCGAATGACGAGAATGAAGAGATCGTGAACTGATTAAAGAATACTTGAACGAAGCACCGAACTAATGTGAGACGAACGAAGAGACATCAACGAAGAATATTTGGAGGATGAAGTTGCAAACTGATACCAACTTGTCAGGCCCAAGATGTGATTATATCCCGATCACGTGACACTTACGTGATTGGGGCACATCCGCATTTCGGGCGCTTAGCAAGATGGATATCATTACATCGTACCATTACATACATACATGGGGGATACAACAATACATACAACTCACATGAATACAACAACATCAATACAAGGCATCCGACTACGGATGCAAAAATGAAAAGCACAACGACATCCATCTGCTATCCCAGGCTGCCGACCCGGAACCTAACCCAAGACTGAAGAAGAAGAAGAACAAACTCCAACACAACGATCATCGCTCTGACGTCAAGACATCGGAAACCTGCACCTGCAACTGACAATGCTATAAGAGGGGCTGAGCAAGCGGGTAACATAGCCAAACAATGGTTTGCTAGGAAGGTGTCAAAGGTTAGAGGTTTCATGGCAACAAGGAGAGGGCCTGACAATAAAGATGGGTAGCGCGACATATAACGATAGCATTGAGACAACTAAGCATGGCAATGGTAGTAAAGGTATCCAAGGGTATGGTCATCTTGCCTGAGACCCCGCAAGGAAGAAGAACGGATCCATGAAGTAGACGAAGAGGAAGCCGCGAAGACGAACCACGTGAAGTCAAACGTATCCTCATGATCGCAACGGAACAAGCACTAACGAGAAGAAGTAAGCAAAATGGTAAACACACAACACAAGAACACGACAAGATGCTCTAACAAGTATGATGCAAGACAAGTCTATATATGATGCAATACATGGCAAGGGATGAAGCACACAAGAACAACATCACCCAACAAGTTTCAATGAGGCCGGAATCCACATATAACAAATCCGGTAAGCCCTCATATGCATAATTTGAAATTAGTCCAGATCTGAACAATCCTTAAGTTAAAGTTGTTAAACAACAAGTTAACGTGCACCAAGATGATCTACATGAAATTCTAGTCAAGTTCCATATAAAGTTTGTTTAATTCGGAGCTACGGCCTAGAAGATATGAGCAAAACAAGACAAGCAAGGCAACGGTGCAAGATGCACCCAAACATCAAGCAAACACACTCCAAATAGGTAAACCACATGATATTATGCTTCTACATGCAAAACCACACAAGTTTCATATAAGGCACACCCAAAACGGAGCAACGGTTCAACACATACACATGAAACAAGATATAACAACAAGCTGAAGTTAACAGCCACATAGCAACTTTGGAGCAAGGTAAATATAAGCTAAAGCACCCAAACATGATAACAAGAAGCATGGATGTGAAATATACATGATACTTAACAAGCATGAACTTAGAACACACCCAAAATCTTGCTGGAACACATTTAAACAAGCATGGCAAGTTGCAATAAAATTATCCAGACTTAGTCAAAATCTGGGAAGGCAAAAACATCATCACGATGCTGCCTTCGGAGGCACAAAACAACAAGCATATCAACTCTAATAAGAACATAAAGAGCATGGACATGTAGTAGACATATCATACAACAAACAACTCCATTGGAGCAACTCCATAGGAGGCATGGATCAATAGCAACAAACTCCACCAAATTGAACATGCTGATAAAATCCTGACAGGTATAATTTATAGCAACTTGAGAGCAAGAAATAAATAAGCTACAACAGGTCATATGATCAAGTAAGGGCATGGATTGATAGACAAGAACATGGACAACAAGACATGATCATTGGCCACTCCAAAACAAGCATGGATTTGACTAGGGCATCAAGCAAACATGGCATCAGGTTATAACAGATTCCAGACTTGGCAGTTTTTTCACTAAGTATAAAACAGCAACAACAACATGGCATGTTTACAAGCTTGTTTAAGTCACCTCAAGGCATATCATGGAAAGAGGTTTGCACCACAGCAAAGACCATATGATTGTGCTTCTAAAACATATAAACATGTGGCATGAAAACAAACACATCAATAGCAATGAGCAAGTGAATTCAGCATCTCATAACAAGTTTCAGCACTTAACAGCCACATGCACTTTTGCAACAGAGATTAACATGGCAATATGGCACCTAACATGAATGCTACATCAACCATAATGTAGAGCACTTCACAATGAATATTTTGACATATCATATGCTCCATTTGTATAAACATGCACAAAGTTACAAGCATCACAAGTATGCAACAAAATTACAGTCAACATCAGTTTTAAACAAGTAGCACACTTGCAACGATGATTAGGGCAACAAGATGATCTCAAACAAGCATGCCACAATGGAACAAAATGAAGAGCATAACACAACGATCATTTTGATATATTACATGCATCATTTGGACAACCACACAAAAAGTTACAGGCATGCAAAGTAGGCAACATAATATGCAATTTCTGGGACTTAGCCAAATTTAAAACGGGAGGTGAGCGCTGGATAGTTATGACACGCCTGAGCGTCCAACAGAGGAGGCGAGCTGGGCTGGGGTCCTCACCAGATGGGCCCGGCCCAGGTCGACGGAGAGGGAAGGTGGGGTAGGCTGGCCTGGGAGCGTCGGGCCGACATGGGCCCATGAGGCCGAGGGGGGAGGGGCGTCGGGACGGCTGGCAGGCCTGGCCCATGCGGATGCGGCTGGCCTCGCGGCTGGGCCGCGGGCGTGGCCTGGGCCCACGAGGCCGAGCGGATGCGGCTGGACGGGACAGCGTGGCTGGCTCGTCGCCGAGCATGGTCATGGCGGCGGCGGCGGTTGCCACCGGCGGCCAAGGGGGCGATGGGCGGCGGAACAGCTGGGGACGGGCCGGAGTCCCCAGATCCGGCGACGGGGAGGCCGGATCGGGCGGCTAGAGGGCGGAGGCAGGCCGGCGGCGATGGAGTGAGCGGCGACGGGGCCTGCGGCTGGCTGTGGTGGCCGCCGACAACGGAGGCAGGCGGCGGCGAGGCAGGGAGGCCGAGGCGCCCGGCGGAGGGGCGGCTCCGGCCGGCGAGCGGGGCGGGGAGGAGCGAAGCGGGCGGCTGGAGCGCGGCCAGATGGACCCGGCAGGCCGTGCGCGGGCTCGTGCGGGCCGCGGCGAAGTGGGCGCTGGCGCTGCGACGTGGCGCCCTGCGGTTGGACGTGGGCGGCGGCGGAGCTGACGTGTCGCCCCGGGATTGGCCCGGGCAACGTGGAGGCGGCTGGACATGTCCGGCGGCAGAACGGACATGTCCGGCGGAGCGAGGGGAGCGGGGCTAGGGTTGGATCTGTGAGAAAAATACGAGGGAGACACCTATTTGTAGGTAGAGGGAGCTAGGAGTGTCCAAATAAGGAGCCGTTCACGGCCACGCGATCTTGATCGAACGGCCAGGAGCATGGAGGGGTTAGAATGGGCTTGGTGAGCTGTGTTAAAGGGGTGCTGGGCCAAAACAGAAAAGGCTTCCGGCGATTAACACAGTTAACCGTTGGGCTATCAAACGAACTCCGAACGCGACGAAACTTGACAGGCGGTCTACCTATGCAATAATAAAACCACACGCCAAGTTTCATCCCATTCCGAGAACATTTTCCCAGCACTCATAAAATAAATATCCGGAGGTGCCGCGGGCACGTGCTAGTGTGTCCGGGCTCAGAACGGACAACAAAAAGGACGGGCGGACTCGGACGGATGCAAGTTTTGAACACATGCTGATGCAACACACATGATGACATGGCAAAATGCAACACGCAAGCAGATGACATGGCAACGATGACGAATAACTGACTAACACCTTGCGCACCGGTCTCGGGGTGTCACAGTTTACCACAGACCTTCGGGCCCATAGCTAGAATCTAGATGGCTTCTTCTCTCTCTCTGGATCTCAATACAAAGTTCTCCTCGGTCTTCGAGGAGATCTATTCGATGTAATCTCTTTTTGCGGTGTCTTTGTCGAGATTCGATAAATTGTGAGTTTATGATCAAGGTTATCTATGAAAGATATTTGGTTCTTCTCTGAACTTTTTATGTGTGCTCATAATATTCTTGCAAGTCTCTTCGAATTATTGGTTTGGTTTGGCCTACTAGATCTATAGTTCTTGCATTGGGAGAAGTGCTTGGCTTTGAGTTCAATCTTGCGGTGTCCTTTCCCAGTGACAGTAGGGGAAGCAAGGCACGTATTGTATTGTTGCCATCGAGGATAAAAAGATGGTGTTTTCATCACATTGCTTGAGTTTATCCCTCTACATCATGTCATCTTGCTTAAAGCGTTACTCTGTTCGTAAGAACTCAATACACTAGATGCATGCTGGATAACGGTCGATGTGTGGAGTAATAGTAGTAGATGCAGGCAGGAGTTGGTCTACTTGTCTTGGATGTGATGCCTATATACAATGATCATGCCTAGATAGTCTCATAATTATTCGCTTTTCTATCAATTGCTCGACGGTAATTTGTTTACCCGCCATAGAATATCGCTATCATGAGAGAAGCCACTAGAGAAAACTATGGCCCCCGGGTCTATTCTCAACATATCAATCTACATCTACTTTACTTTTCTTGCTTTTATTTGATGTTTTATTAAACCAAAAATACCAAAAATGTAATTATCATCTCTATCAGATCTCACTCTCGTAAGTGACCGTAAAGGGATTGACAACCCCTTAACGCGTTGGCTGCGAAGTTCTTATTTGTTTGTGTAGGTGCGAGGGACTGGCGCGTGGTCTCCTACTGGATTGATACCTTTGTTCTCAAAAACCGAGGGAAATACTTACGCTACTATGCTGCATCTCCCTATCCTCTTCGAGGGAATACAACGCAAGCTCAAGAGGTAGCAATTGCCCATATGAGAAAAGAGAAGACAATGGAGGCAAGCTTATCCGAAAGGACAATGCCAAGTCTGATCCCAACAAGAACAACTTCAACAAGAAGACTCCTCCCAAAGGGTTGGTGGCCCAAAAAGAATACGTTGATGATGATGACGATGATGAAGATGATGAGATGGTCACTATGACCACCATTGCTATTTCAACTACTCCACGATCATCTCTCTTTGACTCACCAAATGAGAACATCACCGCCAAGTGCCTCATGGCTAAGGCCACCAACAAGGTAACCCCCAACATCAATTCTACCATCACCTGTAATCCTTCATTGTGTAACATCCCAAATTTTCAATTTGGAATGTTATACATAGATCATACTTGCATGTCATGTTTTTGCATTTTGTTCGTGGAGTTCCTCGAAATTCTAAGCAACTCAAGGACCTAAGGAGAGAGTTGGGAATTTTACCGTTTTCGTATTTGAGTTCGCTCGAATACCGGTACGAAGACAGTGTGATTCTAATTATTTTTCTCTCCTAAAAATATTTCTAAAAACAAAATATGAGCGGAGATAAAATGACTTCTCCAAAATAACAGAAATATTGGAGGAAAAATATTAAAATCACTTTTGGTATTTTTCTGGATTTATTTGCGGATTTATTTGCATAGGAAAAATACGCGTTTTTTCAAAATTGCATTTAGGTCCGGGAAAAATGTTCACTTTCTCCTAAATATTATTAGAGGACGGTGAAAATTTATTTCGGAAATTTTGGAGTCCGTTTGGTATTTCTTTCGTTAGTTTTTCTGCGCCGGGACTCTTTAAGAAAAAAGAGGAAACCGACTAGGAGTCTTACTAGCCCAGGTCTCCTGGGCTTTATAAGCGCCCGATCCGGCCTGTCGCCCCAGCCAGCCCGCCTCGCCCGCCGCCCAAACCCTAGTGCCACCCGACCCCCGCGCCGCCGCCGCTCGCGCCGCAGCCGCCGTGCCGCTCGCCGCCCGTGCGCCGCCGTCGCCGTCTGTCGCCCGCGCCGCCGCACCACCCACCGCCGCCGCCGCACCACCCATCGCCGGACCGCCGCCCCGCCGCTGCCGTCTCGCCGGAGTACGCGAGGTAGATGCCTTTTTTTTCTAGAAACCGCTCGGTTTTTTTTAAACCGTAGATCTGTTTTTTAGAATAGATTGGTTCGGTTTTTCGGTTTAGTTATTTAGCGGACGTTCGTCCGTACATTCGTTTTAACGAACGGTTTTCGTTAGTTAACCGCAGACAGCGAACGTTCATTCGTTAGCCTGTTCGTCGTTTTTCTTTTCGGGGTATTTATCCGCGGTTTTTCCGATCGCGATTTCTGCCCTGATCTTGTTTTTCGTTTTCCTTTTCGCTCGAGAGTCGGAATCAGGTGATTCAAAATCCTAGATCTTCGTCTCGAAGCCCTCTTTACGTTTAATCAACTTGAACAAAGTTTTGGCTACTGTAAAATTTGACTTTAGGCCAACTAGTAAACCGAAGCTCGTTTTTTTCGCAGTTTGAGTTTCGTTGCTTCTTTCGAGTTGATTCTTTTTGCAAACCGGAGTTCTTAAGTTGAACTTTCTGGTTAGATCTCTTATTTGAGTTTTACCCGTGCATTAGTTAAGTACTTATTGTGTGCTTGTTTGATTGCGATAGAGTACCCGGAGTGCGTCGCTTGCTACTTTGAGTCTCTAGGTTTTGCGGATCATCAGCAAGGCAAGTAACACTTTGATCATGCTTTCCAATTACCCAGTTTTCTTTGCATTAGTCAAACCCTCACACATTGCATGAGTAGGATCAATTAATTTGTGGGATTGGGAAGTAGTTTGAGGTAGTACCTATTACCTGCATTACATTCAAACCCTTGGGAGTTACTTCTACGTTTGCTGCTAGGACACGCTATGCTCGTAGACGTGGATTGGGTGAGTGAAATTCATGACAGATGTGAGTTTGTTAATTAATGGTTCAACTTAAGGTGGCAACATTAATACACATCTGGGTGGATTGAGGCATCTGGGTATTCCAGTGATTGCCTGTTTTTCTTTTGGACCGCCACCCAGGCTCAAAGGGATCATGAGATTTTTCATACTAGAAACTTCCGTGTGCAGCCACATGCCAATATGGGCTCTGGCATAGTTGAGTAAGTTGTGGGAAACCTTTCCATGATGGGCTAGCAGATGTAGTGGGTTTTGTAGGTGTACCGGCCTATCTATCTGGTTAAGGGGACCTCTTCGGAAAGACTGTGTCTCGGTCATCCGTTTCTCAAACACCATGCAGTGCGAGAAACCAAACAGAGGCGATCGAGTCTTGTGGGGAAAAGTGCACAAACCTCTGCAGAGTGTACAAACTGATCATGATTAGCCATGTCCCCGGTTATGGACGTCTTGAGTATCTAGTACTTGGATTATCATGTGAATCTCATCATGTTACTTTAATTAATTTTGTTGGGTTTAATGATTATTTTTAATTGGGGTTGAGAGGATGTCTATCTTCTCAACGATGTTTCAACTACCATGATAGTTAAATTAAAATCTATTCCTTTGAAGTAGGAAAAAATTGCCTTTTTGCAAAAACTTAACCATAGAGCTTTCCACCAGCCACATTGCATATAGTATAGCCTTACTTTCATTGCATTCTCTTGTGTTACCTTGCCAGCATATTCCATGTGCTGACCCGTTTTCGGGCTGCAACGTTTCATGTTGCAGACTTTTCAGACGACGAGTAAGATGCCCCTTTTAGGTCGTGGTTCTATACTCAGTGATGCCGCTGGAGTTGATGGACTCACTTATCTTCCAAGCCTTCCGCTGTTATCGTGTTAGATGGCCTTCAGCCATATTATTTGTAATAAATTCATCGTTGGACTATCGATGTAATAAGTGTGTGATTGCTACTCTGTTATAAATCCTTCAAGTACTGTGCGTGTCAGCATTACTGATCCAGGGATGACAATGATGCACAGAGATTAGACTGTTTGAGGTCTGGTCGCTACAAGATGGTATCAGAGCACACGCTGACTGTAGGACACGACCACTAAGACAAGCCCTAGAGCACAATTCACTCTTCTCTTTTCTGACTCCTCATCTTTTCTACTCTTTAGGATGGTGGAAGCAAAGCACAAGTTCATGCAACCGGATGAAGAAACACCATTTGGACGACACCTGACGGAAGTCACAAGATATCTAAACATTGGATTACCAAGTTTCACCGGAACCTACAATGCCACTCTACCTGAGGAGGAGCGTTGGTTGATTCAAGCTCAAGTTCCAGGAAGGACGTTCGCACCCGTCACCCCACTCATAGCATTTTCCTTTAATGCACCTACATGGAGCCTAGGAAGGAGCATGGCAGCCCACATCGCTATGGGAAGGATTGGAGAAGTCTACCAGCAGGAGCTAAAGGACACCATCTACCAGATTTGTGGACGCCGAGATGAGAATTGGGATATGATCAGCACCCAGAAGGATAGGTCCATTGCAGCATTCATCCAGGAGTTGAACCACCACATTCGTCACCAGGAGCACCAGATGTGTGCTGGGATGATAGATTTGAAGAAGGCCCTAAATAGGAATTTGGAGCTAGAAGAAGAACTCAAGTCTACACACGACGGTTATGAGGAGGAGATGAAAATACTTGTGGAGAAGAATGATGATTTGACCCAGAAGTTAGGAATACTCATGGGAGAAGAAGATGAGGAAGAAGAACCCAAGGAGATTCCACCGGAAGACTATATCATCATAGATGACACGGATTCGGAAGCTGAGGATAGCAAGGACGAGGACTATGAAGATGAAGCTGGGGCAGATATTATGTAATCCTCTGCCGATCAATATTTCTAAATGACCAACCTGTGACTAGTAGTTACTACCATATATTAGTTTTAGAGCAGCTTTGTAACGATCGTTAGATTTGAAGACCTTGTTTGAAATTTATTGGTGTGATATGATTGTGTGTTTGTCTCATGTGCATATGGGTAGTGATTTTCCCTTAGACCTCGTTTCTATTCTAATCTCTTTCCTCTACACCCATCAGATGCCTCCAAGACGTGAATTTGCGTTTCCCCCTGAGCTCACCCAGTTGATCCAGCAGCAGAACACCCTGATGCAACTTCTTTTCCAGAACACTCAGAACAACCAGAACAACAACAACAACCCTCCACCACCACCACCCGTGGACAACCTGACCCGTTTCTTAAGGTTGCAACCACCCGTGTTTGCTAGCAGCATCGAACCAATAGTGGCTGATGACTGGCTATGCAAGATTGGAATGGATTTTACCACCACCAATTGCTCGGATGCTGAGAAGGTGCGATTTGCCGCACACCAGTTGTCTAGACCAGCCGCAGCATGGTGGGAGAATTACACATCCACTTACCCCGTAGCCAATGTGACTTGGATCAGTTTCAGCAAGCTTTTCGTATCGCCCATGTCTCGACTGGAGCCATGAGTATGAAGAAGCAGGAGTTTCGCAATTTGCGCCAAGGGAATCGTACTGTGGCCCAGTACGTGGATGAGTTTAGTACCTTATCTCGTTATGCCCCAGATGATGTGGCCACAGATGCCAAGAAGCAGGAGAGATTCATGGAAGGGCTGAATGATGAGATGAGTGTACAGTTGATGGTGGCAACTTTCAACAATTACCAGGAGTTGGTTGATCGCGCCCTAATGATTGAAAGGAAGCATCAACAGATTGAGAGTCGCAAGAGGAAGTACGGGCAAGGAAAGTATAATTCTGGAGCTCAGCAGAAGCCCTGCTTTACCCCTAAAGCGGTAGGACAGTTTCAGCATACCCATGGAGGAGGTAGCTCGCACAATCACAATGGCACCAAGAATGGCAATGGGAATGGGAATGGAGCCAATGGAAACCAGAACCGCCCTACACCGTCCACACCCACCAAGAGGTATTTTAGCCATGTCACTTGTTACAAGTGCGGGAAGACTGGACATTATGCCAATGAGTGCCCAGAAGCTAAGAATGGGAACGGCAATGGAAGCGCCGGGAAGCAGCCCAACCCGTTCAACAAAGGACAAGTGAACCACGTGACCGTGGAGGAGGTAGAAGAGCAACCAGATGCTGTTGTCGATAAGTTTTGGTTAAGACATTTACCGCAATAGTTCTTTTCGATACTGGTGCATCGCATTCATATATTTCAAGGGGATTCGTAAATAGACATAGGATGTCCACCCGAGTTCTTAAGACCCCTATGTTAGTAAGTTCACCTCGAGCAGATTATATGGCACACCAAGGATGTTTTCAGACGCCATTGATCATAGGACGCCATACTTTCCCCTCTGACCTAATAGTCCTGGAGTCACAAGGATTGGATGTGATATTAGGTATGGATTGGCTATCGAAGTATGGAGGTAACATTGACTGTGCCAGCAAGTCTATTTTGCTCACCACCCCGGAGGGAAAAAGGATTAAGTATGTATCTAGGCATTCGCCTACAAGGACTCAAGTACATTCTCTCACGGGAGTTGTTCAGGAGGAAGTGCCAGTAGTAAAGGATTATCCGGATGTGTTTTCAGAGGAGTTACCTGGCAATCCACCGGATAGAGATATAGAGTTTTTGATTGAACTTTTGCCAGGCACCGGGCCAATTTCTAAAAGACCCTATAGGATGCCCGCAAAGGATTTGGAGGAGATAAAGAAGCAGATTAAGGAGTTACTAGATAAAGGATTCATACGCCCAAGTTCTTCGCCTTGGGGTTCGCCAGTACTTCTAGTGGAGAAGAAGGATGGATCGTTAAGAATGGTTGTTGATTACCGAGGATTGAATGAAGTAACGAGCAAGAATAAGTACCCATTACCAATGATCAATGATCTGTTCGATAGATTGCAAGGAGCTAAGATATTTTCCAAGATCGATCTGCGATCAGGGTACCATCAATTGAAGATCCGAGAGCAGGATATACCTAAGACGGCCTTTACCACTAGGTATGGGTTGTACGAGTATACCGTTATGTCGTTTGGTCTAACGAACGCACCGGCATACTTTATGAACCTGATAAACAATGTGTTTATGGAGTATTTGGATAAGTTCGTCGTAGTGTTCATAGATGATATTTTGATCTTCTCGAAGGATGAAGTGGAGCATGCAGAGCATTTGCGTTTGGTATTGCAGAAGCTTAGAGAGCACCAGTTATATGCCAAGTTTAGCAAATGCGAGTTTTGGTTGAAGGAAGTCGGATTTCTCGGACATGTTATATCTGGAGAAGGAATAGCAGTAGATCCCCCTAAGGTGGACACTGTGACCCATTGGGAAGCACCAACAACAGTTGGAGAGATTCGGAGTTTTCTTGGACTCGCAGGATACTACCGGAGATTTATCGAGAATTTCTCGAAGATTGCAGAACCCATGACGGAGTTGTTGAAGAAGGACACCAAGTTCAGTTGGACAGAAGAATGTGAGGCCAGTTTTCAGGAATTAAAGAAGCGATTGGTCTCATCCCCTGTGTTGATTTTGCCAGATCAACATAAGGATTATGAGGTGTACTGCGACGCTTCACGTCGAGGACTTGTAGCAGTTCTTATGCAGGAAGGAAGAGTTGTTTCGTATGCTTCACGACAGCTAAAACCACATGAGATGAACTATGCCACCCACGATTTGGAGTTAGCAGCTGTAGTGCATGCATTGAAGATGTGGAGACATTTTCTAATTGGAAACCATTGTGAATTATATACGGATCACAAGAGTTTGAAGTATATATTCACTCAGAAGGAACTGAACCTTAGGCAAAGGAGATGGCTGGAACTCATTAAGGATTATGACATTAGATTGCATTATCATCCCGGAAAGGCTAACGTAGTAGCCGATGCGCTAAGCCGTAAGAGCCATGTCAATACCCTAATGATGGAGGAATTTCAAAAGGAGTTAGCCGAGGACCTACGAGAACTACGTATGGAGATAGTTCCGACAGGCTATGTAGCAACGCTAGAAATCCAGTCTACCCTGATGGATAAAATCAGAGAAGCTCAGAAAGCTAACAAGGAGGTTGTCGTTTTAAAGGAGAGGATGAGCGAAGGAAAAGCTAAAGGTTTTTGTGAGGATGAACACGACACCTTATGGTTTGAGGATCGAATCTATGTGCCTAATGACCCGGAGATCAGGAAGTTGATTTTACAGGAGGCCTATGATTCACCATACTCGATTCACCCAGGAAATACTAAGATGTATTTGGATTTGAAGGATATTTTCTGGTGGACTGGTATGAAGAAGGATATTGCGGAGTATGTAGCAGTTTGCGATGTATGTCAGAGAGTAAATGCAGAACATCAGAAGCCAGCAGGATTGTTACAACCTATGCCAATACCCGAATGGAAGTGGGAGAAGCTTGGCATGGATTTTATCACCGGATTGCCCAGGACCAAAGCAGGATATGATTCAATCTGGGTAGTAGTAGACCGATTGACGAAGGTAGCCTACTTTATTCCTATGAAAACCACATATACCAGTGCAAAGTTGGCTAAGATATACATGAACAAAATTGTATGTCTGCATGGAGTTCCGAGGAGCATCGTATTAGATAGAGGAACCCAATATACCTCAAAGTTCTGGAATCAGTTACATGAAACTTTGGGAACCAGGCTAGAGTTTTGCACCGCGTTTCACCCGCAGACAGATGGACAGACGGAGAGAGTCAATCAGATTCTGGAGGATATGTTAAGAGCCTGTGCATTAGATTATGGATCTAGTTGGGATGACAACTTGCCCTACGCGGAGTTTTCATACAACAACAGTTACCAAGCCAGTTTGAAGATGGCACCGTTCGAGGCACTGTATGGAAGGAGATGCCGAACACCGTTGTCGTGGGGCGAAGTTGGAGACCGACAGTTGTTTGGACCAGACTTAATCAAAGAGTCTGAGGAGAAGGTAAAGTTGATTTGAGATAGACTGAAGGTAGCTCAGTCCAGGCAGAAGAGTTATGCAGACTCGAAGCGCAAGGAGATAGCCTATCAGATCGGAGACAGAGCATACTTGATAGTATCGCCTCTGCGAGGAGTTAAACGTTTCGGAGTTAAAGGGAAGTTAGCCCCGAGATTTGTGGGACCTTACCGTGTTTTGGAACGCATGGGAGAGGTTGCCTACAAGTTGGAATTGCCCGAAGGATTGTCAGGAGTGCACGACGTGTTTCACGTTTCGCAGCTTAAGAAGTGCCACGCGGAGATGGCCGATATACCGCTTAGAGACACAGTACCCCTGGAAGCAATTCAGTTGGACAGTGATTTGACCTACGAGGAGAAACCGGTTAAGATTCCCGAATTTTCGAGCAGAGTTACTCGCAGCAAGGTTATCAAGTTTTGCAAAGTTCAGTGGAGTCACCACACCGAGGAAGAAGCCACCTGGGAACGAGAAGATGATCTACGCAAGGACCACCCACACCTGTTCTCTAGCCAAGTCGAATCTCGAGGGCGAGATTCATTCTAAGGGGGGTAGGTTTGTAACATCCCAAATTTTCAATTTGGAATGTTATACATAGATCATACTTGCATTTCATGTTTTTGCATTTTGTTCGTGGAGTTCCTCGAAATTCTAAGCAACTCAAGGACCTACGGAGAGAGTTGGGAATTTTACCGTTTTCGTATTTGAGTTTGCTCGAATACCGGTACGAGGACAGTGTGATTCTAATTATTTTTCTCTCCTAAAAATATTTCTAAAAACAAAATATGAGCGAAGATAAAATGACTTCTCCAAAACAACAGAAATATTGGAGGAAAAATATTAAAATCACTTTTGGTATTTTTCTGGATTTATTTGCGGATTTATTTGCATAGGAAAAATACGCGTTTTTCAAAATTGCATTTAGGTCCGGGAAAAATGTTCACTTTGTCCTAAATATTATTAGAGGACGGCGAAAATTTATTTCGGGAATTTTGGAGTCCGTTTGGTATTTCTTTCGTTAGTTTTTCTGCGCCGGGACTCTTTAAGAAAAAAAAAGGAAACCGACTAGGAGTCTTACTAGCCCAGGACTCCTGGGCTTTATAAGCGCCCTATCCGGCCCGTCGCCCCAGCCAGCCCGCCTCGCCCGCCGCCCAAACCCTAGCGCCGCCCGAGCCCCGCACAGCCGCCGCTCGCGCCGCCGCCGCCGCGCCGCTCGCCCCCCGCGCGCCGCCCCCGCCGTCCGCCGCCCGCGCCGCCGCACCACCCGCCGCCGCGACCCCCGCCGCTGCCGCACCACCCGTCGCCGGACTGCCGCCCCGCCGCTGCCATCTCGCCGGAGTTCGCGAGGTAGATGCTGTTTTTTTTCTAGAAACCGCTCGTTTTTTTTTAAACTGTAGATCTGTTTTTTTAGAATAGATCGGTTCGGTTTTTTGGTTTAGTTATTTAGCGGACGTTCGTTCGTACGTTCGTTTTAACGAACAATTTTCATTAGTTAACCGCAGACAGTGAACGTTCGTTCGTTAGCCTGTTCGTCGTTTTTATTTTCGGGGTATTTATCCGCGGTTTTTCCGATCGTGATTTCTGCCCTGATCTTGTTTTTCGTTTTTCTTTTCGCTCGAGAGTCGGAATCAGGTGAGTCAAAATCCCAGATCTTCGTCTCGAAGCCCTCTTTATGTTTAATCAACTTGAACAAAGTTTTGGCTACTCTAAAATTTGACTTTAGGCCAACTAGTAAACCGAAGCTCATTTTTTTCGCAGTTTGAGTTTCGTTGCTTCTTTCGAGTTGATTCTTTTTGCAAACCGGAGTTCTTAAGTTGAACTTTCTGGTTAGATCTCTTATTTGAGTTTTACCCGTGCATTAGTTAAGTACTTATTCTGTGCTTGTTTGATTGCGATAGAGTACCCGGAGTGCGCCGCTTGCTACTTTGAGTCTCTAGGTTTTGCGGATCATCAGCAAGGCAAGTAACACTTTGATCATGCTTTCCAATTACCAAGTTTTCTTTGCATTAGTCAAACCCTCACACATTGCATGAGTAGGATCAATTAATTTGTGGGATTGGGAAGTAGTTTGATGTATTACATATTACCTGCATTACATTCAAACCCTTGGGAGTTACTTTTACGTTTGCTGCTAGGACATGCTATGCTCGTAGACGTGGATTGGGTGAGTGAAATCCATGACAGATGTGAGTTTGTTAATAAATGGTTCAACTTAAGGTGGCAACATTAATACACATCTGGGTGGATTGAGGCATCTGGGTATTCCAGTGATTGCCTGTTTTTCTTTTGGACCGCCACCCAGGCTCAAAGGGATCATGAGATTTTTCATACTAGAAACTTCCGTGTGCAGCCACATGCCAATATGGGCTCTGGCATAGTTGAGTAAGTTGTGGGAAACCTTTCCATGATGGGCTAGCAGATGTAGTGGGTTTTGTAGGTGTACCGGCCAATCTATCTGGTTAAGGGGACCTCTTCGGAAAGACTGTGTCTCGGTCATCCATTTCTCAAACACCATGCAGTGCGAGAAACCAAACGGAGGCGATCGTGTCTTGTGGGGAAAAGTGCACAAACCTCTGCAGAGTGTACAAACTGATCATGATTAGCCGTGTCCCCGGTTATGGACGTCTTGAGTATCTAGTACTTGGATTATCATGTGAATCTCATCATGTTACTTTAATTAATTTTGTTGGGTTTAATGATTATTTTTAATTGGGGTTGAGAGGATGTCTATCTTCTCAACGATGTTTCAACTACCATGATAGTTAAATTAAAATCTATTCCTTTGAAGTAGGGAAAATTGGCTTTACGCAAAAACTTAACCATAAAGCTTTCCACCAGCCATATTGCATATAGTATAGCCTTACTTTCATTGCATTTTCTTGTGTTACCTTGCCAGCATATTCCATGTGCTGACCCGTTTTCTGGCTGCAACGTTTCATGTTGCAGACTTTTCAGACGATGAGTAAGATGCCCCTTTTAGGTCGTGGTTCTATACTCAGTGATGCCGCTGGAGTTGATGGACTCACTTATCTTCCAAGTCTTCCGCTGTTATCGTGTTAGATGGCCTTCAGCCATATTATTTGTAATAAATTCATCGTTGGACTATCGATGTAATAAGTGTGTGATTTCTACTCTGTTATAAATCCTTCAAGTACTGTGCGTGTCAGCATTACTGATCCAGGGATGACACTGATGCACATAGATCAGACTGTTTGAGGTCTGGTTGCTACACATTGATAGATTGTATTGATGAGAGTGAGGGGGCAGAGGAGTAAGAAAACGAATTTGAGTTGTTTATGAGTAAACTCAAGGGCAAACCCAAGAAGCACTTCGTTGCTCTCTTGGAACAACTCGGCGAAGCCAATGACATGATCGAGACTCACGAGGAGACCATTTCTAAAATGGAGGGTCATAGTAGAGACTATGCCGATGAGATATCTGATCTCTCTAATGCTCTTGAGGAAGAGCATGATCTTCGTTTGGCTCTTGAAGAGTCACACAATGATGATCATGCTAAATTAAGGAAAGATCTTGATCATGCTTTAGTTCTCTCTCGTGTGCTCAATTCCGAGAAGGCAAAGCTTGTGGTTGACCATGCTAGACTCAAGGAGGAGTTTGTTACGCTTGACAAGGCTCACAAGGTCTTGAAGAGTGTACATACTAGCCTCAAAGAGTCTCATGATCAACTTCAAGTTTCGCTAACCAAGGAGAAAGCTACCTTTCCTCACATGGTTTTAACTGATAATGCGAATGCTACTAACCCATGTTGCGAGCATGTGCATCTTGTTGAAGAGAATGCCAAGTTGAAGAAGCAACTTGAGAAAGGCCTTGTGTCATGTATACAAGGTGAGAAGAACCTTGATACGTCTCCAATGTATCTACTTTTCCAAACACTTTTGCCCTTGTTTTGGACTCTAACTTGCATGATTTGAATGGAACTAACCCGGACTGACGCTGTTTTCAGCAGAATTGCCATGGTGTTATTTTTGTGCAGAAACAAAAAAGTTCTCAGAATGATCTGAAAATCAACGGAGAATTATTTTGGAAAATATAAAAAATATTTGCAGAAAGATCCAAACCAGGGGGCCCACACCCTGTCCACGAGGGTGGGGGCGTGCCCCCTCCTCCTGGGCGCACCCCCTGCCTCGTGGGCACCCTGTTGCTCCACCAACGTACCCCCGGACTCCATATATTCACTTTCGGGGAGAAAAAAAATCAGAGAGGAAGAATTATCGCGTTTTACGATACGGAGCCGCCGCCAAGCCCTAATCTCTCTCGGGAGGGCTGATCTGGTGTCCGTTCGAGGCTCCGGAGAGGGGAGATCGTCGCCATCATCATCATCATCATCAACCTTCCTCCATCACCAATTCCATGATGCTCACCGCCGTGCATGAGTAATCTCATCGTAGGCTTGCTGGACGGTGATGAGTTGGATGAGATTTACCATGTAATCGAGTTAGTTTTGTTAGGGTTTGATCCCTAGTATCCACTATGTTCTAAGATTGATGTTGCTATGACTTTGCCATGCTTAATGCTAGGGCCCGAGTGCCATGATTTCAGATCTGAACCTATTATGTTTTCATGAATATATGTGTGTTCTTGATCCTATCTTGCAAGTCAATAGTCACCTACTATGTGTTATGATCCGGCAACCCCGAAGTGACAATAATCGGGACCACTCCCAGTGATGACTGTAGTTTGAGGAGTTCATGTATTCACTATGTGTTAATGCTTTCGTCCGGTACTCTATTAAAAGGAGGCCTTAATATCCCTTAGTTTCCACTAGGACCCCGCTTCCACGGGAGGGTAGGACAAAAGATGTCATGCAAGTTCTTTTCCATAAGCACATATGACTATATTCGGAATACATGCCTACATTACATTGATGAACTGGAGCTAGTTCTGTGTCACCCTAGGTTATAACTATTACATGAGGAATCATATCCGACATAATTCTCCATCACCGATCCAATGCCTACGAGCTTTTCACATATTGCTTGTTGCTTATTTACTTTTCTGCTGCTACTATTACAAAAACTACAAAAACACTATCGTTACTTTTATTGCTGCTACCGCTACTTCCATATTACCTTGCTACTAAATTACCTTGCTGCAGATACTAAGTTTCCAGATGTGGTTGAATTGACAACTCAACTGCTAATACTTAATAGTATTATTTGGCTCCCCTTATGTCGAATCAATAAATTTGGGTTGAATACTTTACCCTCGAAAATTGTTGCGATCCCCTACACTTGTGGGTTATCAAGACTATTTTCACGCGCCGTTGCCGGGGAACATAACTATATTCTTTAAGTCACTTGGGATTTATATCTATTGATCACTATGAAGAATTTGAAGGACTCAAAAGCCAAGATCTTTCCCTCAACTACGAGGGGAGGTAAGGAACTGCCATCTAGCTCTGCACTTGATTCACCCTCCGTTATGAGTAAATTTGCGACACCTACTCCTGCTATTGAATCTGATATGTCGCATGTTCTTGATGATGCCACTTCTACTATGTATGATGAAACTACTTCTATGCTTGATAATACTGTGCCACTAGGTGAATTTCTAGATGAAAAATTGCTAAGGTTAGGGAGAATGCAAATATTGAAACTGATAATATTTATGAATGTGATGATGAAGATTCTCCCCTAGATATGAATTGCCTGTTATTCCTGAGGGTTATGTTATGGATGAAGAAACTGCTAGAGACTTTCTTGCTTGCAACGATATACATGATCTTGAGAAATCATTAGCTAAGCTGAAAGAAAAGTCTTTGACTGCTAGAATGAAATATGACCCTGCTTTTGCTACTTCACCTATCTTTGTTACTGATAAGGATTATGATTTCTCTGTTAATCCTGAGTTAATTACTTTGGTTGAATCAGATCCTTTCCATGGCTATGAATCTGAGACTGTTGTGGCACATCTTACTAAGTCGAATGATATAGCCACCCTGTTTACCAACGATGAAAATATTCGTTATTACTATATCCTTAAGTTATTTCCGTTCTCGTTAAAGGGTGATGCTAAGACTTGGTTTAATTCTCTTGATCCTGATTGTGTGCGTAGTCCCCAGGATATGATTTATTACTTCTGTGCTAAATATTTTCCCGCTCATAAGAAACAAGCTGCCTTACGGGAAATATATAATTTTGTGCAAATTGAAGAAGAGAGTCTCCCACAAGCTTGGGGGAGGCTTCTCCAATTACTTAATGCTTTTCCTGATCATCCTCTTCAGATGAATGAAATACTTGATGTCTTTTATAATGGACTAACTGATGCTTCCAGAGACCACCTGGATAGTTGTGCTGGTTGTTTTTCAGGGAAAGAACAGTTGATCAAGCTGAATTACTATTGAATAATATGTTGACCAATGAAAACAATTGGACACTTCCTGAAACAGCCCCTAAGCCAACTCCGAAGAAAAGGGGAGTTCTGTTTCTCAGTCCTGAAGATATGCAAGAGGCAAGGAAATCTATGAAAGAAAAAGGTATGAAAGCTGAAGATGTTAAGAATTTTCCACCTATTGAAGAAATACATGGTCTTGATAACCCGACACAGGTAGTAAAGGTAAATTCTCTATATAGATTTGATGAAGGTGATATTCCTCGTTATAAGTCTGCTAGCCAATGCTTAGATGAGTTTGACAATTTTATTGTGAAGCAAGAAAACTTCAATGCTTATGTTGGTAGACAATTGCAACGTAATGCTTATATGATTGAACGCTTGAGTGATTATATCTCTAGAGTTAAAGGTGAATTGAAACTCATTAGTAAGCATGCTTCTATGGTTACCACTCAAGTAGAACAAGTACTTAAGGCTCAGAATGATTTGCTCAATGAAATAAATAGTAAGAATAATGACTATGCTGTTAGAGTTGCAACTAGAGGGGGTAAAGTGACTCATGAACCTTTGTATCCTGAGGGCCACCCTAAGAGAATTGAGCAAGATTCTTAGAGAGCTAATTTAGATGCACCTAGTTCTTCTAAGAAGAAGAAAAAGAAAAATGATAGGACTTTGCATGCTTCTAGTGAACCTATAGCTGACACACCTGAGAATCCCAATGATGTCTCTGTTTCTGATGCTGAGACACAATCTGGTACTGAACATGAACCTAGTGATAATGTTAATGATGATGCTCAACCTAGCAATGATAATGATGTAGAAATTGAACCTGCTATTGATCTTGATAACCCACAATCAAAGAATCAACGTTATGATAAGAGAGACTTTGTTGCTAGGAAGCACGGTAAGGAAAGAGAACCATGGGTTCAGAAACCCATGCCTTTTCCTCCTAAACCATCCAAGAAATAGGATGATGAGGATTTTGAGCACTTTGTTGAAATGATTATACCTATCTTTTGCGTATGCGTTTGACTGATATGCTTAAAACAAATCCTTATGCTAAGTATACAAAAGATATTGTTACCAACAAAAGAAAGATACCTGAAGTTGAAATTTCCACCATGCTTGCCAATTACACTTTTAAGGGTGGAATACCTAAGAAACTAGGAGATCCAGGAGTACCGACTATACCTTGCCCCATTAAAGGAAACTATGCTAAAACTGCTTTATGTGATCTTGGAGTCGGTGTTAGTGTTATGCCTCTCTCTTTATATCGTAGACTTGACTTGAGTAAGTTGACACCTACTGAAATATCTTTGCAAATGGCTGATAAATCAACTGCTATACCTGTCGGTATTTGTGAGGATGTGCCTGTTGTAGTTGCAAATGTTACTATTCTAACGGACTTTGTTATACTTGATATTTCCGAGGACGATAGTATGTCTATTATCCTTGGTAGACCATTTTTGAATATTGCAGGGGCTGTTATTGATTGCAACAAAGGCAATGTCACTTTTCATGTCAATGGTAATGAGCATACAGTACACTTTCTGAGGAAACAACCTCAGGTCAACAGTATCAATTATATTGGAAAAATTTCAACTATTTCTATTGGGGGTTTTGAATTTCCTCTTCATACTGTCAAGAAGACATATGATATTCTTATTGTTAGGGACATACATATCCCATAGAGGTAACCTAGTGTTATTAAAAAATTCTCCGGTTTCATGTTATTTGGAAAGAGTTTATTAACAAGACTTGATCAACCTTGTTAATGGATTCCTTTTGATGAGCATGAGATAGGTGAATCTAGATAGCACAACCTTCTGTACCCCCCTTTTACTTTCTGTTAATTAGGTTAAATAAAGAAAAAATAGTATTATTTTGTCTGTTTCCAAACTTATCCGTGCAATAAAAAATACCCCGAAAATAAAAGTTCTCCAAATGCCCTAAAAATGAAATATGATTTTTTCTAGAATATTTGAGAATATATGGCACAGAGAACACAGCGAGGGGAGCCAGCACCTGGCCATGATTTTTTCTAAAATGAAATATGATTTACTTCCTGTTTGATATTTATGATAAATCTTACACCATGGACCTAGAGGATTTTAATGATGCTTGTAAGCTCCCGCAGTGGGGCAATATGGGTGATCCTCGCAAATATGAATATAAAGACTTCCCTTCTAGTATCACTGTGGGGGAATCTAGAGAGATCACACAAGCTACCATAGGGAGCATTCATTTTCCTGCTATTCATTACATTGCTCTCTTTATTGGTAGATGCACAAACGGTAAAGATGAGGATTGCCATATGTGCATCACAGATCTTAGTGTTCTCAAGAGTGTTGTATTAGGTGATAGACAATATAACTTGGGAGCCATTGTTTCACGTAGGCTACATCATAATGGTTTATATGGAGATTTATTTGGCGAGATTTATGCCACTCGCATAGCCCGTCGTCTTGGTTTGCTGATGCGAGTGAAAATGATGAATTATTACCGCCTGCTTATTTGGATTTTAATGCTATGGTTAGTCATCGGTTTATAGAGAGGGATGAACAATCTCTCAAGTATCGACTAATCTTTAACAGGCGTCACGTTGTGCATATTGCTCTCCCTGCTCCTACCTTGTTTGACTTTCACGCAAAAGGGAGATATACTATAACCAGGGAGGAGGCAAATGAGTATCAGGAGACGATGGATGCAGCCTGTCTCCAAGATGCAGCTCAGCAGGCAGTAGCTGCTGCATCTCGGTACAACTCCAACTACGACTTTGGATATCGGTCAGGCCAATACTGGCCATAGACCAACTTAGGCCAAAAGCCTAAGCTTGGGGGAGTACGTATTTGTCACCGACATTACATTCATGTTCACACACGTATTCTAGTTGTCAGTGCTCACACTCTTTCATTGTACCATCCATTCTAGTTCCAATTCTTTTCTTAGTCTTTTTCTTGTGTGTTAGAAAAACCTTAAGAAAAAAAATTAGTTGTAGTTTTAGCTAGTTTACTTTCTATGCTAGTAGTAGTAGTAATTAAAAGAAAACCCAAAAAAATGATTTATGTTCATCTTTTGCCCGTTGGGAGCTTTCCCGTGTAAATATTTTCTTTTCTTTTCTTTGGGGGTCAAGAGTAGAAGACCATGATTGAAAATATTTAGTGGCTCTCATATGCCTTATTGTTAATTTAACCTGGAGCCATATTACTTTGTCTTCTCTCTTGTATTAAATGCTCGCAGATTCCAGCTTAGTCCAATGCACGTGCACTATTATTATTATCCACACCGTTCGGTCGTGCGAGTGAAAGGCAATAATGATGATATATGATGAACTAATTGAGATGAGAAAAGCTGATATGAACTCGACCTCTCTTGTTTTTGTAAATATGATAGTTCATCGTTCCTAATTCGGCTTGTTATGAATGAAACATGCTTGCAATTGCTTATGCCATGCTTAATTATCTAGGAGTTTATAATGCTCTATCTTGCGTGGCAATATGATATTAAAATGGTTGTGATGTGGTATTATGGGGTGGTATCCTCCTTTGAATGATTCAAGTGGTCTGACTTCGCACATGTTCACGCATGTAGTTGAAACAAAATCAACATAGCCTCCACGATATTTATGTTCATGGTGATTTATATCCTACTCATGCTTGCATTCATTGTTGATTAATTTTAATGCATGTTCATGACTGTTGTCGCTCTCTAGCTGGTCGCTTCCCAGTCTCTTTCTAGCCTTCACCTGTACTAAGCGGGAATACTACTTGTGCATCCACTTCCATAAACCCCAAAGTTATTCCACATGAGTCCACCATACCTTCCTACATGCGGTATTTACCTGCCGTTCCAACTAAATTTGTATGTGCCAAACTCTAAACCTTCAAATGAAATTATGTTTTGTATGCTCGAACAACTCATGTATCAACTAGGGCTGTCTATATCTTCCATGCTAGGTGGGTTATTCTCACGATGAGTGGACTACGCTCATCATTCATGAGAAAATGGCTGGTAACCGGGATGCCCAGTCCCATTCTCAAATCATAATAATTAAACAAAACTCCCCCAGGCTGTTGCTTGTTTGGACGGTACCCCATGGATTCGGATGGCCGTGGAGTGTGCTTGTTGGTGGTTGGGGAGTATAAACTTTACCATTCTGTTTGGGAACCGCCTATAATGTATGTAGCATGGAAGATATCAAGATTCTTGGTTTCTATTTTGACAATGCACTACTAGGAAAAGGCCTACTAATGGCGCACCTAATTTGGCCATTAAAGGTGCATTAGTGGTGCGCCAATAGTGCCACGCCATTAGTATCTGGTATACTAATGGCGCACCTCAGATGCGCCATTAGTATATACAACAGTGCGCCATTAGTATGCCTCCCAGGAGGCCATGTATACCCAGGTGCTTTGGCATACTAATGGCGCACAACAACAAGATGCGCCATTAGTAACTTCGGCATACTAATGGCGCACTGTTTAATGATGCGCCATTAGTATCCTTTGGCATACTAATGGCGCACTGTGATGTGATGCGCCATTAGTATGAATATTAGGTTTTTTTATTTTTTATTTTTCTGTTTTTTGCACAGGTTACAAAATGTATAATTGGACAGAATATAGACAGCACACATCAACAACAGATTCATCGAATACAATAGAAGATTAGTCTCTGAATACAATTCATCATATTAGTCTCCGAATACAATTCATCATATTAGTCTCCGAATTGAAAAGACCGAACAAAGATAGAACATTATATTACAAGTCTCGAGACCGTGAGTAGCGAGTTTGTCTTCACATTACAAGTCGATATCGATCATCTAAACTACCATCACATAGAAGAGAGCTGTGGTCATCACGATGAGCATCATCACGATTAAACTCGTCTTCATCCGGTTCCTCCAACGCTCCCTCCCCTCTCCCGCTAGATAGCGGGCGTATCTAGATTCGGCCTCGGCCCTAGTGGTGTACCCTTTGTAACTGTTACCGCTGAATCGATGAACCTGTCTCCGACACTCCTCCCAGTCGTCGTAGACTCTGGGAACCTTACCCTTGTACACGACATACGACGGCATCGCTATGCACTAGCCAAACGAAACGTTAGTACCAATTCACAGACAATACATAAGCAATATATAAGTATGCAACAGAACGATCGGAAGAGAAAAGCAAGACATTAATAGCATCGATTACATCTAAGTTGAACGACTCTCGAAACCAAAGAGACATACTACAAGTTCATTAAAGTTTAATTGCAACATGAGCCAATCGATGTTTCAGAACTAGACACAACATCACTGCTTTCGACTCGACTCAAGGGACCGGAGCATGGATGAAGCCGCCGTCTATCGTGGGAATCATGAAATCACGGGCGTTGTCAGCCTGCATTTGTAGCATTATGTTGATGTCACTGTTGGACGGTTGATTTCTGAGGTAGAACTGCCCTGAGGTATGAAGGACATCTTGATGGATGATTTCCGCAAACTCCGACTGGATGCGAAAGAATTCTTGTCTGATGTCCGCGTCCTGGATTGCCGACACGCTCGCGGCCCAATCTTTGAGTTTACTCGGTAGCAGAAGTTGATGATGGTCCCGTACGATCGCCCGCATGTGATGGATGGCGTAGTAGGCACCCTTCTGACCGCCAGGCGGCTGCTTGACGCATCAGAACATCGTATTGTGGGAGAACACGTGCTTGCCGTACTTACGAATAGGCCTGGTGAAGGTGCCTCCAGATTTGGCGTAGCCGGGGAGAACATCATCAAGAACCTTGTTGACATTTGTGTAGTCTACGTTCGACTGACGGTCCGGGTCGAAATACGTGGCCACGGAATATTTGGGGCTTAGGAGGATGAGCGTGCAATGTGTGTCACTGCAGAAAACACGGAATGTTAAAAGAAAAACGATCGAAATCTAAGAATTCATATGTTACGGGGCGGTTGAGGGGAGGACTTACTCGGGAAAGTAAGGCACGAGGAAGTTATCCTTATCTCGGTTTGCCAGAATGACGCCTTCGAGGTAAAAACTCGCGACTTGCCGGTCCCCAGCGCTGCCCAAGATCTTGGCACGCATGTAGAAGGGGTGGACTATCACGATGTCCGGGGTCTTGTCGCGAATGATCCACATCTCCATACTCAGCGAAAATAGCCGAACGAAGGTGTAGTGCAGCGGATGAAGGTTCAACATAGCATGGATGTCATCAAACTGCAGGACGATCGTACCCCCGATGGAGTTATCCACAAAGCCCTTGCCCTCTGGCACCTTGGCCGCGAAAACCGGGTATGCCACATCCTTCTCTCTGAGACGCCGCTTTTCCAAAGAAAGAACACTGTCATGCAGACTCCGCATAGCACCGGTTGCAGCATCGAGCATATTTCTCGATAGCGTCGGCCTACCCGCCACATGCACCCTCCTCATTACATCCTCAGGTGAAGGTGGCCCATCCTGAGCACGGATCGTACTCGGTGCCGGCTGGCTCGCACCCTTGTTAGTCTTTCTTTTGCCTGCCTTCTTCTTCTCCTGTAATGGGACCGAGTTCTGCTCACAGACCGCCTTCTTGAGTGTGTTGGGGCTGATAATATTTCGCACCTCGCCTATCTGAGGCTCGGTGAAGTCGGCAGATGGAGGCGTCTCATGAGAGATGAACGGCAGACGACGCCTGTTGCAACTTGGCTTCTCCGCGGTACCAGCAGGATCGCGCACGTCTTTTGTTGGGTTGAGTTCTTGAGAAGGAGGCCCCATGAAGTCGCCACCGTACCCATGATCGGCAAAGTACTGATCGACGTTGCCAAATGTATCGTCGTCATCGTCGTTCTGATCCTGTGCCATATGCATGTTTGGATCCAGTGGCATAGGGATGTCCGGCACCGTTGCGGCCGTCTTGCCATGGGGCCGACTTGGCGCCGGCACGACTGGCGGTGTTGTCTTTGGGGTGGTGTCCCCCGCCCCCAAACGAATCTGGCTCTTCGGCCAAAGCAGGGGCCAACTCAGGCAGGCGCTGAGGGTCATCACGTCATCATCGTCGGCCCCGACGGGTCGAATCGGAGGTAACAACTCATCGCAGCCTGGCAGCACCCGAACCAGTTGAACCCTAAACAAGTTGGGTGGCATCTGGGTACCGTGGAACAAGGGGTTGCCCGGTTGAACGATTTTGCCCTTGGCGACATCGACCAACTCGTTGTTCACGAAGTGCAGGAGAGTGCACGGAACGTCGGCGGCGCCCTGCGAAAACATGTAGGGCGTCAGGGATGCCCAGTCAAAGGCAAGGAGATGAAGTCCTCGGCCGAGAGAGGCTTAATTAGTTACCGTGATGATGGCGTCGAGCTCGGCTAATGTCGCGGCACCGCCAACGGCGGGCGTGCAGTTGACGGAGGGGCCGCTTGCTGCAGAGGTGCCGGCCGGCGTACGCCCGGGTGCATTAAGCTCCCGTGCCAGCGTCGGAGACACCAATGCCGCCTCCGCCGGAGACACCAATGGCCCCGCCATCGCGTTCTGCGAGTTTCTGGCCGTGAAGCTAGGAATCGGGGTGGCCCCTGTTGGCCGCCCGCAATCCACGCACTCAACCCCTCAATCAAGGTAGGCACAATGTTTGCATATTCACGCATATTACTTACTAACATTAACTCTTGTGCCTAAGTTTGTACAATTTTTATTAGACTAGTTTTGATTCTTCACTAACAGTAGCGACTCCGGGGATCCTGCTTTTTGGGGCTCGAATCGGTTCACCACCCCAATCATGACTCACCTATGCGATGCGCGCGGGTGTAAGTATATATTTGTGCTGCTAGTACAACACCCATCACTGCCACACTCCATAAAAATTTATAAAGCGCGAGGCGAGGCAAAAAAGGCAGAAAAAGAAAGACCCCCATGTCAATATGGGTACCGAGTGGCAATATTTTTAGTAAAAAGTTCCATTGCCCAACACACAACTCCACCAGCTTATGCTAGATGCACTCTGCTCCAAGAACTGACCGTCAATTTCAGAGAAAAAAGAACGAAAGCAAGTCTTGAGTAAATAGAAATCACTGCTTTTCAATACAAATCAACTCTGCACAAGGTACCTTCTTAAGTAATTGAAACTTAGCTAACCTGTTACTGTAAGGATAGACACATATGACCAGATTATCAGATTTCATCATCAAGCATCTATCGAATATTAACTATTGCGCAAAAACAAAACTATTTATGGCATAGCCTAATTTTGATTAACTGTGAAGACACATATTTGATGTTGCAGGGAAATTCTCATGAAAAAGGGAGGGCGGAAGGTGGTGAAAAGCCCCGGTTCATGTGATCAGTAAAAACAACCACTTCATCGTCCTTTGAATGAGGCCTCACTTCGCCCGGCTTAGGGGCGCGGTAATGCATGATGGATTTTTTCGGCAAGTACCCAATTTTGACAAAATCATCAAGTGTAGCATTGGTGATAACAGAAGGAACCCAATTGCACGAAGTGACTGTCTTCGGCGGCATTGTGAGTAGAGAAGCCTAAAAGAAGGAAATATTTTGCCGGTTCAAAATTGGCTCATTAAGCCAGAAATCAGACTACAACATATGTTCAGAACGGCGGCTTAAATGAGGCCTAATGGTATATGGGTAATGATAAACCGGTGATATAAGCCGCCGTGACAAGTGCCAATACTCAAGAATCGTTAAAGGGAAAAAATTGCTAAGTATTGAGACAAACAGGTTTCACAGATTGGAGCTGCAACATTGGATCTACAGTAGTTCAAAAAAATAAAGTAAAAACCTAAAACTAAGGTGGCGGCGGCGAGAAAGTAAGAAGGCTCAAATGAGATTTATTGCAATGCAGATATATTTCGAGGTCAAGACAAGTATGAAAACTGCTACCACACAGATTTTACAGACTAATATCTTGACTTGGGATTTACGGTGTTAAACGGCGAGCAGTCAGACCTAAATATCAGTTTTGAGCAGTTCATGGATTCGGTTTGGTTCTTTCTCGTGCGGATGAGATGTTCCAATATTTGAAAAAGAGATGGTATTCAAAAGAGATGCTATGAATACCATTGCATAGAGGAGTATCAAGTTCAAGCTAAAAATCGCAACTGTAGGGAAGGAAGAGGACAAACTCTAATGAACTCCCAGGAACCCTAATGGATCTAAAAGAAGAAGAAGGAGGAGAACTTACTTGGGCTGATGAACGGCGGTGGTGCGTGGATGAGATCTGGTCAAATCAGGCTGATGCAGCGGCCGTTGTGGAGGAGGAGACAGAGATTGATGGCGCCGGCGGAGCTTGTGTGCGGAGGCGTCACGTGGAGGTCGATGCAGGTCGTCCGCCGTCGTGTGTGGGAAGTGGAGGTCGATGCACGGGGGCGAGGGGGCGTCGGGGGCGCGGGGGCGAGGGGGCGCGGGGGCGGCGGCGTCGGGGCGGCGGCAGCGGGGCGGCGTCGAGGCGGCGGGGCAGCGGCGTCGGGAGAGGAGAGGGGAAGGGGATCGAGGGCGAGGGCGAGGGAGAGAGAGGGGATAGGTTTAGTGTGCCAGGAAGGAAATATGGATGGGGGCGGCACAATACTAATGGCGCACCACCCCTCGGTGCGCCATAAGTACATCCATACTAATGGCGCACCTCACCCTGGTGCGCCATTAGTATTTTTTTTTATTTCTGCTCGAGCCAACAGGTTATCTTCCACCTGACCTGATCCACATCAAGTCCCCTCTACTAGCTCGATTGGTTAGCAGCCAGTTCTCACACCAGGTGGTCCTGGGTTCGATTCCCAGGCTCCACAATTTTTTTATGCATTTAAAATGTTGTTTGATACTTATTTGTGTTTAAATATGTTCAAACTTGTTTAAATCATAACCGTAATATTTTTTTATAAGACAATAATAATTTTTTTTAAAATATCATCAAACAGTAATGCCGGTGGAGCTGGGGAGGGTGCGGGGGGTGCGGGGGGTCAGCGGCGGCGGTTGAGTAGGGGAATCGAGGGTGCGGGGGGGTCGGCGGCGGCGGCCGGTGGACCGGGGGGTGCTCGGCGGCGAGGGGGACCGGATCTGGCGAGGTGGGATAGCGATCGAGATGGAGGGGGATCGAGATCGAGTGTCCATGAAATTTAAAAATATTCATGATAGTTCAAAAAGTGCCCATGAAATACAATCAAGAAATGAAGGCTATGATTTAAATACAATCGATCTTAGCTAGCTATCTGTTCACAATCTTCTTGCCCTTCTTTTTCGCAAATGGAGTTCTTCTGTGGAACGGACGTCCTTTAGGTAGGGTGGTCCTGCTTCTTCTTGTGGTGTATGCTGCTACTTCATCATCATCGTCATGTTCGATCCTCGGGTCGCCGTACTTGTCGAAGTCTTGCTCATTGGCTACTCCATCCATTCCGATGATCTTCCTTTTGCCTCTCCTCATGACAACACGACTGGGCTTTGACGGGTCGGTAATGAAGAAGCATTGGTCAACTTGGGAAGCCAATACCCATGGCTCATTTTTCGCGGTGACGTTTGCGCCCGCGGTCTTGGATTTGGCTTCGGGTATAACCATGGTGGTGAAATACCGGTCTTCTTTTAGGACGCTCTTGGCCCATCTGACATGGAACATCCGGACCTTCTCTCCAGCGTAGCTCAGCTCCCAGATCTCCTCGATCCTTCCGTAGTATCTGTCCTTGTCATTACCGGTGTAGGATTCAATCGTTACCCCGAAGTTCTGATAACCATCGCTCTTCATGTCCTTGGCCTCGGTGTAGAATGTGTAGCCGTTGATATCGTACGCCTCATAGGTCATCAGGTTGTGCTCGGCGCCCTGTGACAAGGTGAATATGAGTTGTTCTTCCGCGGAAGAATCCTCATGTAAAGGGTACGACAGAAGCTTTTGCTTGAACCAACGCGTGAAACATGAGTTGTGCTCCTTGATTATATCTCCGTCCGTCCTCTGTTGGCCTCGGTCATTGTACGTCCTCTCAATAAAGGTTTTGTGCTCTACCACCCAAGGATCAACCACGTCTATGTGTTGTAGCGCGACTAGGTTAGCTATTTCAAAGTCGGCGAGTCGACCCTCGAAGTCGACATGCATTTCGCGGCGACCCTCACGGTGACCCCATCCAGCGAGCCTGCCGAGGTGCCTGTTGACGGGCAGACCAACAGGGTTCTCGATGCCTAGATAATTCGTGCAGTAGGAGATGCACTCTTCGGTCAGAAAGCCCCTGGCTATGCTTCCCTCTGGACATGACATGTTGCGAACGTATCCTTTGATGACACCATTCATCCTTTCGAACGGCATCATGCTGTGAAGGAACGTCGGCCCGAGTTGGATGATATCATCCACGATATGGACCAGCAGATGCACCATAACGTGGAAGAATGCGGGCGGGAAGTACATCTCAAGCTCGCATAGTATCACCACGATCTCTTCCTGTAGCCTTCTGAGTTGCCTCACGCCAACAGACTTCCGAGAGATGACGTCGAAAAAGTTGCATAGGCCAAATAGGGTTTCACGGACGTGCGCGTCCATGATCCCACGGATTGCAACTGGAAGTATCTGCGTCATCAGCACGTGACAGTCGTGAGACTTCATCCCGCTGAACTTCAGCTTCGCTGGGTCTAGGTATCTGCTTATCTTCCCCGCGTAACCGTAAGGAAGTTTTACTCCTACGAGGCAGGTGAAAAACTGCTCGATCTCCTCCTGACTTAGAGTGAAGCACGCGGGAGGGTAGTCATTTCCGGTCTTCTTGGCCTTTTTGCCTTTGCGACGACTTTCCGTGTCCTGCTTCGCCTCATCATCATCATCATCATCATCATCATCATCATGATCTTCATATATAGCGTGAAGCTCCTGTCTGATGCCCATTGATTTCAAGTCTGCCCTTGCTTTCGGCCCATCTTTGGTCCTCTCTGGCATGTTGAGCAGGGTACCAAGCAGAATCTCGCACATGTTCTTCGTGATATGCATTACATCACGGCTGTGAGGCACACGGTGGATCTTCCAGTATGGCAAGTCCCAGAAAACAGACCTCGTTTTCCATACCTTCAGCAGCGGCTCTGGCGCCTTTCGCTTCTTTCCCGGCTCTGGCGCCTTTTGCTTCTTTTCCGGCAGTGGGCAATCTTTCCAATTTTTCAACAGCTCGTCTATTTCCTTGTCGCTCCTCGTACGCGGGCGTCCTCGGGGTTCGGTTTCACCATCGAACAGATCCTTGCGTTTTCTCCATAGGTCATCGTCGCGAAGCCACCTTCGATGTCCCATGAACACGGTTTTCGAAGACCCGGGATCTCTATCTAGCTGGCGATACGTTGTGTCATCCATGCACCTGATGCATCCAGAAAATCCGTGGACCACCTGCCCCGCGACATATCCGTAACCGAGATAGTCGTGCACCGTCGTGAGCAGCGCGGCTCTCATAGGGAAATATTCTTTCTCTGCGGCGTCCCACGTATTGGCTGGCGTTTTCCACAGCGTGTCAAGCTCCTCTTTCAGCAGCCCCAGATACAGATTGATGTCGTTCCCTGGTTGTTTCGGTCCTTCAATTAGCATACTCATGTGAATGTACTTCCTCTTCATGCACAACCAGGGGGGAAGGTTGTACATCCACACAAATACAGGCCAGGTGCTATGTGTGCTTCTCTGGCTGCCAAACGGATTGACTCCATCGGTGCTCGCGCCCAACACGATGTTCCTTGGATCGTTCCCAAATTCTAGGTCTTCGAAGTTCAACGCTTGCCACTGGCTCGCATCCTTAGGGTGACTCAGCATCTTGTCTTTTTTATCTATCTCTGGATCATTTCCGTCATCTTCTCGCTTCTTCTCCTCCCTATCCGCGTGCCAACGCAGGAGCTTTGCTACCTTAGGGTCCGCGAAATACCGCTACAGACGAGGAGTGATCGGAAAGTACCACACCACTTTTCGAGGAGCTTTCTTCCTCTTCTTGTATCGAGTGACGCCGCACACCGGACATATGGTAGACTCCGCGTGCTCGTCCCGATAAATGATGCAATTGTTCATGCACACATGGTATTTCACGTGCGGTAAATCCAGAGGACACACGATTTTCTTCGCCTCCTCCAAACTGGTCGGGCACTTGTTCCCCTTGGGAAGACGTTCGTGCTAGAATGACATGTTCTCGTCGAAGCATGCGTCGGTCATTTTGTGTTTTACCTTCATCTCCAGAGCAATGAGCGTTACTTTCAGGCGGGTATCCTTGGGCCTGCATCCTTCATACAATGGAGTAACCGCGTCTAACTCAAGTTGATCCATCTTGGCTTTCTCTCGGGCGGCAGCTCTTGCGTTATCCATCTTCTTGAGAAGCAGCTCTTGAATATGAGGGTCCTGCACCCAGCCCATCGATGGTCCAGCGTCGTCTGCTCCGCCGGCATCATCATCTTCATGATCATGCCCGTCATCTGCTCCAGCATCTTCCTCATCATCATGTCCTGCATCTTCTACATGATGACTGTGTACAACATCACCGTCGTGATCATCTCCTGGGGATTCTTCGTCTTCTCGCCCGCCCGAGCCGCGGTGGTTGTCTTGTTGCCCTTCCTCATTTCTTACCCGGCCCCCATGGACGACTTCGTAGTCATCTTCATCACCTTGCCACCGATAGCCATCCATGAAACCACGCAAGAGCAGGTGGTCCCGCACCTGCCCGGAATCCGGGTCCGCAATCAGGCTCTTCAGCTTGCATCTTCGACACGGACATCTAATCTCCGTCTCGTTCTTTTGAAGCATCTCGGCCTTCGCGGACCTCAAAAACCTATTCACGATGCCTTCGGTCATCGTGCGGACCATGGTCGCCTGCGGGGTAGAGCAAAACGATATTTTAGAACCAAGAAAAATTTTGGCATGACTTTCCCTAAAAATAGGACCAAAAAGAATGCTTAATGCCAAAATTCACGCCGAAACGGAAATGAATCAACATTCCGGCAAAATATTGGCAACTATCGCATTTCAAATACCGGTACACCTCCAAACACAAACACATATGCAACACCACAAACATATGCAACACCACGAACATACATAGATCTAGCTAGGCCATAAAAAGTGCATGTGCACATTGTTGTAGGGAGAACAACATAAATATAGCTTCCCCCCTTACTTACCTATCAAAACAAGGTAATTTAACCACTTAATTTGAATGAATCTATGGTGGAAATGAGGTGAAAAAGAGGAGGCACCCGAGACAAGGAGGAGGTGGAGAGAATGAAGTGGGGAGAAAGTGAGTGTGGGTAGGAGAGGTTGTGCAAAATATCTTGTTGCTGCCCACTTACTAATGGCTCACCAACTCTAAATGCGCCATTAGTAATCTAGGTTACTAATGGCGCACCTTCTGGTGGTGCGCCATTAGTAGTTTTACAAAAAAAAACATACTAATGGCGCACTGTTCCACCGTGCGCCATTACTAGTTTAAACTAGTAATGGCGCACGGTGGAACAGTGCGCCATTAGTAGTTTTGCAAAAAAAGGAATAAAAAATATATAAAAAAAACAACATTAGTGGCGCACTTTCCGACAGGTGCGCCATTACTAGTTACAACTAGTAATGGCGCACTGTGTCTGGATGCGCCATTAGTATGTTTGGACAGGCGCACTAGTTCAATTTTTTTTATACTAATGGCGCACCCTGGGCCAGGTGCGCCATTAGTAGTTTCAACTCTAATGGCGTATCATAAGGTGGTGCGCCATTACTATATACTAATGGCGCACCGCTTGTCTGGTGCGCCATTAGTGTCAATCCCATCTATAGCCCTTTTTCTAGTAGTGATGGGAGTATACCGCTCAAAATATTATTCATCTCTATTTCAAAATCAAGCTCTGGCACCTCTACAAATCCATGCTTCCCTCTGCGAAGGGCCTATCTATTTACTTTTATGTTGAGTCACCATCCTCTTATTAAAAAGCACCAGTTGGAGAGCACCTCTGTCATTTGCATGTATTGCTATTAATTTACATTGAGTATGATTGTGACTGGATCTCTTTTACCATGAATTACAATGTCTAGTCAGTCCTTGATCTTTAAAGGTGCTCTGCATTTATGTTTTGCGGTCTCAGAAAGGGCTAGCGAGATACCATCTTGTTATATCATATTATGATTGTTTTGAGAAAGTGTTGTCATCCGAGGTTTATTATTATCGCTCACTAGTTGATTATGCCATTGATATGAGTAGACATTAGACCTGAAAGTTATTGTGAATGTGGTTAATTCATGATCTTTGCTGAAAACTTGAATGCTGGCTTTACATATTTACAACAACAAGAGCAAACAGAGTTTGTCAAAGTTTTTCTTTATCACTTTCAGTTTATCAACTGAATTGCTTGAGGACAAGCAAAGGTTTAAGCTTGGGGGAGTTGATACGTCTCCAACGTATCTACTTTTCCAAACACTTTTGCCCATGTTTTGGACTCTAACTTGCATGATTTGAATGGAACTAACCCGGACTGACGTTGTTTTCAGCAGAATTGTCATGGTGTTATTTTTGTGAAGAAATAAAAAGTTCTCGGAATGACCTGAAATTAAACGGAGAATTATTTTGGAAAATATAAAAAATATCTGTGGAAAGATCCAGACCAGGGGGCACACACCCTGTCCACGAGGGCGCGGGGCGCGCCCCCTCCTCCTGGGCGCGCCCCCTGCCTCATGGGCCCCCTGTTGCTCCACCGACGTACCCCCGGACTCCATATATTCACTTTCGGGGAGAAAAAAAATCAAATAGGAAGAATTATCGCATTTTACGATACGGAGCCGCCGCCAAGCCCTAATCTCTCTCGGGAGGGCTGATCTGGAGTCCGTTCGGGGCTCTGGAGAGGGGAGAACGTCGCCATCATCATCATCAACCTTCCTCCAACACCAATTCCATGATGCTCACCGCCGTGCGTGAGTAATCTCATCGTAGGCTTGTTGGACGGTGATGGGTTGGATGAGATTTACCATGTAATCGAGTTAGTTTTGTCAGGGTTTGATCCCTAGTATCCACTATGTTCTAAGATTGATGTTGCTATGACTTTGCCATGCTTAATGCTTGTCACTAGGGCCCGAGTGCCATGATTTCAGATCTGAACCTATTATGTTTTCATGAATATATGTGTGTTCTTGATCCTATCTTGCAAGTCAATAGTCACCTACTATGTGTTATGATCCGGCAACCCCGAAGTGACAATAATTGGGACCACTCCCGGTGATGACCGTAGTTTGAGGAGTTCATGTATTCACTATGTGTTAATGCTTTGGTACGGTACTCTATTAAAAGGAGGCCTTAATATCCCTTAGTTTCCACTAGGACCCCGCTCCCACGGGAGGGTAGGACAAAAGATGTCATGCAAATTCTTTCCATAAGCACGTATGACTATATTCGGAATACATGCCTACATTACATTGATGAACTGGAGCTAGTTCTGTGTCACCCTAGGTTATAACTATTACATGAGGAATCGCATCCTACATAATTCTCCATCACCGATCCAATGCCTATGAGCTTTTCAAATATTTCTTTTTGCTTATTTACTTTTCCGCTGCTACTATTACAAAAACTACAAAAACAATATCGTTACTTTTATTGCTGCTACCGCTACTTCCATATCACCTTGCTACTAAATTACCTTGCTGCAGATACTAAGTTTCCAGGTGTGGTTGAATTGACAACTCAGCTGCTAATACTTAAGAGTATTCTTTGGCTCCCCTTGTGTTGAATCAATAAATTTTGGTTGAATACTTTACCCTCGAAAACTGTTGCGATCCCTTACACTTGTGGGTTATCGTTCTCATGATCTCATGATCGAGAAAGTCATGCTTGTTGAGTCCCTTGCATACAACTTACTTTCTGTTCGTAAACTTGCACTCATGGGCTTTGCCACATTATTTGATATTGATACCGTGGCCCTCTTGTGGAGCAAGACCCTTAAAGTAGCCTATGTTGGGCATGTCGAGAACGGTCTCTATGTGGTTAACTTCTCGGAGCAACCCACTAAGACCGCGACTTGCCTAATGGCTAAAGTTGATGTGGGATGGCTTTGGCATCGCTGGTTAGCCCATGTCAATATGAGATATTTGCAAAGTCTTCTCAAGGGGGACCATGTCCGTGGACTAACAAATGTTAGCTTGGCCAAAGATCGTGCTTGCAGTGTTTGTATTGAAGGAAAGTTACATGAGAAGGCTCACCCTCCCTCGACTATCATCTACTCAAAAAGACCGTTAGAGCTCCTTCACATGGATCTCTTTGGGCCTCCATCCTTTGATAGTCTTGGGGGTAGAAAGTATTGCTTGGTGATTGTAGATGATTATTAAAGATACACTTGGGTATATTTCTTCAAGAAGAAGAGTGAGACCCAACAAACCATCATCAACTTTGCAAATGAAGCTCAACGTCAACACGATGCAAAGATCTTGATGATTCGAAGTGACAACGGCATCGAGTTCAAAAACTACACCTTGGATGAGTTTCTTAGTGATGAGGGGATCAAACATCAATATGCCACACCTTATACCCCTCAACAAAATGGTGTAGCGGAGAGAAAGAACCGGACACTGATGGACGCGGCGAGGACCATGATGGCGGAGTTCAAGTCTCCATACAACTTTTGGGCCGAAGCCATCAACACCGCTTGTCATGCTTCCAACCGGCTCTATCTCCGCAAAGGCTTGAACAAGACTCCGTATGAGATTCTTACCGGTAACAAGCCCAAGCTCAAGTACTTCCGGGTGTTCGGGTGTAAGTGTTTCATCCTCAAGAAAGGTGCTCGTTTGTCTAAATTTGAAGCTAGAGCTCATGAGGGCATATTTGTTGGTTATGCTACAAACTATCATGCTTACCGTGTCCTCAACAAGTCAAATGGACTCATTGAGGAGACGTGTAACGTAGAGTTTGATGAGAATAACGGCTCCCAAGTGGAGCAAAGTGGTACTTGTGATGTAGGTGATGAAATTCCTCCTCAAGCCATAAGAAGAATGGGTGTTGGTTATATCCTACCCATTGAGGAACCCCTTGTGGCCGAAGGAGAAGGATAATGTTCCACTCAAGTGGAACCATCATCAACCCAAGACCCACACGCTTCCGAAGAACAAAGTGAAGGCCCTCAACCGGATGAACAAGGCCAAGTGCAATATCAACCACAAGATGGTGGTGAGCCACCAAATGATGCACAAGACCAAGTTCCCTCTTCTGAGCATGATCAAGATCAAGAGGAAGCTCAAGATCAAGATCAAGCTCTTAATGACGCTCAAGATGATCAACTCATAGCTCCTCAATAATCACTTGAAGAGCAACTGGAGCATCGTGCTGCTCAAGTTGCTTCCAGGCTCGCTTCTAGAGAGCATCACATGGAGAATATTCTTGGAAGCATCACAAAGGGGTTAAGCACTCGTAGACAATTCGCAATCTATTGTGCTCATCAAGCTTTTGTCTCTTGTGTTGAACCTCAAAAGGTCTATGAGGCGCTCGAAGACCCCGATTGGCTCAATGCCATGCATGAAGAACTCCATAACTTTGAGCGCAACAAAGTGTGGCCTCTGGTGCCAAGGCCGAAGGAGAACCGTAATGTCATTGGAGCCAAGTGGATCTTTAAGAACAAGAAAGATTCTCACGACATTGTCATTCGCAACAAGGCTCGTTTGGTGGCTCAAGGCTACTCCCAAGTCGAGGGTATCGACTACGGTGAAACCTTTGCCCCTGTTGCTCGCCTTGAATCTATTCGTTTGTTGCTTGCCTATGCTTCTCATCATAACTTTAAATTGCAATAAATGGATGTGAAAAGTGCTTTTCTTAATGGTCCTATTAATGAGTTAGTGTATGTCAAACAACCCCCGGGGTTTGAGGATCCTAAGTTCCCCAATCACGTGTATCAACTCGATAAGGCACTCTATGGCCTTAAACAAGCCCCACGTGCGTGGTATGAGCATCTTACCGAGCTGTTGCAAGATCGTGGGTTTCAAATTGGGAAAATCGACCCCACTCTTTTTTACTAAGAAGGTCAAAGGTGAGGTGTTTGTCTGCCAACTATATGTTGATGATATTATCTTTGGTTCACCTAACAAAGCTTTCAATGATGAGTTTGCCGCACTCATGACCACACATTTTGAGATGTCCATGATGGGAAAGTTGAAGTACTTCCTTGGATTTGAGATTAAGCAAAGAAGAGAAGGAATCTTCATCAAACAAGCCAAATACACTTAAGACATGCTCAAGAGGTTTAATCTAAGTGATGTCAAATCGGCTACTACTCCAATGCCTACCAAGTGCCAACTTGACATTGATCCCAATGGTAGCGGTGGATCAAAAGGTATATCGTTCTATGATTGGATCCTTGCTTTACCTTTGTGCATCTAGACTGGATATTATGTTGAGTGTGGGAATCTATGCACGGTTTCAAGCCTCACCTAAGGAAAGTCACTTTGTGGCAGTCAAGCTAATCTTTCGATATTTGGCTCATACCCCAAACTTTGGCTTATGGTATCCAAGAGGAGCAAACTTCAACCTTGTAGATTTCTTTGATTCGGATTGGGCGGGAGACAAAGTGGATAGGAAGTCCACTTCTGGAGGGTGCCAATTCATTGGTTCCTCTTTGGTAAGTTGGTCTTCTAAGAAGCAAAGTTGTGTGTCTCTCTCGTCCACCGAAGGAGAGTATGTGGCGGCTGGTAGTTGTTGTGCACAACTTTTATGGATGAGGCAAACTTTAAAGGATTACGGTGTCACTTGTGACAAAGTGCCTCTTTGGTGTGACAATGAAAGTGCCATCAAGATTTCTCTCAACCCGGTGCAACACTTCAAGACGAAGCATATTGAGATTCGGTATCACTTCATCTGGGATCATATTCGGCGAGGAGAAATAGAGCTTCATTATGTCAACACACATGATAACCTTGCAGACATCTTCACGAAGCCATTGGATGAAGCAAGATTTCCCGAGTTATGGCATGAGCTAAATATCATAGATTTGAGCAATGTGGATTGAAACCTGGCACATGCTTCTCCCACTTAACATGATTATCTTGTCTTGGTGTAGGCATGGACATAGTGGGAGTATTGCTCTCTCAATGAACTCTTCCTTCCCCCATTATGCATAAATCAATCAAGTCTTTATTGTTTGCCATTTTAGATGGTACTAGTGCTTCAAGACGAGTGTTGGTCATGGGCCCAAGGATAATTCTTCGCGGTGCCATACCAAGTAACTCAAACATAGGTGGCTCCGGCCACCGACCTCTTCCAAAGAGGGGTGTCTCGTGTGTTGTTCTAGTTGTCTGTTGTCTTTCTTTCCTGTTGCCTTGTTTGTGTGCTCTTAGTCCATAGTTGCTTTGCTTTAAGCCTTCCTCATCGAAACTTGCACTTTCTTGGGGGAGCGGGACTACCGTGGTTAGTCACGGTACTACCGCAAGAGAGCCTATCGGTACTACCGCAACCAGCACGGCAGTAATATTTTACTGCCGCTCGAGAGCGGTACTACCGCCCTGCGAGCGGTACTTCCTCCCGGGCGGTACTACCACGATGATACGCGGTACTACCGCGTCGTTTTGAACGGGTGGGGGTTATAAGTGGGCACGGGGAGTTCTAACTCCCCCATACCCATTCAACTCGTTTTCCCCACGTTGTCTCTCTCTCTCTCCCAAGAACAGCGTCGGAGGACCTCGCCGGATCTCCTTCTCCGGCCACTCTCCCCGCATTCCGACCGGTGGGATCATTCCCCACCTCGCCCTCTTGCCATGGAACAAGGTTACTCCCCAAATCCCTTCTTCTTTTCCCCTTTTTGTTGTTTCTAGGTTTTGGGAGATGCATGTTGTTCTTGACTTCTTGTAGGCCTTATCCATGGAAGATTAGGGTGTAGGAGAGTGGTTGTGCATTAGAGATGCTAGTCAGTATGTTGCTACTAAGGAGTTGTGATCAACCGTAGTACCGCTCGTTTTGTCTTACGCATTCATAGATCGGATCCGCATTCGGATCTGACCCCGAGCGGTACTACCGCAGGTTGCCTACGGTACTACCTCTCGGACGCATCACGCTACTACCGCTTCTCTGACGCGGTAATACCACACTTGACGCGGAAGTAAACTTTTAGTACCGCTCTAGTTGTGGTACTATCGTGCCACCCCATCGCGGTACTACCGCCCCCAGAGCGGCACTAATATTCTACTTCCGCATCTTCGAGCACTACTACCGTTCACTCCACACCTTCTTCATAGCCCATACTTATTATCATTTTACATGTTTCTTGTGCTTTGTTGTGGCCTTTGCATTGATTATCTTTGTTTCTCTTGCGTGTTCTTGTGTTTGTGTCATAGGTGGTGGCTCCGGTTCCAATGTCTGTCGCTCAAATCCCAGCCATGACACAGGGTCAAAGTGTCTGCGCAACCAAGATGATGTTCCTGAGGGCTCCAATGCCCCCCAACACAGAACCAAGTCCACTGCCACCAAGAACAAGGACCCAACAATGGGCATGGACGAGATTCCATCAAATGAGTTCATCGCTAGGAGGAAGATCAACCCCTATGTGAATCCCCGGGCTTAGTTCAGAGGATATGCTTTGTTCTAGACCAAGCAACAGTATCTTATCTTCACAGAGGTGCTCAAGAGCAAACACAACTTATATGTGGATGCACACTGGATTGACATGCATCACATGAGGAAGGAGGAGCACCGGGCCTCTTTTGCTGAGGCTCTAGACCTCGTGGAGCAGTTTGGCATTGAGCATATCATGTCTTTTCATATGGACTTTGACCCAGAAATTGTGGCCCAGTTCTTTGCTTTGGTTCACTTCCATCCTAAGGAGGAACGCAACATGACTTGGATGACCAATGGACAGAAGATGACTGCTACTTGGAAGGATTTCATGGATCTGCTTCAGGTTGCTGATGAGGGGCTCCACACTCCTGTTGGAGTTTGCCCTCATGCCAATCAAGAGTCTGCCAACAAGAACCGGCTGCTGCCCTATTATGTGGAGAAGACGCTCGCAAGTGGCAAGACGACTTGGGTTATGAACCCTTTTCTATATATTATGCATCGGATCTTCCGCAACTCACTGTTTCCTCGCATTGGGGACAAGGACAAGGTACATGCATACCTCGTGGACATGATGCTCATTTGTGAGGAGGCCCGCAGTGCTCACACTCAACCACTTGATATCTCACGTGTCATGTGGTGTGAGCTACGCTTTGCAGTGTTCACCCGCAAAGTGCCTATCTATGGTCCATATATGTTTCTGCTGATCACCAAGACTTGGGAAAAACTCTATCCTGATGAAGAGTTTGAGGCTCCTCACTGGATTCGTCATGAGCCTATCAAGCTTCGCATCAAGAGCCAATGGGCTGACACCACTACCCATGCGGAGGCTGCTGTGGTGTAATGCCCAGGATGGGACTATACCTCCTACGTGTCGAGGCACGACTTAAAGGTATAAGCCCATTCTGGAATGATCTCAAGTTTAGTATCTTTGCACGACTCATGTAAAAGAGGGATTAAATTGCAAAAGAATATAGTTGGCTTACACTCGCCACTTCACACAATACATTACATGAGCAAAACATCATTCAAAACATCACAGCCCATCTAAGGGTAAGATCCAAAAGACAAGATACCAAACAACTTAAAGCCACAGGTCTAGATCGAATCCTAGTAGAAACCACTACTGATCGTCGAACAACGTCACAAGCATACGGCCAAACTCTCTTCATCGAGCTTCCAGTGTAGAACTTGAACCAGCTCATGCATCATGCTCGGCTGAACCTGCATCTGGTGTTGTAGTATCTGTGAGCCACGAGGACTCAGCAATCCCATAACCATGGGTATCAAGACTAGCAAAGCTTTGTGGGTAGGAAGAGGTAAAGTGGTGAGGTTGCAGCAGCGGCTAAGCAATATGGTGGCTAACTTACGAGTACAAGAATAAGATGAGCATCTACGCAAACGGTCGCAAAAGTAGTGATCGCTAAAGATCCTGAACTACATACGAGTCAAACATAACCCCACCGTGTTCTCTTCTCAAAGTGAAAAGAGACAGTCACGGTTACTCACACAGTTGTGTGTTTTACTTCGGATCCTCTGTCAAGTTTTCTACAACCGGACATTAACAAATTCCAATCTGCCACATAACCGCGGGCACGGCTTTCGAAAGATTATAACCCTGCAGGGGTGTTCCAACTTAGCCCATCACAAGCTCTCATGATTAGCTGAAGTGATAAATATAATATCATCACCCCTTATCTTAGGGAAATCCGATCAGGCTCGGCCTCCCGGTGCACAAGACATTTCGACAATGGTAAAACTAGTCCAGCAAGACCTCCCGGTGTGTCGACACCCTGATAGTATCCGCGCGTATCTCGTCTCAGGCCACGACCGGATGAGCACAGCGTACAGTGGCCAAACCCCAAGTTTCCAAGGGGAGCGCCGCACACGACTCTATTTGGGACCAACACCATCAGCACTGGCCCCCCCTGTTATGTAGAATTAAGAACCCGGGGACGCGACCCCCTATGCAAATTTAATTAATTAAATAAGTTGTTATTATGAGGCAAATTAAAACCAATGTTGGGCCTTGCTGGAGGAGTTTTATTCAAAGTCGAACTATCAAGGGGTCCCCATCCACCCATCGTGTAAGGAACGCAAAATCAAGGAACATAATGCCGGTTTATCGGCGCCTAAGGTGGCATGAGTGGAACAAAACACCGAGCAAAAGGCCAAGCCTTCCACCCATGCCCAGTATATAGGTGTGTTAATAATATATATAACATATTGTGATATTCCAACAACAAGTTCCCACCTGGAACAAACTTCATCTTCACCTGCAACTATCAACGCTATAAGAGGGGCTGAGCAATCGGGTAACATAGCCAAACAGTGGTTTTGCTAGGAAGGTTTCAAGGTTAGAGGTTTCATGGCAACAAGGAGAGGCTGACATAAAAGATGGGTAGCGCGACATGTAACGATAGCATCGAGACACTAAGCATGGCAATGGTAGTAAAGGTATCCAAGGGTATGATCATCTTGCCTGGGATTCCGCAAGGGAGAAGAACGGATCCATGAAGAAGACGGAGCAACAGAGCCGAGCGAATCCTCACAACTCCGAACGAAACCGAAGCTAACAAGAGAAGCAACCGGAAAGAAGCAAACAACACGGTAAACACACAATCATAAACATGGCATACGATGCACATCCAAGTATGATGCATGACAGGTTTAAATATGCATGGCATGGCAAAGTGCACAAACAAGTACTACAAGTTAAGTGGAGCTCAATATGCAACGAGTTGCATATTGACGAAACACCACATTTATTTATGTAATTGACTCTCGTTATTTACAAGACAAGGTTAAATGTTGGTTAACATGGCAAGAGGTGAAGCATAATAAAACTACACTATTTAGACATTTTAAATGAGGCCGGAAATAACAACAACAATTCCGGTAAAAATCCCCATATGCATGTATAGAAATTTTTAAGCAACAACAATTCACACATTTTAATGTTGTTAACATGATGCGGATGACATGATCAAGTTTATGCAATTTATAGTAAAAGGTTGACATGAAGAAGATATGAAGTATTGTCACCATGGTGGAAGAAAAAGGTGCCACGGCAACGATCCGAAAATGATGCAACGGCAACATCTCGGTTCCGGTAACTCGTTGAGAGACCGGAGCAAAAGAAAGATGGCGTGAGCGAGTCAAACGAGATGAAAGGTGGGGTGATCCCGTCACCGGGTTCCCACGGGTCGGCGACGAGGCAACCGAGGAGCACGACGAAAGATGAGACGGGCACGGTGCACACAAGGGCAAACATCTTATACAACACACAAGCAACATCCACGGGTCATCGTCTCGGGGTTATACCTTCGGAACAATCGTTCTCGGGGCGGTTCGAGATCGTAGTGGAAGTAGTGGTACTCGCGGTCGTAGAGGAAGTAGGCGTTCCGTGAGTCGTGGTGCACGGGTCGTAGAGGGAAGTAGTCGAACACGTTTCCGAAGAGGTACTCGCCGGCGGGGTACTTGTCGAGTCGTCGTTGACGTAGGGGTACACGTACGTAGAGGTACTTGCGGTCTCGGCGACGGTAGTTGTTCACGTTCGTAGATGTACTCATTCCGTTCGTAGATGTTCACGTTCCGTTCGTAGATGTACTTGGCGCATCCATCGTTTTCCGGGGCGACGGTAGTTGTACATGTTCCGTAGTTGTTCGGGGTCACGATGACGGTAGTCGTACATGGGTCGTCGTTGAACTTGGTGATCCGAAGGGGTACTTGATGTTGTCGGTGCGGTAGTCGTGGTACTTGGGGGGGTCTCGTTCATCGCGTCGTAGATGTTCAAGTCGTCGGTAGTCGAACTTGATGAAAAACACACCAGCTGTAGTTGTACTCCGGTTCTTGTGGTCGTACCGTTGAAGTACTTGACGTCTGTAGATACTTGAGATAAACAACAACAGCAACAAAACAAAAAAAGGAGAAGGGCTGCGGTGTGCTCGAGGGGAGCCGCGCGGTGGGCGAGGACGGAGGGAGGCGGGCCTGGCCGGCCTGGGGCGCGCAGGAGAGGTGGTCGCGGCCGGAGGTTACAGCAGGACGGAGCTGCGGGGCGGCTCGCGGGGCAGCTCGCGGTGCCTGAGGGGCGCGAGCGGCTCGGCTGCGGCCCTGGGGTCGAGGAAGGGAGGCCACATGCTCGGGCGTCATGCGCTGCGGGCGCGATGGAGGCAGCAGGACGGGCGGCCGGCGCGACGAAGGAGGAGGGCCAGGAGGCGGCGGTCGGCGAGGGGAAATGCCGGGGCGGCGGCTGCGCAGGAGGATGGGATCGGGGTGCGAGGGAAAATCGGGCAGAGGGGCGAGGGAATCGGGCAGAGGAGCGGAAGGCACGAGCGCTGGACGATGGGGAGGAAAAGGGAGAGAGCGAGGGTCGGGGCCTGCGAGGGGACTAGAAGCTGGCGGCGGGGTGCAAGGGGATGAGGAGCGAGGGGTGAGGGTTGCGGTCGGGCTAGGGTTAGGATAGAGGTGGGCTGGAGGCTGATGGGCCTAGGAGGGAGGAGGAGGCCCAAGAGGCTGGGAGCCTGGCTGTCTTCTTATTTTATTTCTTTAGCAGAAATAAAAATAGAGAGAGAACAACACCAAAAAGAAAAGAGGTCAAGAAGAAGAAAATAAATGATGGAACATTTTTGTACGGCTTTATGGGATATTACCAACCCAACAAAAATAGTTCCAACAAAAATAGGGAAGTGCAAACTAAAATAATTAGCTTGCCTTAAGGAGTTTGAAAGGAGTCCAGACTTTAGGAGGAGCCTCGATACAACGGAAAAAGAAATATAGGGAGGTTTGACGGTGAAACTTAAATTAAAGAGGCATGGGGAATATATGCAAGTGTGTTGGTTAATTCCAAACAAATGGAATATTTAATATAGCTCCCTAAATATTGGAAGGATATGTTTTAAAGAGAAGTCATCCTTCCCTCGATTTAAATGGACCGAAGGTCCACACAATTTATTTAAGTTGAGATGCAAAGATTAATGACATGATGGCATGATGACACGATGCAATGCAAAAATAAATAACGCAAGCACAAATGAACACACGGGAGAAACCCGGAACATCTGGAATCTTCTGGAATCTTCTGGAATCTTCTGGGACGTCGGTCTTCGGGCGTCACAACTCTCCCACACTAACAGAGGATCTCGACCCGAGATCCTAGAGATAGCACCGGGTAAAAACGGAAGAGGAAGAGGTAAAACAAAGTTGCTTCTTTGACAGACGAGTGAAACCACGAACCTTGAGAGGTTAAACAAGTTGAACAAGAATACAATGGAGATGAACGAAGATGAAAACACTCCGGTAAAAAGAGGAACAAGGAACATCACGGGAATTTGAAGGTTGCAAGGACATGAAACAAGAGCTCACGGATGACGAAAGAATTTCAAAACCACTCCGGTTAACCAAGATTGAGAAGGAATAAGAACGAAATAATTTGGACAGCACACCGTCTGAAAATGGAAGGAATTGACAAGAACTTGCCAAGTTGGGATGATACTTGATGAAATCAACAACACATTGCCTCTGAAACAATTGAAAGAATGGCACAAGGGGTAAGAAAGATTTCAGATAGCACTCCGGTTGAAAAGAGAGGAAAAACTAGATAAGATGACGGAACTTTAATTGATGGCATAACATTCCGGTTAAAAAGACAAGCAAGGGAAGAATATGATCTTGATAAAAACGAGATGATGGTCAAAGAGAGCAATATCACAAAGCCTCCGGAATGAAAAAAAATAGCATATAAATCAAAGAAAGAAAAGAATGGAGAAGAAAATGACAACTTCTCCCACAAATGAATTAGGAAATCCTCCTTACAAAGAAGGGTTGAATGGGGTTGATGGAAAAAATCAACAACAAAAAGAATAAGCTTGTTGTGGGCTTATGGAAACCATCCCAAAATTAAGAGGTGACAACCAGCCACTGACGAAAACAATTGATTGGATTGAGATCAACAAGGAGATGAAAAACTTATTTCACCGGAATGATAAATGAAGAACTTGGGTCATTTATAGGCACCATAATTAGCAAAAATTCTCAGGGAAAGCTTTTAGGTGAAATACAACCCAAGATAACTCCAAGAGATAACAATGAGGGGTTGAAAGGATCTCCTGAAGAGAAAGAAATGATGTTTTTAATTATCTCATTCTTGATAACTCGTGAATCATGAAACATGAAGGAATTGACAAGAATGACATAACACCACCTCAACAGATAAGGGAGCAAGAATTGCACTAGGAAAGCATGATGACGAATGCTTGAGCTTCAACAAGAATCTTGATGAAGACTTCTAGGATGAATTAAAACATGATGAGCCACCATGAGAACTCCTGTAACAAAAGCATGAGAAGTGAAAGATGAAAAGAATAAGATTCAAGGCCTGCGATGAATTAGATGGAGCTTTGAAATGATATAATTGAGAGGGTTTGGAACTCCGGAAGAAAAGATGAACAACCAATAATTTTGATATCATGAACGAACTCCAAACAAAGGAATTAAACACTTGGAAGGAACAAGAATAAGAATTATGTTATGAGTATCCTTCACCAATTTAATTGATGACAACCAAAGGATTTGCCATACTACTTATTCTCGTTGGAAAGGATTAAGAGAGATCTCGCACAAGCTTGGGTAAATCTTCAACGAACCACCGGTAGGATTGTGAAAAGAACGAGTGAATAAAAACGATAACAACAGAAGAGTAAACTTGAATGAACCATCGTAAGAAAAATATGGAGACGAACGAAGAGACATCAATGAAGAATATTTGAAGGACGAAGTTTAAAACTGAGAACGAAGAAATATTCTGAAATGATGGCCTTCGGAGGATCACAAAGAAAAGAATTCATGAAATGCTTCAGATGGATATGAAAATAATTCCTCACAATCAAAACGACAATGAGGATGGCACGAAGCTAGAACCACGAATCTTGAAAGAACGGATAAGGATTCAAGAGGAACTCGTCTTCGGTCTTCAAAATCTGAGAAGACGAATGAGATACACCACCATGAATTGTATAGGCACTCCGTAATGAAGAATTAGAAGGTTGAACCAATGATGAAAAAGAATTTGAAAGCGGTCCTGGAGAAGGACTGTGACTGATGGGAATCATTCTTACGTCACACTTTGAAAAGAATTTCAGAATAACTCCGGAAATTAATTAGAATAGTCAGGTAAGATACTGGGAAAAGACCTGTGGGTTAGGGCCAACTAAAGAAATCACCGTTGAAAAAGATTGCTTGAGAGATATTGCACGGGTTGAATTAAATGGCTTGAATAAGATAACAATCCTCAAAAAAGCTTGAACGGATTAAGAATGGAAACACGAATCTTCTGAGATACCTTCAGCTCTCCAGATATGAATAGCAAGAGGAGAATGATTAATTGGTGCACCGGAATAAGAAAACATTGTGAAATGAGGAAAAGGATAAGATCACACCGAAATCTTGGATTAAATCCACCAGCAGAATTTGAGAACAAGAAAAATAAAAATAAAAAAATGATGAACTTGAAGCTCTTGAGCATCTTCACGATAAATCACCGGATAAGAACATTGAAGGAAAAGAATGAAGAAATATCACATGAATAAAATGGATACTTCATCTGAGAATTTCTTGCTTCGAGAAGAAGAAGGGTGGGAGGGTGGGGAAAAACAAAGACAACTTGAGACGAACAAAAAGGACACCGGTTGAAAAGGATTAACATGAAAATCTCGATGGTCAAGAAGAACTAGCACTCCCAAAGAAATATGAGAATACCGATTAGGAAGGGTATGGAATCAACATTTGACATCGAAGCAACTCGAATACCAGAATCAAATCAAAACAAGGGATACATATGTTGCAGCATAATCTTCACAATATCATTCGAACAGAGGATTGAACGAATGAATTTCGCAGGTACATCAGCTTGACGAGAAGCCACTTGGGAGAACAAAAGATAAATAAAAGCAACAAGGAACAGATAGAACAAATACAAGATAGAAGTTTCGTCCCACATATTCATGCTGAAAGCTCATGGAACGTGTTACAAAAGGGTTTTGCAATCCCCGGATCAGCATAGCCAAGGACCCTTTAAGATGCAACTCCCGATCGGAACAAGCCCATAAAACCACTTCACTCAATGTAGAACCCCGAACTTCATATCATGCATTCGTTGGAAGAATGCCTAGAACTACTAGATGAACCCACCTATTAATTTCCGAAAGTTTACAGTTATGCAATCAGGTGTTGGGGATACAGGGGAAGCACCGCGCACTCAACTCTAATCCTACATCTAGCTGTATCCATCCTTCAACACATAACCAGTTGTTTCCGGAAACCGTTTACCTTGGACCTTCGAAACGCATCTACTATACAAGCTATGGCAATACTCCCGAACTACCTCCCCAGTACTGGGTGATGTCGGGGTTATCTTGCCACTAACCGCATAGGACAGTTTTCGATGTCAGCCCTCTTAAGTATTCTAGAACTGATGCGATGGATTTGTGACGACAACACCTCGGAGCTCAACTCCCCGGGACACTGCCACAACCCCTAATGACAGGAGGCATCGAGAACAATGTTCACGTCACAAAGACATCGGAACAATCCAAACAATACTCGCGAGATCCTAAAAAAAATTTGGTGCGATTTTGAGAGTAGAAGAGGCAAGAGTAATCGTCAGGAGTCCTCACCAGAGTGAAAAGAGATGAGGAGCAAAAGAAATCCTACTCTCCGATATATATATAGGACTCAAAACATTTTAAGTGTGTGCCTAGACTCAACCGTCAACGATTCGATCAATCAGTGGGGGCTTCTAGGTTGGAGAAGGCTCTGATACCAACTTGTAATGCCCAGGATGGTGATGGGCCTCTAACCCCTCGTTGGTTACCCCAAGTGGAAGGTGTGAGATGCAGTGTTGTGGAAGTTTTTCCCTTAGCAAAGATGTCAAGGATCGAATCCCCAGAGACTCCTAGGTTCAACAAGTAGGTGTCAACTGCTAACGGCGCCAGATATTAGCAATCAACGTGGACCTGCACACAGATACAAATAACTTTGCTCCCAACGAGTACAGAGAGGTTGTCAATCCCTCCGGCCTTGTAGTTCACAAAGGATTAAACGCAAATGATAGTAGTGATAGATAATGTTTGCAATAGTAAATAAAAGCGAAAAGTAAATAGCGGATGTGATCAATGATGGTAATATGGACCGGAGTATCATGATGTTCACTAGTGATGTCTCTCTCCCAAAAGACGATAAAACAGCTATGTGAGGTAAACGAATTACAGTTGGGCAATTGACAGGACCACGAACGCAAACCAATGCTGACTACATTGCAAGAAAGGTTGAGGTTCAAAGCATGGGCGGTACGCCAAAGTAAGTAGACCGAAATCCATCAATATCTACTACTAATCATCCACCTTGAGATATCTCTCCAGAACATCTCGCTGGTATTAAGTTGCGAGCCCCACCCATAGTGTAAACTCAAAGCAACAGACAACTGCATTAAAAGAACTTTGCGTAAAGTAAACAATCCTTGCACCCGCGGGCACAAGCACCGTTGTTTTCCCCCTTGTGGCAACAGCACATCCCCTAGACTCATGTTTCTGTCACTCAAGCTAGTCATCGAGGGGCATGAACCCACAATCAAGCATAACGTTCCCTCTTGGAGTCACTACGTATTACTTGGCCAAAGCAATAAATAACAACGGAGAACATGCAAGAATTACTTACGAACATAAATATAAAAGAGGTAGATCAAATATATTACTCAATCACAATCTGAACATAATCTCATAATCCATCGGATCCCAGCAAACTCATCATAGCAACAGCATAAGGATTACATATGTGCCTCGATCATGTAGGGCAGCTCACGAGGACTAATTAGTGAAGCACAAGAACGGGAGGAGAACATCACATAGCTACTGGTCATGGACTCATGGTCCAAGGGAGACTACTCACAACTCATCCGGGAGGCGTCCATGGTGGTGGAGAGGCTCCCGATGGTGATCCTCCCCTCCGGCAGGGTGCCGGGAAGAGTTCTCCTGGTGCTCCCGATCTTGGAAGCGGCGGCGGCGGTGGAACAGAGATGAGATCGCGAAAAAGAGTTCCCGTCCCGAGGGTTTCGAAGGACGCTCTAAATATATGCCAAAGGGGGGCACCAGACGGGGCTCGGGGGCCCCAGGCGCCCCCCGGCGCGGCCCAGGGGGGGCATCGCCAGGGCGCCTGGGGCCCTGGTGGCCCCCCCCCCCCGGCTGTACTTCGGGCGCAAGGTAGGTTCTGGAACGCTGATTTTTTATATAATTTTTCTGGATTTTTCCTGACAGTTCTCGTAATGTGAAAACCTGAAATACAAAAACAGCCGAAAACAGAAACTGGCACTGGGGTGCACTGGATTAGTAGGTTAGTCCAAATATGATCAAAAGTGTATGGAAGTGTATGAATATCATAGCAATATCACCCAAAAGTGGCATGGAGCAAGCAGAAATTATAGATACGTTTTGGACGTATCATCATCCCCAAGCTTAATTCTTGCTCGTCCTCGAGTAGGTAAATGATAACAAGAATAATTTCTGTGGTGACATGCTATTAACCATATAGGACTTTTTATAGTCATATGACAAAAGCTTACTGAGACAATGATTCTATAGTAATTAAGTTGCCTCATGAGAAAATCACAAATGACTGAAAGTTTTACAATATGAAACTGAAACATCAAAAAGATTTGCAATGAACATGATGTGCAAATATGATAAAGTGATATCTAGCTTGCCCCTTTTAGTGAAGCAAAACATAAATGCAGGGGCACCTTCAAGGTTTAAGTGATGACTAGATACAATGATTTCAAAATAAACGATATCACAATCATGCAAAAGACAAGGCTACTTTGGAACAATGCACATTACACTTAGAATGACAATCATGCTCTCAGTAGTTGGTGCTTGAAGAAAGAAGGTGGAGACTCAAAAAGTAAAAGAATAGTTATGTGCTAGAGCTTTTTATTTTGAAAACATAGAAGCAATTTTGTCAACGGTAGTAGTACTTCATATGTGTCATGCATAAGACATCCTATAAGTTGCAAGCCTCATGCATCGAATACCAATAGTGCTCGCACCTTGTCCTAATTAGCTCGGATTTCCATGGGTTATCATTGCATTACATATGTTTCAACCAAGTGTCACAAAGGGGTACCTCTATGCCACCTGTACAAAGGTCCAAGGAGATAAATCGCATTTGATTTCTCGTTTTTGATATATCTCAACTTGAGGACATCCATACCGGGACAACATAGAAAAGATATAATGGACTCCTCTTCAATGCATAAGCATATTCTCATAAGAGATTGAGGATTAATGTCCAAGCTAAAACTTCCACCATGATGCATGGCTTTGGTTGGCGGCCCAATGTTCTTCTCTAACAATATGCATACTCAATCAACCCATGATAAATCACCCTTACTTCAGACAAGACGAACATGCATAGCAACTCACATGGTATTCAACAAAAGTGTAACAGTTGATGGCGTCCCCAGAAACATGGTTACCGCTCAGCAAGCAACTTATAAGAAATAAGATACATAAGCAACATATTCTTTACCACAATAGTTTTTAAGCTACTTTCCCATGAGCTTTGTATTGCAAAGTTAGTCTGCTTAGTACAGGTGGAGGTTAGCAAAAGACTGGGAGCGACCAACTAAGAGAGCAATGACGGTCATAATCATGCAGAGCGACAAAGCAACATTGAATCAGGCATGGTAGTTATATCGCTACTCAGAAATAAAAGATCATCAAGGCTTGACAGACTTTCTTTACAGTCTTAAATATGCGTGAGCATACGCCAAGTCAATCAAAATAAATTCTCGAAGGAAGATATTACTAAACCATACCACATCATAGGCAAACAAATCAAGTTGGTACTCCAATAACACATTGGGAATCCCCCAGCTATTTGAGACTAACCATAAGAAAACCTGAACTACTAAGCGCCATTATGCACGTAGCATCTTTATCATAGACATATTAACCAATGCAACGGAAGCAAACTCTCTTAATAAGGTAAGCATGATAATTAAAGAGAGTTCAAGCAACCAACTAAACAAAAGCTCTTTGAAAAGATAAGCATGAATACTAAGAGCAGAGCATGATAGTAGCTATTAAAAGACAAAGAACACACACAACAAAGATAGACATGAAAATTCTATGTTATGTTCTAGGTAGAAGTGGAGCGTGTTTCTCTCCCACATAAAGAACGCTGAGTTCCGTCTCGTTATGAAAAACTAAAAAGAAAACTAAAAGCAAGACGCTCCAAGCATAGCACATAACACATGAAGTGATAAAAATATAGCGGAACGAAAGACGAACTGATAATGTTGATGGAGAAGGGGATGCACGGGGGCATCCCCAAGCTTAGACGCTTGAGTCTCCTTGAATATTTCTTGGGGGTGCACGGGGGCATCCCCAAGCTTGAGCGCTTGACACTCCTGAATCTTTTTATCATCTTCCCTCGCACACTTGAAAACTCCCTTCATACATAACTCATCGTAATCTGATTAGCGAGGTTAGTACCCTTAATAAAATAATTGTTCCTTGCTGGAAATATAGATATTCTTGAAGGTCTACTGTTTCTCAAGATTGCCAAAAGGTTTTTGCAAAGAAAAAGCAAGCTCTTGGTTTGCAAAATGAAGGAAAGGCAAAACAGGACAGAATCTGTGAAAAACAGAACAGCAGGTAGTAATTGATTCGTTCAGGGTACTTCTGCAACTCAAATCAAAAAACTCAGAACAGACGCACGAAAGACAATTATATAGAGAACGCTGTCGAAAAAATTCAAACCAAAAAGATGATCTGGTGATTTTATACTAATTTTTCTATCTAAGGACAGAATCTGTTTCCTGGACAGCACCTCACAACTTTTGAACTTTCTAGCAATCAGAGGCTATACTTGGCACAAATATGAAAAGCAAAGATACAATGATGATGCTACTGTAGTAAACAACATCAAGACACAACAAAAGCAAAATATAAAAATTTATTCATGTGGGCTGCCTCCCAAAAGCGCTTTCTTTTATGCCTTTAAGCTAGGCATAATGCATAGAGATCAAGTTGTATCAATTGAACCATCATCAAGATCATCAAAAAGCTCTTCAATAATACAACTAGTCTTAAGAGGACTCTCAAATAAAGGCCTCATAGAGATACTCCTAGGTAGAAGACCAAAAGGATAAAAGTCAAGGGAAGATTCATTTATAAATTTATCAAAGACAGGTGTTTCTTCCAAGGTCTTTACATTTCAACCCCTTTGGCAATAGATGGATTACTTTTAGAATGGGGAGCCTTTGGAACGTGAACGAACTTAGGCTCCCTCTGTGCCGGAGTTTCTACCTTTTTGGTTTTGATCGAGGAGAAGGTAGTTCCTAGGGTATCAAATATTTCCTCAATCTTGTCTATCCCAGAAGAGTCCAAGTCATGGAATTTGACTGTCTCCAAAATTTTGAAAATTTTATGCATGGAGCTATCAAGCCTATTCAAATTCCCTTGGATCTTACGATCCAACTCATTCATCTTATTAATGCTTGGCATCTCTAGCTCTATCTTTTCAAGTTTTTTCATAATGTGAGCTAGGGTGATGTCCTCTCGAATGCTAACAACAGGGAGATTCCCAGCAAGATTTTCAATAATACTAAGGGACTCCCAAACTGGGGCCTCTAGGAAATTCCCATTGATAGCAGTATCTAGAATAAACCTATTCCAAGAAGTAATTCCAACATAAAAATTTCTAAGCAAGATAGTAGTAGGTTGCTTCTTGGTGGCTCTTTTTTGTGAATCATTAATTCTATACCAAGCATCTTTCAAACTTTCCCCACCTCTTTGTTTAAAGGTGAGAACTTCTGCCTCATCAAAGACAAAAGGACCCGACATATTGACAACTAAAGAACGAGATAACTGTTTTTGTGATTTTTGATAAAAGATAATAAAGCAAAAACTGAAAGGTAAACTAACAAGACTAAAAAGCAAAGATAAAAGATAGCGTGCAACTCCCCTATCCTGAAGAGTGGAGTCCCCGGCAACGGCGCCAGAAAAACTCCTTGATGGGCCTCTAACCCCTCGTTGGTTACCCCGAGTGGAAGGTGTGAGATGCAGTGTTGTGGAAGTTTTTCCCTTAGCAAAGATGCCAAGGATCGAATCCCCAGAGACTCCTAGGTTCAACAAGTAGGTGTCAACTGCTAACGGCGCCAGATATTAGCAATCAACGTGGACCTGCACACAGATACAAATAACTTTGCTCCCAACGAGTACAGAGAGGTTGTCAATCCCTCCGGCCTTGTAGTTCACAAAGGATTAAACGCAAATGATAGTAGTGATAGATAATGTTTGCAATAGTAAATAAAAGCGAAAAGTAAATAGCGGATGTGATCAATGATGGTAATATGGACCGGAGTCTCATGATGTTCACTAGTGATGTCTCTCTCCCAAAAGACGATAAAACAGTTATGTGAGGTAAACGAATTACAGCTGGGCAATTGACAGGACCACGAACGCAAACCAATGCTGACTACATTGCAAGAAAGGTTGAGGTTCAAAGCATGGGCGGTACGCCAAAGTAAGTAGACCGAAATCCATCAATATCTACTACTAATCATCCACCTTGAGAAATCTATCTAGAACATCTCGCTGGTATTAAGTTGCGAGCCCCACCCATAGTGTAAACTCAAAGCAACAGACAACTGCATTAAAAGAACTTTGCGTAAAGTAAACAATCCTTGCACCCGCGGGCACAAGCACCGTTGTTTTCCCCCTTGTGGCAACGGCACATCCCCTAGACTCATGTTTCTGTCACTCAAGCTAGTCATCGAGGGGCATGAACCCACAATCAAGCATAACGTTCCCTCTTGGAGTCACTACATATTACTTGGCCAAAGCAATAAATAACAACGGAGAACATGCAAGAATTACTTACGAACATAAATATAAAAGAGGTAGTTCAAATATATTACTCAATCACAATCTGAACATAATCTCATAATCCATCGGATCCCAGCAAACTCATCATAGCAACAGCATAAGGATTACATATGTGCCTCGATCATGTAGGGCAGCTCACGAGGACTAATTAGTGAAGCACAAGAACGGGAGGAGAACATCACATAGCTACTGGTCATGGACTCATGGTCCAAGGGAGACTACTCACAACTCATCCGGGAGGCGTCCATGGTGGTGGAGAGGCTCCCGATGGTGATCCTCCCCTCCGGCAGGGTGCCGGGAAGAGTTCTCCTGGTGCTCCCGATCTTGGAAGCGGCGGCGGCGGCGGAACAGAGATGAGATCGTGAAAAAGAGTTCCCGTCCCGAGGGTTTCGAAGGACGCTCTAAATATATGCCAAGGGGGGCACCAGACGGGGCTCGGGGGGCCCAGGCGCCCCCCGACGCGGCCCTGGGGGGGCGCGCCGCCAGGGCGCCTGGGGCCCTGGTGCCCCCCCCCCCAGCTGTACTTCGGGCGCAAGGTAGGTTCTGGAACGCTGATTTTTTATATAATTTTTCTGGATTTTTCCTGACAGTTCTCGTAATGTGAAAACCTGAAATACAAAAACAGCCGAAAACAGAAACTGGCACTGGGGTGCACTGGATTAGTAGGTTAGTCCAAATATGATCAAAAGTGTATGGAAGTGTATGAATATCATAGCAATATCACCCAAAAGTGGCATGGAGCAAGCAGAAATTATAGATACGTTTTGGACGTATCAGATGGGACTATACCTCCTACGTGTCGAGGCACGACTTAAAGGTATAAGCCCATTCTGGAATGATCTCAAGTTTGGTATCTTTGCACGAATCATGTAAAAGAGGGATTAAATTGCAAAAGAAGATAGTTGGCTTACACTCGCCACTTCACACAATACATTACATGAGCAAAACATCATTCAAAACATCACAGCCCATCTAAGGGTAAGATCCAAAAGACAAGATACCAAACAACTTAAAGCCACAGGTCTAGATCGAATCCTAGTAGAAACCACTACTGATCGTCAAACAACATCACAAGCATACGGCCAAACTCTCTTCATCGAGCTTCCAGTGTAGAACTTGAACCAGCTCCTGCATCATGCTCGGCTGAACCTGCATCTGGTGGTGTAGTATCTATGAGCCACGAGGACTCAGCAATCCCATAACCATGGGTATCAAGACTAGCAAAGCTTTGTGGGTAGGAAGAGGTAAAGTGGTGAGGTTGCAGCAGCGGCTAAGCAATATGGTGGCTAACTTACGAGTACAAGAATAAGATGAGCATCTACGCAAACGGTTGCAAAAGTAGTGATCGCTAAAGATCCTGAACTACATACGAGTCAAACATAACCCCACCGTGTTCTCTTCTCAAAGTGAAAAGAGACAGTCACGGTTACTCACACAGTTGTGTGTTTTACTTCGGATCCTCTGTCAAGTTTTCTACAACCGGACATTAACAAATTCTAATCTACCACATAACCGTGGCCACGGCTTTCGAAAGATTATAACCCTGCAGGGGTGTTCCAACTTAGCCCATCACAAGCTCTCACGATTAGCTGAAGTGATAAATATAATATCATCACCCCTTATCTTAGGGAAATCCGATCAGGCTCGGCCTCCCGGTGCACAAGACATTTCGACAATGGTAAAACTAGTCCAGCAAGACCTCCCGGTGTGTCGACACCCTGATAGTAGCCGCGCGTATCTCGTCTCAGGCCACGACCGGATGAGCACATCGTACAGTGGCCAAACCCAAGTTTCCAAGGGGGGCGCCGCACACGACTCTTTTTGGGACCAACACCATCAGCACTGGCCCCCCTGCTATGTAGAATTAAGAACCCGGGGACGCGACCCCCTATGCAAATTTAATTAATTAAATAAGTTGTTATTATGAGGCAAATTAAAACCAATGTTGGGCCTTGCTGGAGGAGTTCTATTCAAAGTCGAACTGTCAAGGGGTCCCCATCCACCCATCGTGTAAGGAACGCAAAATCAAGGAACATAATGCCGGTTTATCGGCGCCTAAGGTTAGAGGTTTCATGGCAACAAGGAGAGGCTGACATAAAAGATGGGTAGCGCGACATGTAACGATAGCATCGAGATACTAAGCATGGCAATGGTAGTAAAGGTATCCAAGGGTATGATCATCTTGCCTGGGATTCCGCAAGGGAGAAGAACGGATCCATGAAGAAGACGGAGCAACAGAGCCGAGTGAATCCTCACAACCCCGGAACGAAACCGAAGCTAACAAGAGAAGCAACCGGAAAGAAGCAAACAACACGGTAAACAAACAATCATAAACATGGCATACGATGCACATCCAAGTATGATGCATGACAGGTTTAAATATGCATGGCATGGCAAAGTGCACAAACAAGTACTACAAGTTAAGTGGAGCTCAATATGCAACGAGTTGCATATTTACGAAACACCACATTTATTTATTTAATTGACTCTCGTTATTTACAAGACAAGGTTAAATGTTGGTTAACATGGCAAGAGGTGAAGCATAATAAAACTACACTATTTAGACATTTTAAATGAGGCCGGAAATAACAACAACAATTCCGGTAAAAATCCCCATATGCATGTATAGCAATTTTTAAGCAACAACAATTCACACATTTTAATGTTGTTAACATGATGCGGATGACACGATCAAGTTTATGCAATTTATAGTAAAAGGTTGACATGAAGAAGATATGAAGTATTGTCACCGTGGTGGAAGAAACAGGTGCCACGGCAACGATCCTAAAATGATGCAATGGCAACATCTCGGTTCTGGTAACTCGTTGAGAGACCGGAGCAAAAGAAAGATGGCGTGAGCGAGTCAAACGAGATGAAAGGTGGGGTGATCCCGTCACCGGGTTCCCACGGGTCGGCGACGAGGCAACCGAGGAGCACGACAAAAGATGAGACGGGCACGGTGCACACAAGGGCAAACATCTTATACAACACACAAGCAACATCCACGGGTCATCGTCTCGGGGTTATACCTTCGGAACAATCGTTCTCGGGGCGGTTCGAGATCGTAGTGGAAGTAGTGGTACTCGCGGTCGTAGAGGAAGTAGGCGTTCCGTGAGTCGTGGTACACGGGTCGTAGGGGGAAGTAGTCGAACACGTTTCCGAAGAGGTACTCGCCGGCGGGGTACTTGTCGAGTCGTCGTTGACGTAGGGGTACACGTACGTAGAGGTACTTGCGGTCTCGGCGACGGTAGTTGTTCACCTTCGTAGATGTACTCGTTCCGTTCGTAGATGTACTTGGCGCATCCATCGTTTTCCGGGGCGACGGTAGTTGTACATGTTCTGTAGTTGTTCGGGGTCACGATGACGGTAGTCGTACACGGGTCGTCGTTGAACTTGGTGATCCGAAGGGGTACTTGATGTTGTCGGTGCGGTAGTCGTGGTACTTGGGGGGGTCTCGTTCATCGCGTCGTAGATGTTCAAGTCGTCGATAGTCGAACTTGATGAAAAACACACCAGCTGTAGTTGTACTCCGGTTCTTGTGGTCGTACCGTTGAGGTACTTGACGTCCGTAGATACTTGAGATAAACAACAACAGCAACAAAAAAAGGAGAAGGGCTGCGGGTTGCTCGAGGGGAGCCGCGCGGTGGGCGAGGACGGAGGGAGGCGGGCCTGGCCGGCCTGGGGCGCGCAGGAGAGGTGGTCGCGGCCGGAGGTTACAGCAGGACGGAGCTGCGGGGCGGCTCGCGGGGCAGCTCGCGGCGCCTGAGGGGCGTGAGCGGCTCGGCTGCGGCCCTGGGGTCGAGGAAGGGAGGCCACACGCTCGGGCGTCGTGCGCTGCGGGCGCGATGGAGGCAGCAGGACGGGCGGCCGGCGCGACGAAGGAGGAGGGCCAGGAGGCGGCGGTCGGCGAGGGGAAACGCCGGGGCGGCGGCTGCGCAGGAGGATGGGATCGGGGTGCGAGGGAAAATCGGGCAGAGGGGCGAGGGAATCGGGCAGAGGAGCGGAAGGCACGAGCGCTGGACGATGGGGAGGAAAAGGGAGAGAGCGAGGGTCGGGGCCTGCGAGGGGACGAGAAGCTGGCGGCGGGGTGCGAGGGGATGTGGAGCGAGGGGTGAGGGTTGCGGTCGGGCTAGGGTTAGGATAGAGGTGGGTTGGAGGCTGATGGGCCTAGGAGGGAGGAGGAGGCCCAAGAGGCTGGGAGCCTGGCTGTCTTCTTATTTTATTTCTTTAGCAGAAATAAAAATAGAGAGAGAACAACACCAAAAAGAAAAGAGGTCAAGAAGAAGAAAATAAATGATGGAACATTTTTGTACGGCTTTATGGGATATTACCAACCCAACAAAAATAGTTCCAACAAAAATAGGGAAGTGCAAACTAAAATAATTAGCTTGCCTTAAGGAGTTTGAAAGGAGTCCAGACTTTAGGAGGAGCCTTGATACAACGGAAAAAGTAATATAGGGAGGTTTGACGGTGAAACTTAAATTAAAGAGGCATGGGGAATATATGCAAGTGTGTTGGTTAATTCCAAACAAATTGAATATTTAATATAGCTCCCTAAATATTGGGAGGATATATTTTAAAGAGAAGTCATCCTTCCCTCGATTTAAATGGACCGAAGGTCCACACAATTTATTTAAGTTGAGATGCAAAGATTAATGACATGATGGCATGATGACACGATGCAATGCAAAAATAAATAACGCAAGCACAAATGAACACACGGGAGAAACCCGGAACATCTGGAATCTTCTGGAATCTTCTGGAATCTTCTGGGACGTCGGTCTTCGGGCGTCACATGCGGCTAAGATGGATGCGGATGAGGAGGAAATTGAGGAGGAGGCAGCTGATGAGGACAGTTCTGGAGGGCATGCTCCCCCATCATCTGAGCCCTCGTGGGCTAAAAAGCTGAAGAGCAAGATGAAGGCTCTATTCTGTATGCAAGCCAAGGGCCAATAAAAATCACATGTTGCTCAGAAGCAGGCTCGCCGACGCGACAAGAAGATCTTGAGGACCTTTAGCGAGATTGTGTCTAGTGGCTCTAAGTTGAACATTACTCCAGAGGCCGAGTGGATTGCCAAGTAGGGATACAAGTGGTCTGATTCCGAGGAGGAGCAGCAGCAGTGTGACGAGGGGCGTGACGACTGATCTTCTCCCCCTGAGCTGCCACCTATGTCATAGGGGTCCTCTCTTCCCTTTTGGTGTCTCGATGCCAAAGGGGGAGAGAGTGTAGGATTTGCGTGTGTGTGCCTTGTGCCTCGTTTATTTGCTTTCGTTGGTTGAACCTTGTTTGCTTTCGTTAGTTTGTGTCGTGTGTGTGAGACCTATCATATGGTGTGAGACATATGCTCTCTGCTCCTTATTTCTTCATTATGTCTGTGCTATCTGCTAGGTTGTGAGCTTATGCTTCACTTGCCCTGTTAATCTGTGCTCACGATATCCTCCTTGCATCCATGCGTAGAGTTATATTCTTAGTTGTAAGGAGTGTGTTGTTTATAAAATATAGGGGGAGTGTTGATCCTAGTATGTGCGCTGTGCAGTCCAAAGCATCTTCATAAGTATGCACACATCTAGGGGGAGCTTACCTATATTTTATATACATGTTGGGTTTGCTTATTATCTTTCTTTTATATATCTTTGTGCAAATCCCGTGTTGTCATCAATCCACCAAAAAGGGGGAGATTGTAAGGGCATATTTCTCCCTAAGTAGTTTTGGTGATTGATGACAATGCTTTTGTGGACTAATCGTGTGCACTCAGCTTTTCAGATATCTCATACCTAGGCACAAGACGATTAAGTGCCCCTCGTAACCTATTGAGGATGGTGTTTCCTTTTGTTTCTTTTTGGTGGAATTGAGTCATAGGAAAGCCGTACTATTAAGAGGGGGTCCGCTTCAGAAAGGTTAGGGTGGAATCACACATACACATCTTTTCTTTCGCACCACCTTTCCTTCGCTTCTTTGGAGCTCCGGCTGTTTTCCTTGTCTTTGCAAAAACGATGACGTTCTACTACTATCACTATGAGGCATGCGGTAGTACTGCTCAAAGGAAGCGGTAGTACCGCACGGCCTGACGGTAGTACCGCTCCAAGACTACGGTAGTACCGCACATCGCGGTAGTACCGTACCTAGGACCCGGTAGTACCGTGTGGCGGGTCCCAGCGTCGTAACTAGTACGGAAGTAGGAGCGGAAGTAAAATTTTACTTCCGCGTCCTATGCGGTAGTATCGTTTCGGGTTTTTGCATCGATCGAAACTCTACGAAAGTAGCCGCAGACATAATTTATTTAGTCTACACTCTTCCCCGTCCAGTCTGACCCTGCCTTGCGGTAGTACCGTAAGGACGTGCGGTAGTACCGCTCCGGCAGTACTACTGCCCGTTGCTTTACGCAACATGGGCTAGATCTGGCTCATGCCGCGCCAGCGGAAGTACCGCACCTGGTGCGGTAGTACCGCAGGGCCGTGCGGTAGTACCGCAGGGCCGTGCGGTAGTACCGCAAGTTAAGTGCGGTAGTACCTCATGTTGCGGGCAGAGTTGGTGGATAACGGTTGGATTTGTTCTCCCACTATATAAGGTGAGTCTTCTTCCTCTAGTTGACTCACCTCTTCCTCCCCAAGCTCCATTGTTGCTCAAAGCTCCATTTCCGCCCGAGCCAATCAAACTTGTTGATTTCCTAGGGATTGCTTGAGAATGCATCGATCTACACTTCCACCAAGAGAAATTTGATTCCCCTCCCCCACTAATCCCTTGCGGATCTTGTTACTCTTGGGTGTTTGAGCACCCTAGACGGTTGAGGTCACCGCGGAGCCATAGTCCATTGTGGTGAAGCTTCGTGGTGTCGTTGGGAGCCTCCAATTCGGTTGTGGAGATAGCCCCAACCATGTTTGTAAAGGTCCGGTCGCCGCCTTCAAGGGCACCACTAGTGGAATCACATCACCTTGCATTATGTGAGGGCGTGAGGAGAATACGGTGGCCCCAGTGGCTTCTTGAGGAGCATTGTGCCTCCACACCGCTCCAACGGAGACGTACTTCCTCTCAAAGGGAAGGAACTTCGGTAACACGTCCTCGTCTTCACCAGCTCCACTTGTGGTTATTTCTTACCTTTACTTGTGCAAGCTTTGTTTGTATATCCTAGCTTGTTGCGTGTGTGCTTGCTATTATTGCATCATATAGGTTGTCCATTTAGTTGCATATCTAGACAACCTACTTTGTTGCTAAGTTTAATTTGGTTAAGAAAAGCTAAAAATTGTTAGTTGCCTATTCACCCCCCTCTAGTCAACCATATCGATCCTTTCAATGACGCTACCCGAGGAGTTAAGGAAGCCATGGCTCTTGACCTTCGATTAATTGTTACTATCATGTTCAGTTGATGTATGGACTAGTATGTACTTTGCTGTTTGCGAACTATCTACTTGTGCTATGTGTAAGAGACATAAAACTATCTACTTGTGCTATGTGTAAGAGACATAAACTACCATAATTATTATCCATGTTGTTTTCTTGGTACTTTAATTTTTTTCCGGCATGTTATTATGTGTGTAAAATTATATATATATATATATATATATATATATATATATATTCAAATATACACATGATACTTTTTTTCATACATGTACAGAAGTTTCTATTGTCCAAACTAAAAAAACATCCAATTCCATGGTTTGTACATCCAAACAGCAATTGGAATAGAGTGATACCCTGGGATTCCAACAATAAATTTCATGCACAACCAAACAATAGAATTCGAATTGGAGACCATTTCCTTTCCATCTTGGATTTGGAATTTCCAGTCCAATTCAATTCCAAGAATTTTTTCCTACATCCAAACACAGTGTAAGCGTTCTCGTCTGCTGGAGATTAGATTTTAATCAAAAATCAGCCGACTGATTGATTTCATCGGTCGACTATTAATCGGGCATATTTTTGCAAAATCCAGTTTCTCAACACTAAAACATGCTATATTCAACGCAAAAAAAATATTGGACAGAAGTGTTACCTTGATTACGTGGCTTTAAATAATTGTACAATGACAAACAAAATAGCACAACAGTAGATATTGCATAACATGGTAAAAAAAACACAAATAAACATAGTGCTTGCACACATAGTGCTAGGAATAGATCCGATTTATCGGTCCCGATAAATCGCTTGTTCTCGGCCCAACCGATAAACGGTGATGATATGGCATAATCTTATCAATCAACCCCAGTAGTGATAAATCGGACGATAAATCGCTGAAACGATGACTTTTTGAACAGTGGAAAAAACCATTAAAAAGTCCCGCCAAAAACTGCATGTACCGTATATTTCACCCATCAAAACCCGCCCAAACCACTAACCACGCGAAAGAAAACCGCCAGTAGCAGTTATGCTCACTGCAGGGATTTGGTTTTGGTTTTGGAATTTGCACCTGGTCTTGTTTTTTTTTGACGTGGAACACCTTGCATTCCATTAACTAGTGGTTGCGGCAATATCGCCAGCCACAGCCACACTTACATCGGGGGGTAGATCAGAGAGCCACACAAGCTGGCTTCCGTTCGACGCCCTTGCACCATGACTAGCAAGTTTATGAGCTGCGACATTGCACTCACGTGGTATACATTCAACCTTTGCATCTATGAAATTCATCCGGAGCATATACTTAACTTCATGGAATAGGACACCCAGAGGAGCCCGGTCAGAGTTGTTGGATACACTTGCTTGCTTCAGCTGAACACAATCCGTCGAGAAAACAACTCGTCCCGTACCAAACTCTTCGGCCATTCAGATAGCTCTCAATAGAGCAACTGTTTCAGCATGGAGAGCCTCAGAGATACAAGTCAAACTCCCGGCTGCAGCAAATAACACATCGCCAGTTGAATCGCGTGCTACATAGCCCCAACCACCTGTCTTGTTCGACACTATGAAGGAAGCATCAGTATTGATCATTACCCAGTCTTGTGATGGTCCTACCCATTTAAACAAAATTGTGGGCTGCATCTTGGGTTTCGTGGCGCAAAATTCTGTCCACTCCCTCGTGTGTATAGCCACCTGACTAGCAAAGGTTTTTGGAGTAGTTTGACGCTCTCCGTGTCTCACCTTATTGCTTTGTGTCCACCAGTGCCACAACAAACATATGATCTTCAGCTTCTTTTCTTCAGGCAAGCCAAGGATTCTCTCCAGAACAGCCAAAGGTGTAGCAATCTGCATAAGTTCCCTCCTCTCGTGTTCCAGACCAGTGGCCCTCCATACAGCTTTGACACACTTGCACCGCAAGAAAAGATGGCCACCATCTTCAAAATAGCACTCACAAACTGCGCACCTTGTGTCCAGCTCGACACCTCTCCTCTGGATATTCATTTTCATTGGGTGACTATTGTGACCAAAACACCACATGAAATGCCGCACTTTCCCCGGACAATTAGTTCTCCAAATATCTTCTCAGGTTTTCCTTCTCCAGTCGATCCCATTCGAGCTATCTCCTGTCGACCTTGACGACTTTTCCATCACTCCATCAGTATAAACCTTGTATGCTGATCTGACCGAGAAAAGGCCTTTTGCATCAAAATGCCACGCCACAAAGTCCTCATACTACTCACAGATGGGTTGGTTAAGATCACCTCTGCATCCGCCTGAAGAAAAGTTTGCCGTATCAGGGCCTCGTCCCAAGTGTGGGAGATTGGATCAATGAGTTCAGAGACTCGGGTAAGGAGATGCGCTCCCTGTCTCGTAAATGGGTACCTTGAGATATCTCTCGGAAGCCATGGATCAGTCCAGATTTTAATGTTTTCGCCCGAGCCTACCCGCCAAATGAAGACATCTTTGATAATATCCAACCCCTTCAGAATACTTCTCCATGTGTAACTCATATTTGGGACTGGGACAACTGCTAGAATATCACCCCCTGGGTAGTATTTTGCGCTTAGGACCCTCGCACACAGCGAGTCAGGTGCTTGCAACAATCGCCAGACTTGTCTAGATAGCATTGCAAGGTTGAAGGAGTGAAGATCTCTGAAACCGAGCCCCCCCTTTCCTTTTGGTAGTGTCATTTTTCCCCATCCAATCCAGTGCATTTTGTCCTCATCTTTCTGCTGTGACCACCAGTACCGGCAGATCATCTTGCTTAATTCTTCGCATAACCCTTTAGTCAGGTCGAAGCAACTCATAGCGTATATAGGAATCGCCCGAGCCACTGATTTCACCATGATTTCTTTCCCCTTCATTGAGAGGAAAGGCTCCAGCCATCCTTGGATGCGTGCCCACAGCCGGTCCTTGATGTACTCAAAGCACTGTGCAACTGAGCGTCCAATGTACATTGGCAGTCCTAGGTACTTCCCATTTGTACGTTCATTTTGTAGACCCAAACATGCCATTACTGCCTCCTTTGCTACCGCTTTAGTGTTTTTACTGAACATTATCAATGACTTGTCTCTGTTCACCACTTGTCCAGAGCCTGCTTCATACACCTGCGGGATACGATTAATTTCCATGGCTCCCTCGGATGTCGCTTCAAAAAACAACAGTGAATCATCAGCAAACAGTAGGTGTGTAACTGTAGGAGCTGATGGAACAACTCTTATACCCCTCTGAGCCCCTGATGCTTCAGCTTGGTGTAGCAGTGCCGAGAAGCCCTCCGCACATAGTAAGAAGAGGTAGGGAGAGATGGGATCTCCCTGCCGCAGCCCTCTCCCCGGAATAACAGTCTCAGTGTACGAAGAATTGACTTTGAATTTGTAAGATACAGTTCTGATGCAATTGGAAATTAGTTGCACAAAACCATTGCAGAACCCCAGTTGGCTAAGAATCCTCTGCAGAAAATCCCATTCAACACGATCATACTCCTTGCTCATATCAAGTTTCAACGCTGCATGTCCCGTGCTCCCAGCCCTCTTACTCTTCAGGTAATGTGACATCTCATAGGCTAGTAAAGTGTTATCCGAGATGAGTCTTCCGGAACGAACGCACTTTGGTTTTCTGAGATGATCTCCCCCAAAATGCATTTCAACCAGTTGGCAATAACCTTGGACACAAGTTTTGCATAGGCTAATAGGGCATAAGTCTTTCAGACTCTCTGGGTTCTTAACCTTCGGGATCAATATGACAATGGTGTCATTCCATCCCTCCAGCATGCTGCCGCCATGCAATACTTGTAATACTTCTTGTACCACTTTGTCAACAACCAGTTGCCAATACTTCTTGTAGAAAATAGCCGGCAAACCATCCGCCCCGGGCGCCTTAAGGTCACCAATCCTATCCAGTGCTTTTTTGACCTCTTCGGCAGTAAACTCTGCCATCAAGTAGTCGTTCATTTGACTGGTCACCCTCGGGTTGATTATGTTGACAAAATTGCCAAAAGGGAAACCTGCCACGGGGGTAAACAGGGAAGAATAATAATTAGCAATAAGATTTTTCACACCCTCCTCTTCCACCACTTCACCATTTTCCTTCCTAAGTTTCTTGATCTCATTCGTACGTTTCCTCTCTATTGCGAAGGCCTGAAAAAACTGGGTATTTCGGTACCCTTGGGTTAGCCAATTAACATGTGCACGTTGTTTCCAAAGTACCTCTTGTTGTTCTTCTAGTCTACCCAGTTTAAAACGGAGTACTTGCTCGTGGTCAATTGTTGCTTGTGACAAACTTCTTCTCCTACAAACCTCCAGCTCCTTCTTCACTTTCTTAATCATTTTCGCTAGATCACCAAGCACATTTCTGCTCCAGTCATTTAATTCCTCCACCACGACTTTCAAACACTCACGAATGGACCCTGAACCCCGCGCTTGGGCAAGTTCCCAAGCGTTCTGAACCCGTGCATCACATTCCTCCTCCAGTAACTAGCGCGCTTCAAATCTCTTCAGAGGATAATTCATGTTTCTTTTCCTCATAGGTCTTCCTCCCTCAAGGTCCAGAATTATTGGTCTATGATCAGAATGTTGTGGGTCACCATTTGTCACCTTATAACCTAGGAATCGCGCACACCAGTCAGGGTTAGCAACGGCTCTATCAAGCCTTTCCCGAATGTAGCCCTCAACACGATAATTATTATTCCTCCAGGTGAATACATCCCCCTCAAAACCGAGGTCTTTGAGGTTACAAAAGGACAACACATCACTAAAGTTTTGCAAACAAAAATGACTATGGGGGACACCCCCTTGCTTCTCATAGTTAAACAGAATTTCATTAAAATCGCCGACGCAAACCCACTGGAGCTTTTCTTGATGATGAAGTGTGCGGAGTAGTCGCCATGTTTCAGATTTCACTTTTGGGTCGCCATAAATCCCAGTCAATCTCCATTTGTATCCATCCTCTTCAGTAACTGTTGCATCAATGTGCATCCGCCCTTTCCACCTTAAACTAATATTTATTCTTCTCCTCCAGAACAGTGCCACACCACCACTCTTCCCATCACAATCTCTTGCCACCATATGCATCAGACCAAGTTTTATTCGGAATTTGTCCAGCCTCTTTTCACTCATCTTTGTTTCAGATAAAAAGAGGATGTCACGGGCCTCGTTCTTCTGGAGATCCAGAAGACCAGAAACTGTCGGACCATTCCCCAAACCCCGGCAGTTCCACGCGACAATCTTCATTGGTTTGCGCAGGGCTGCTCATCCAGCCCCGCCTTCTTGTTCTGAACCCTGTCCTCGGAGATCAAATTGGGACTCGTCTTCTGCTTTTTTGCCTCAGCATCCCAAAACATCTCTTCGGTCTCCTTGTCTCTTTTCTTCCCTATCGTAATAGTCTGATTTTTGTCTTCACCGTTTTCCCAGCCCTCCCCTTAAGTTTCTTGTACGTACCCATATAATTCTTCCCTGTCCCGTCCCCCTTACCTTCCTTGTTCTTCCCTTTTGCATTCACATTTGTAGGCTGCACCACGTCCCCCCATCCCGCATGACTTGCTTGGTACTCGACATACTCTGCATACCCTCGGTCCTTGTGGTCTTTAAAGACATGATTTCCTTCACCTGTGTGATCTGTTGGCTTGCATTAGCACTCAGTTCATGCATGATATTGTAATCTGTACCCCCACTTTGTCCAGAACTATCTACTACCATGTTGTGGCTAACCCCGTCTACCATCAATTCCACTGACCCCTCCTTAATATTGTCGTCACCCACCTCACCATTCTTCCTTTTTACCATATCTCCTTCGTTCACAGTCCCTTTCTCCGCATTCGCATCACCACATCCATTATCAACATGAAAGGTCAATTGTTTTGGAGTGCCACCCTTCCCCGTAAATTCGGTCCTCTTAATATGGTTTCTCACATCCTGCCCTCTTTCCACCCTGCTGCCACCACCGCCCCCGAATGCACTTTCCTTACGCCAAGACGGACCATCACTACCCGATAGAGCTCTGCCCGACCACGGGGTGTTTCTCCTATAGCCGGGGGTTAGAACTACCCCCCGTCCATCTCCCTCTGCTCTCTGTAGCGTGCTTCTTGCGCTCCATGTATGCCCTGAGCCATGGTCCGAACTGAGCCTTCTCTCCTTTTTTCAGTGGTATACTGCATACTCTCTGTTCATGCCCTATGATACCACAAACATAGCAGAATTCCAGGAGGAACTCGAATTCAAATGGGCACGAATTATCATCATTTCCTCCTCGTTCTTCTCCTTCTCAGGCTTCCGTTTCTGCCTCTCCACCTCCTCCTCCTCCAAGGTGAATGTGACACCCCGAGACCGGTGCGCCAGGTGTCAGCCAGTTATTCGTCGTTGTTGCCATGTCATCTGCTTGCGTGTTGCATCTTGCCATGTCATCATGTGTGTTGCATCATCATGTTTTCAAAACTTGCATCCGTTCGAGTTCCCTCGTCCTCTCCATTGTTCGTTCTGGGCCCAGACACACTCGCATGCGCCCGCGGTGCATCCGAATATTTATTTTATGAGTGGCTGAAAAATGTTCTCGGAATGAGGTGAAACTTGGCATGTGGTCTTATTATAGTGTAGACAGGCCGCCTGCCAAATTTCATCGCATTCGGGGCTCATTTGATAGCCCAACGGATATATATAGCAGCACTAGTCGCCGGTTAAAACGTCGGACGCTTTCGGTCCCCGAAAACCCCGTGGGCCTCTTCTCTTCTCTCCCCACTAGGTCTCCTACACAGCCCACTAACCTCCTCTAGGCCCATCCTACCCCCTCTCTCTGTCCCGAGCCGTCCGATTCGATCGGAGGGTCCAAAAACACCCCCTAGACTAAAACCGTAGCCCCCTACTATAAATGGACACCTCACATGCCATTTTTGGCCTAGCCTAGCCTTCTCCTACCCTAGTTCCCCTTCTCCTCGGATCTGCCGCAGCCAACTCTCCCTCCTCCTCAAAATCCGGCCGAAGCCACCCTTCCAGTGCCACTTGGCGGCCTCTTAGTGGCCAGCCGCCGCCACGCGGGCGCCCAGAGCCAATGGGACGGCGCCACGCGTCCCTCCCCACGTGGCCCCGCGCCCCCTCAGCGCCTTCCACCGCTGCGGGCCGCCCGAGCCCGGGCCAGGCCCGCCCGAGCCGCCCTCCGGGCCCGAGCGCCGCGCGCCCCGCCAGGCTTGCCCGAGCCTTCGTCCCCGCCGCCGCTTCGCGAGACTCCGCCGCCAACCGCAAGCTCCGCCGCCCGTGGGCCTCGCCTCCCTCGCCGGAGACGCCTCGCCGGCAAGCTCCAGGCCATCGCCGCCGGCCTCTTCAGCTCCCTCGGCCGAGATCGCCGCCCCGGGCCACCTTCTCCTCTCCGCCGCCGTGATCTGGCTGAGCCGGGCCAGATCCGGTCCTCCTCGCCTTCCCCGGTCCCTCCGCCATCGAGAGCTCCTCGCCGGAGCTCCTCCTGCCGCACCATCGCCGGTCCCCGTCGGATCCGAGCCGCCGCCGGCCTCCCGCTTTTCTGGATCGGGCAGGACCCGACCCGCTTCGTCGCCCGAACCCGACCCGCTCGTCATGTGCCTCTGTTGGGTCGGCCCCGCGCCGCCGCACTGACGGACATGTCTGGGAGGAGCCCGGACGTGTCTGCCCCTCTCTCTACCATGTGGGCCCGCGTGCCCAGCCACCGACGGACATGTCCGATCGGACACGGACATCTCCAGTTTCCCCGAGATCTAATTTCCACTAAGTCATTTTTCTGTCAGCATTTTGTTGCATTCTTTGCGTGGATGTAAATATTTGTGTGTGTATCCAAATTGAGTGAATAATATGTCAAAAATGATCGTGGTGATATGCTCTACACTTTGTTCCATTGTGACATTCTTGTTTGAGTTCATCTTGATGCCTTAATCTATGGTGCAAGAGTGCTACTTGTTATAAACTGCTGTTACTTGTTATTTTGATGCCATGTTTGAGATATGATAACTTGGTGCATGTTTATCCAAATGGAGCATATGATATGTCAAAATGTTCATTGTGAAGTGCTCTACATGATGGTTGTTGTAGCATGCTTGTTTGAGTTCATATTGCCATGTTAATCTATGATGCAAAAGTGCATTTGGCTGTTAAGTGCTGAAACTTGTTATGAGATGCTGATTTCACTTGTTTATTGCTATTGGTGTGTTTGTCTTCATGCCACATGTTGATATGCTTTAGAAGCACCATTATATGGTCTTTGTTGTGGTGCATTTAACTTTCCATGATATGCCTTGAGGTAACTTAAACAAGCTTGTAAACATGCCATGTTGCTATTGCTGTTTTATAATTAGTGAGAAAACTGCTAAGTCTGTAATCTGTTATAACCTGATTCCATGTTTGCTTGATGCCCTAGTCAAATCCATGCTTGTTTTGGAGTGGCCAATGATCATGTCTTGTTTTTCATGTTATTGTTTATCCATTCATGCCCTTACTTGCTCATATGACCAGTTGTAGCTTATTTATTTCTTGCTCTCAAGTTGCTATAAATTATGCCTGTCAGGTTTTTATCAGTATGTTCAATTTGGTGTAGCTTGTTGCTATTGATCCATGCCTCCTATGGAGATGCTCCAATGGAGTTGTTTGCTGTATGATATGTCTACTACATGTCCATGCTCTTTATATTCTTAATGGAGTTGATATGCTTGTTGTTTTGTGCCTCCGAAGGCAGCATCGTGATGATGTTTTGCCTTCCCAGATTTTAGCTAAGTCTGGATAATTTTATTGCAACTTGTCATGCTTGTTTAAATTTGTTCCAACAAGCTTTTGGGTGTGTTCTAAGTTCCTACTTGTTAAGTATCATGTCTACTTCAGATCCATGCTTCTTTTTATGATGTTTGGGTGTTATAGCTTATATTTACCTCGCTCCAAAGTTGTTATGTGGCTGTTAACTTCAGCTTGTTGTTATATCTTGTTTCATGTGTATCTTTTAGCCCGTTGCTCCGTTTTGAGTGTGTCCTATATGAAACTTGTGTGATTTTGCATGTAGAATCGTAATATCATGTTGTTTACCTCTTTGGAGTGTGTTTGCTAGATGTTTGGGCGCATCTTGCACCGTTGACTTGTTTGACTTGTTTTGCTCATATCTTCTAGGTCGTAGCTCCGAATTAAACGAACTTTATATGAAACTTGACTAGAATTTCGTGTAGATCATCATGGTGCATGTTAACTTGCTGTTTAACAACTTTAACTTAAGGTTTGTTTAGATCTGGACTAATTTCAAACTATGCATATGAGGACTTACCGGATTTGTTATATGTTGATTCCGGCCTCATTTAAACTTGTTGGGTGATGTTGTTCTTGTGTGCTTCATCCCTTGCCATGAATTGCATCATATATAGACTTGTCTTGCATCATACTTGATTGAGCATATTGTCATGTTCTTGTGTTATGCGTTTACTGTATTGCTTGCTTCTTCTCGTTAGTGCTTTTTCCATTGCGATCGTGAGGATTCGTTCGTCTACAGGTGGTTCGTCTTCAAGGCTTCTTCTTCGTCTTCTTCATGGACTTGTTCTTCTTCCTTGCGGCATCTCAGGCAAGATGACCATCACCTTGGATACCTTTACTATCATTGACATGCTTAGTTGTCTCGATGCTATCGTTACATGTCGCGCTACCCATCATTTATTGTCATCCCCTCTCCTTGTTGCCATGAAACCTCTAACTTTTGAAACCTTCCTAGCAAACCGTTGCTTGGCCATGTTACCCGCTTGCTCTGCCCCTCTTATTGCGTTGCTAGTTGCAGGTGAAGATGAAGATCGTTCCAGGTGGGAACTTGTTGTTGGAATATCACAATATCGATTATTATAATTAACACACCTATATACTGGGCATGGGTGGAAGGCTTGGCCTTTTGCTCGGTGTTTTGTTCCACTCATGCCACCTTAGGAGCCGATAAACCGGCATTATGTTCCTTTATTTTGCGTTCCTTACACGGTTGGGTATATGGGGACCCCTTGACACTTCGTCTTTGAATAAAACTCCTCCAGCAAGGCCCAACATTGGTTTTAATTTGCCTCATAATAACAACTTAATTAATTAATTAAAATTGCATAGGGGGTCGCGCCCTTGGGATTCTTTTCTACATAGCAGGGGGCAGTGCTGATGGTGTTGGTCCCAAACGGGGAGTACGCAGGGCCACCTTGGGGAAACCCGAGGGCTGGTTTTACTCGTATAATCGCCCATCCAGACGTGGCCTGAGACGAGATACGCGCGGCTACTATCAGGGTGTCGGCACGCCGGGAGGTCTTGCTGGACTTGTTTTACCATTGTCGAAATGTCTTGTGCACCGGGATGCCGAGCCTGATCGGATTTCCCTAAGATATGGGGTAATAATTATTATTACTTCAGCTGATCGTGAGAGCTTGTGATGGGCTAAGTTGGGACACCCCTGCAGGGTTATGATCTTTCGAAAGTCGTACCCGCGGTTATGTGGCAGATTGGAATTTGTTAATGTCCGGTTGTAAAAAACTTGACAGAGGATCCGAAGTAAAACACACAACTGTGTGAGTAACCGTGACTGTCTCTTTTCACTTTGAGAAGAGAACACGGTGGGGTTATGTTTGACTCTTGGGTAGTTCAGGATCTTTAGCGATCATTACTAGTTTGCGACCGTTTGCGTAGATGCTCATCTTATTCTTGTACTCGAAAGTTAGCCACCATATATTGCTTAGCCGCTGCTGCAACCTCACCACTTTACCTCTTCCTACCCATTAAGCTTTGCTAGTCTTGTTACACATGGTTATGGTATTGCTGAGTCCTCGTGGCTCACAGATACTACAACAACAGTTACAGGTGCAGATTTTTCGATGTCTTGACGTGAGAGCGCTGATCGTTATGTTGGAGTTCTTCTTCTTCTTCTTCTTCAGTCTTGGGTTAGGTTCCGGGTCGGCAGCCTGGGATAGCAGATGGATGTCTTTGTGCTTTTCATGTTTGCATCCGTAGTCGGGTGTCTTGTATTGATGTTTTATTCATGTGACTTGTATGTATTGTTGTAGCCCCCATGTATGTATGTAATGGTACGATGTAATGATATCCATCTTGCTAAGCGCCCGAAATGCGGTTGTGCCCCAATCACGTAAGTGTCACGTGATCGGGATAGAATCGCATCTTGGGCCTGACAAGTTGGTATCAGAGCCTCGACCGACCATAGGAGACCCCTGGCCGTTGTCGAGTCTAGCAGAATTTTTTTTCGGAGTCTAGTTATATCGGAGAGTAGGAATTTTTTTACTCCTCAGCCCCTTCGTCGCTCTGGTGAGGAATCTTGACGTAGGTGTTTTGAATTACTCCTCTTCCCCTTCAATTTTATTTTAGGATCACGCGGTTAGTTTTTTGTTTGTTGCGTTATTAGTTCTTTCATCTGGTGCATCTCTCGTCAAGTGGATTCGACCCTCTTCTTCTTTGCAAGTTCAATCCTCAGTTCTTTTCAACCGGTGTTGTTTCCCCTTCCGAGGTTGTCTTTCTTTTTCCACTCGCCCAAACTTTTGCTTCTCGGACCGGACGCCTTAATCGAGTATCCTTCCTACTCGTGTGACCCTCTGCATTCTTCCTCAGTTATTTCAACTGGTGAATTCTCCTCTCGTTCGGCATTCTTCATCTCTTTTCTTTCCGGTAGTTCCAATTCTATTAGTATCTCGGTGTCGTTCTTATTCTTTTCCTCGGCTCAGATGTTTTCCCTTGTTTGACCCTCGCTATTTATTTATTCCGGAGTTCCGAAGACATCTCAAGAGATCGTCTGTATTCCAATTAATTCGAGGTTGGCACCTCATTCGAGTCTTTTAATCGTTCCGGCGCATTATCTCTTTTCGATCCTTTTCAACGGTGTTTTCTTTTTAGTGGGCTCATAACCCACAGGTCTTTCCCAGGATCTTACCTGACTCTTCTAATTTCCCGGAGTGTTCCAAAATTCCTTTCAGGTGTGACGTAAGTATGGATTCCTTCAGTCACGTGCCTTCTCCAAGATCGCTTTCAATTCTTTTCATCATTGGTTCAACCTTTCTTCTTTTCATTCTTACGGAGTATTTCTTGAATTCTTTTCTTTGTGTTCCTCCGAAGCCATCATTTCAGAAGAGTTCTTCGTTCTTAGTTTTCAACTTCGTCCTCCAAATATTCTTCAATGATACCTCTTCGTTCGTCTCACATTCGTCCGGTGCTTCGTTCAACTATTCTTTAATAAGTTCGCGATCTCTTCGTTCTCTTGTATAAAATTTCCTCAAGTGCTTTATTCTTCCCGGAGATTCATTTTCTTGTATTCACTCAATTTTATTCTTTACGATGGTCATTCTCTTTCTTCACTCGATTTTAATTCTTCCCGGTGGTTCGTTCATTTTCTTCACTCGGCTTTAATTCTTTACGGTGGTTCGCTCAAGAGTTCTTTTCCGGTGTTATCATATCAACCCATTCTTTTATTCCAATCCTACCGGTGTTTCTTGAAGATTTTCGCAAGTTTGTGATATATCCCTCTTTAATCATTTCAACAAGAATAAGTGATATGCAAAATCCATTGCTTCTCTTCAATTTAATTGGTGGAGGATAAGCATAACATAATTCTTATTCTTCTTTGTGAATACGATTTAATCCCTTCCTTCGGAGTTATTCTTCATGAATAAATTCTAGTACCAAGTCCTTTCATCTTTTATTTTTTTCCGGAGTTCAAGTTTTCTCGGCTATCTCGTCGGAATCCCGACAAATCATCGCAAGGCTTAATCTTATTCTTTTCGTTCGTCCTTTCTAAACCATCATCCTTTTGTTACCGGAGTTCTTCAGGGTGGTTCTTCATCATTTAATTCATTCTTCTAGTGTTCATCAAATTCTTTTGGATCAAGCTCAAGCATTATTCTTTTGCCTCTCGAGCGCAAATAATTCTCCGTATTCTTTGAAGTGGAGTTTTGCAATTCTTCATTCTCAGCTAGTCCTTTTCGTGCGGCGGTAATTCACCTCAAGTTTTGAGATGTTACATAAGTCCACAGCAAGCTTATTCTTTTGTTGTTGATTTTCTCAACAACTTCGTTCAATCCTTCCTTATAAGCATTATTCCAATTCTTGTGCTAGAAGATGTTGTTCTTCTCCCTTCTTCTCATTCCGTTCTTTATTTCTTCCGGAGGCATTTGTGTTCTTCATCTTGTCAACTTCTAGTTCTCGTTCCATTCCATTTGTGTTCAACCGGTGCGCTATTCCTTTCATTTTCAGCCAGAGTGCTGCCCGAATCCCTTCGTGAAGATACATTTATATCTCTTCTTAAACGGAGTGGTTTCGAATTCATTCTCGTTCCTTCAGCTCTTGCTTCGTGTCTTTCAACCTCCTCGGTTCTCGTCGTATTCCTTCTTCCTTTTGGCTAACGAAGTCTTGCAACTTCGTTCATCTCCGTTGTATCTTTTCTTTCAAATTGTTCAACCTCTCAACATTCTTTGGTTTCACTCTTTTGTCCTTGAAGAACTTTGTTCTTCCTTTTTCTCTTCTGTCTCGTTCCTAAGATCTCGGGACGAGATCTCTTGTTAGTAGGGGAGTGTTGTGACACCCCGAGACCGGTGCGCCAGGTGTCAGCAAGTTATTCGTCGTTGTTGCCATGTCATCTGCTTGCGTGTTGCACCTTCCCATGTAATCATGTGTGTTGCATCATCATGTTTTCAAAACTTGCATCCGTCCGAGTTCCCTCGTCCTCTCCGTTGTCCGTTCTGATCCCAGACACACTCGCCCGCGCCCGCGGTGCATCCGAATATTTATTTTATGAGTGGCCGAAAAATGTTCTCGGAATGAGGTGAAACTTGGCATGTGGTCTTATTATAGTGTAGACAGGCCGCGTGCCAAATTTCATCGCATTCGGAGCTCGTTTGATAGCCCAACGGATATATATAGCGGCACTAGTCGCCGGTTAAAACGTCGGACGTTATCGGTCTCCGAAAACCCCGCGGGCCTCTTCTCTTGTTTCCCCACTAGGTATCCTACACAGCCCACTAACCTCCTCTAGGCCCATCCTACCCCCTCTCTCTGTCCGGAGCCGTCCGCTTCGATCGGAGGGTCCAAAAACACCCCCCTAGACTAAAACCCTAGCCCCCTACTATAAATGGACACCTCCCATGCCATTTTTGGCCTAGCCTAGCCTTCTCCTACTCTAGTTCCCCTTCTCCTCGGATCTGCCGCAGCCAACTCTCCCTCCTCCTCAAAATCCGGCCGAAGCCACCCCTCCAGTGCCACTTGGCGACCTCCTAGTGGCCAGCCGCCGCCACGCGGGCGCCCAGAGCCAATGGGACGGCGCCACGCGTCCCTCCCCACGTCGCTCCACGCCCCCTCAGCGCCTTCCACCGCCGCGGCCCGCCCGAGCCCGGGCCAGGCCCGCCCGAGCCGCCCTCCGGGCCCAAGCGCCGCGCGCCCCGCCAAGCTCGCCCGAGCCTTTGTCCCCGCCGCCGCTTCGCGAGGCTCCGCCGCCAACCGCAAGCTCCGCCGCCCGCGGGCCTCGCCTCCCTCGCCGGAGACGCCTCGCCGGCAAGCTCCAGGCCATCGCCGCCGGCCTCTTCAGCTCCCTCCGCCGAGCTCGCCGCCCCGAGCCACCTTCTCCTCTCCGCCGCCGGGATCTGGCCGAGCCGGGCCAGATCCGGTCCTCCTCGCCGTCCCCGGTCCGTCCGCCGTTGAGAGCTCCTCGACGGAGCTCCTCCCGCCGTGCCATCGCCGGTCCCCGTCGGATCCGAGCCGCCGCCGGCCTCCCGCTCCTCTAGATCGGGCAGGACCCGACCCGCTTCGTCGCCCGAACCCGACCCGCTCGTCCTGTGCCTCTATCTGGTGGGCCCCGCGCCGCCGCACCGACGGACATGTCCGGGAGGAGCCCGGACGTGTCCGCCCCTCTCTCTCTGCCATGTGGCCCCGCGTGCCCAGCCGCCGATGGACATGTCCGATCGGACACTTACATGTCCAGTTTCCCCGAGATCTAATTTCCACTAAGTCATTTTTTCTGTCAGCATTTTGTTGCATTCTTTGCATGGATGTAAATATTTGTGTGTGTATCCAAATTGAGTGAATAATATGTCAAAATGATCGTGGTGATATGCTCTACACTTTGTTCCATTGTGCCATGCTTGTTTGAGTTCATCTTGATGCCTTAATCTCTGTTGCAAGAGTGCTACTTGTTATAAACTGTTGTTACTTGTTATTTTGATGCCATGTTTGAGATATGATAACTTGGTGCATGTTTATCCAAATGGAGCATATGATATGTCAAAATGTTCATTGTGAAGTGCTCTACATGATGGTTGCTGTAGCATGCTTCTTTGAGTTCATATTGCCATGTTAATTTCTGATGCAAAAGTTCATTTGGCTGTTAAGTGCTGAAACTTGTTATGAGATGCTGATTTCACTTGTTCATTGCTATTGGTGTCTTTGTCTTCATGCCACATGTTGATATGTTTTAGAAGCACCATTATATGGTCTTTGCTGTGGTGCATTTAACTTTCCATGATATGCCTTGGGGTGACTTAAACAAGCTTGTAAACATGCCATGTTGTTATTGTTGTTTTATAGTTAGTGAAAAAACTGTTATAACCTGATGCCATGTTTGCTTGATTCCCTAGTCAAATCCATGCTTGTTTTGGTGTGGCCAATGATCATGTCTTGTTGTCCATGTTATTGTCTGTCCATTCATGCCCTTACTTGCTCATATGACCTGCTGTAGCTTATTTATTTCTTGCTCTCAAGTTGTTATAAATTATTCCTGTCAGGTTTTTATCAGCATGTTCAATTTGGTGTAGCTTGTTGCTATTGATCCATGCCTCCTATGGAGATGCTCCAATGGAGTTGTTTGCTGTATGATATGTCGACTACATGTCCATGCTCTTTATATGCTTAATGGAGTTGATATGCTTGTTGTTTTGTGCCTCCGAAGGTAGCATCGTGATGATGTTTTGCCTTCGCAGATTTTGGCTAAGTCTGGATAATTTTATTGCAACTTGCCATGCTTGTTTAAATGTGTTCTAGCAAGCTTTTGGGTGTGTTCTAAGTTCCTCCTTGTTAAGTATCATGTCTACTTCAGATTCATGATTCTTGTTATGATGTTTGGGTGTTGTAGCTTATATTTACCTCGCTTCAAAGTTGCTATGTGGCTATTAACTTCAGCTTGTTGTTATATCTTGTTTCATGTGTATCTTTTAGCCCGTTGCTCCGTTTTGAGTGTGTCCTATATGAAACTTGTGTGATTTTGCATGTAGAATCATAATATCATGTTTTTTACCTCTTTGGAGTGCGTTTGCTTGATGTTTGGGTGCATCTTGCACAGTTGACTTGTTTGACTTGTTTTGCTCATATCTTCTAGGCCGTAGCTCCGAATTAAACGAACTTTATATGAAACTTGACTAGAATTTCATGTAGATCATCATGGTGTATGTTAACTTGCTGTTTAACAACTTTAAATTAAGGTTTGTTCAAATCTGGACTAATTTCAAACTATGCATATGAGAACTTACCGGATTTGTTATATGTTGATTCCGGCCTTATTTAAACTTGTTGGGTGATGTTGTTCTTGTGTGCTTCACCCCTTGCCATGAATTGCATCATATATAGACTTGTCTTGCATCATACTTGATTGAGCATATTGTCATGTTCTTGTGTTGTGTGTTTACCGTATTGCTTGCTTCTTCTCGTTAGTGCTTGTTCCGTTGCGATCGTGAGGATTCGTTCGTCTACACGTGGTTCGTCTTCAAGGCTTCTTCTTCGTCTTCGTCATGGACTTGTTCTTCTTCCTTGCGGCATCTCAGGCAAGATGACCATCACCTTGGATACCTTTACTATCATTGCCATGCTTAGTTGTCTCGATGCTATCGTTACATGTCGCGCTATCCATCATTTATTGTCAGCCCCTCTCCTTGTTGCCATGAAACCTCTAACTTTTGAAACCTTCCTAGCAAACCGTTGTTTGGCTATGTTACCCGCTTGCTCAGCCTCTCTTATAGCGTTGCTAGTTGAAGGTGAAGATGAAGATCGTTCCAGGTGGGAACTTGTTGTTGGAATATCACAATATCGATTATTATAATTAACACACCTATATACTGGGCATGGGTGGAAGGCTTGGCCTTTTGCTCAGTGTTTTGTTCCACTCATGCCACCTTAGGAGCCGATAAACCGGCATTATGTTCCTTGATTTTGCGTTCCTTACACGGTTGGGTATATGGGGACCCCTTGACACTTCGTTTTTGAATAAAACTCCTCCAACAAGGCCCAACATTGGTTTTAATTTGCCTCATAATAACAACTTAATTAATTAATTAAAATTGCATAGGGGGTCGCGCCCTCGGGATTCTTTTCTACATAGCAGGGGGGCCAGTGCTGATGGTGTTGGTCCCAGATGGGGAGTATGCGGGGCCACCTTGGGGAAACCCGAGGGCTGGTTTTACTCATATAATCGCCCATCCGGACGTGGCCTGAGACGAGATACGCGCGGCTACTATCAGGGTGTCTGCACGCCGGGAGGTCTTGCTGGACTTGTTTTACCATTGTCGAAATGTCTTGTGCACCGGGATGCCGAGCCTGGTCGGATTTCCCTAAAATAAGGGGTAATAATTATTATTACTTCAGCTGATCGTGAGAGCTTGTGATGGGCTAAGTTGGGACACCCTGCAGGGTTATGATCTTTCGAAAGCCGTGCCCGTGGTTATGTGGCAGATTGGAATTTGTTAATGTCCGGTTGTAGAAGACTTGATAGAGGATCCGAAGTAAAACACACAACTGTGTGAGTAACCGTGACTGTCTCTTTTCACTTTGAGAAGAGAACATGGTGGGGTTATGTTTGACTCGTAGGTAGTTCAGGATCTTTAGCGATCATTACTAGTTTGCGACCGTTTGCGTAGATGCTCATCTTATTCTTGTACTCGTAAGTTAGCCATCATATATTGCTTAGCCGTTGCTGCAACCTCACCACTTTACCTCTTCCTACCCATTAAGCTTTGCTAGTCTTGTTACCCATGGTTATGGGATTGCTGAGTCCTTGTGGCTCACGGATACTACAACAACAGTTGCAGGTGCAGATTTTCCGATGTCTTGACGTGAGAGCGTTGATCGTTGTGTTGGAGTTCTTCTTCTTCTTCTTCTTCAGTCTTGGGTTAGGTTCCGGGTCGGCAGCCCGGGATAGCAGATGGATGTCTTTGTGCTTTTCATGTTTGCATCCGTAGTCGGGTGTCTTGTATTGATGTTGTATTCATGTGACTTGTATGTATTGTTATATCCCCCATGTATGTATGTAATGGTACGATGTAATGATATCCATCTTGCTAAGCGCCCGAAATGCGGTTGTGCCCCAATCACATAAGTGTCACGTGATCGGGATAGAATCGCATCTTGGGCCTGACAATGAAGCCACGCATCAACGACACCTTTATATTAATCCTCACTTTCACCCGAAGAAACTTTCCAACAGCCTGTCCATTCGCCTTTGCATCCACCTCCATGACTTTTCCTATCTCAGCACAAATGACCTCACCTGACGCTTCGTTCATTAGCCCAAGAGGCAGCCTCTTGATTCGGACCCATATGGGGATTGTGTCGAAAGCATAGTCCTCCGGCCTCTTCTTCGTGACAAAATCCTCGAACACAAGCAAATCATTACCGAACTCCCATGGGCCATTTTCTAGGGCCATTCTCTTTCCCGATTCCTGGTAGAAGGTAAACAAGAAGATGTTCTCACCGACCTCTTTACAATCCAAACCTTTCATTGGGCACCAGATCTTAGAGTCTCTGCCATTGCATCAACACAAACTGGTTTTTCTGATAGTAGTTTAGCCAACGCCTGCGGTTCCACCATACCAACCTTACCAGATCCTGCCCAACCAATCTTGATCCCCTTCCTCTCCTTCTCTGAAAGCTTGAGGTTCTTCAACAAACCCTCCACCCTCTCCATCTTCCATGTCGCTCCAACCGGAATCACACTCAACCACGGATCAGAACGGAAAACCTTTCTAGGGGAACACGTATATTATGATCACACGCCCTAGAACACGCGCAAGGCTTATAGTGGTAGGACGGGGGAGTGGGGAAACGATGCGAAAACGCTGGCAGGGAAGGGGTGGGACTGGTTCGGAGTCTGAAACAGGAACGATCGCCGGCAGGAAAGCAGGCAGTGTGTTGGGGCGGCGAGGAACCCTAATTCGCCTCGGGAGTCGCCCAACCTAGACACCAACCGTCACCCTTGGGACGGACCCCTCAACCAGTGCACCCGTACGTACAGTTGTTTTACGTTTTGCACCTGGTCTTGTTGTTCGCATTGTTTGTGTAATAAGCTTGGTGATGGTAGGGTTTCGCTCCATAGCGATTGTTTTGACAACAATGGCTTGCAGTGAGGTTCGTACTAATGTCCATCCCGTTGTTCTATTTTTGGCATCTTTCTATTTTTAGTAATATATGAACTTTTGTGTTTCCACTGAGCAATTGATGGGAAGTGAATTTCCCCAGTTGAAAAAAAAATTCACGCTCACACGTGTAGCAAACAAGAAACTGGGTCTTGTAAACAAACTGGTGTGCGCCACTTCATGCATATATATTATTCTACACAATGTTCAGAGCAAAAATTGGAATTAGAAATTCCCACCAAGCAATCTTAGAACCCACAGGAATCTAGGGAAAAAAGCACATCTTCCTTGCCAAAGGGGAGGAGAGGGAACAGTTTGAAGTACGACAATGTTTTCAGCAAGATATTACACCATTTAGTTATATACAACACACAGAAATTACACCAACTGTTATTTATACCTCTCCATGTTTTCTTCACGAGATTCCAAGTAACTTGCAGGTTGCTAACTTGAGCCTTCACCCCACCACCACCACTAGAGCCACAACACCAAAAAACTGGTAACACCTTCCTTAAAAACAATGTTTTGATAGATTTAGAAAATATTCATGAATGCAAATTTATGTCATGAATTAAGAAATGTTCATAAGTTTGAAAAAAATGCCCCAAAAGAAAAAATGTTTGTGTTTTACAAAACTAATGGATTTAAAAAAAGTTCATGACTTAAAATGAATTGAAGAAGTGAATGTGAGATTTTTACAATGTTTGTGAATATGAAAACCTACATGCTTTAGAAAATGTTCTTGATTATTTTAAAAGTATACATCAGTTTTTGGAGAGAGTATTCTACTAGTTTGTTCTACCTTTATGTTTCTACTTTATTCCTTTTCATTCTCTTCCGCCGAAAACCACCTATACCACTAACCACCCCAAACCAGAAACCATTTGTATAAGGTATGCTCGCAGCCCAAAGTTGGTGTTGGTTTTGGAACTTGGTCTTAGTCTTGTCGTGTGGGTCTTGTTTGTGTAATAAGATTGGTGATGGTAGGTTTTTGCTCCATAGCGAGTGTTTTGACATTGATCACTCACATTGAGGGTCCTACAAATGCCACAACTCGTTGTTCTCTTTTTCGTCTCCTTCTATTTGCTGGGATATGAACTTCTGTGTTTCTGTTGAGGTTAGTGGAAAATTGTTTTTGTCGAGTTGGGAAAAAAAATCACGCTCACATGTCTAGCGAATGAGAAAATTGGTATAAACAAGGTTTTTGCGTTGCTGCATGCATGTGCATTGTTTGCGAAAGGTTTAGAGCAAATTCTGAAATAAGAAATTCTCACCAAGCAATTCAGAACCCGGAAGAATCTAGGAAAAAACACATCTCCTTCCCAAAAAGGGATGAGGGGGAACATGTTGATGTACGACAATGATTTCAGCGTGAACCTACACCATGTAGTATACATACAACACACACAAAAGAGAAACACCGTAAGTTACGCTGGGTGCCACATATACCTTTCCACTTTTTCTTCACCAAATCCCAGGTAACTTGCACGTTGCTAACTTGAGGCTTAATCCACCACCACCACCACTAGAGTCCAACGGATAAAACTTGCCTGCTCCCTCCTCATGCTCCCATCCGTGCTCCCACTTCATCCTACGGCTGTCTTTCTTTCTTTTTCCTTTCTAATCTAACCATCTCCCCCCTGATTTTAAGGGGGTGGGGCCGGGCCTTATTTTGCTTCAATCAAATCTAGCCACGTACGCGGGAGCACGGATGGGCACACGTGAGGGGAGCAGGCAAGTCTCGTCCGAGTCCAACACCCAAAACTCTCAACGCCTTCCTTAAAAACAAATTTTTGATGGATTTAAAAATATTCAGGACTTTAAAATTTCATTCATGAATTAAAAAATGCTTCGAACTTAAAAATATTCATGAATATGGAAAATGCTCATAAATTCGAAACAATGTTCACGTTTACAAAACCAATGATTTTTTTAAATTTTCATGAATTAAATAAATGAAATTGAGATTTTGAAATGTTTGTGAATCTAAAAATCTACATGTTGTACAAAATATTCATGATTTCTTTTAAAGTATAAGTGAAAAATACGCATATGAGAGTAACAGAAAGGTAATGAAAAACCATGAAAAGCCATAAAATGGGAAAATGAAGAAGAGAAGAAAAAAAGTAGAAAGTAGAAACATAAAAAGTAGAACAAACCAATAAAAAACTCAGGCCAAAAACCACATGTACCATACATCTCACCTGCCACCCCTCCCCCATACCAGTAACCACCCGAAAGAAAACCGCCCATATCAGTTACGCTCACTACCCAGGGTTGGTGTTGATTTTGGAAGTTGGTCCTAGTCTTGTCGTTCACATTGTTTGTGTAATAAGCTTGGTTATGGTAGGTTTTCGCTCCACAGCGAGTGTTTTGACGGCGATCGCTCGCTTCGGGGTTCCTATTAGTGCCTCAACTCGTTGTTCTCTTTTTCCTCTCCCTCTATTTTTTGTTAATATTATGAACTTTAGTATTTCTCTCGAGCAATTAATTGAATGTGAGTTTTCCCTAGTTGGGAAAAAAAATCACGCTCACACATGTAGCAAACGAGAAAATCATGTCTTGTAACAAAACGGCGTGCGCTACTGCATGCATGTACATTATTTTGCAAAAGGTTCAGAGCAAAATTTGGAATAAGAAATTCTCACCAAGCAATTCAGAACCCATAAGAATGAATCTAGGGACAAAAAACATCCCCCCCCCC
>LR738711.1:134631423-134677773 GCA_902687465.1 Secale cereale | reverse complement strand
AGTAGGGATGGTAGTGGGCTAGGGTTCGGTGGCTCGGGGGGAGTTATGGACAGGGGGGTGGCCGGTTGGGCCTGGTGGGCCGGTTGGCCACCTGGGCCAGTTGGTCCGGTGTGGGGGGGGGGGCTTCTCCCTTTTCAGTTTTTTTTTGTTTGCTCGTTTTTCTTTTTCTTTTCAATTTCTTTTCTGTTTATTTTAGTTCTCCATTTATTTTAGTTTTGTAAATTATAAAGGCAGTCCCAAATTTAGTGTTAATAAGTATGCCACTCCCACATAAGTTTGGGCAACAAAATAAAATAGTTTAATATTTTAATTATTTGTAAAAGGCATTTCACTAATTGTTTGGCTAGTGTTTTAACTATTTTAGGACATTCAAACACTCGATAAAAATGTGCTTTCTCCAACATGATCACCTATGCATTATTTGGCACGACCCGAACATTTTAGTTTAAACATTTGAATAATTTTATCGTTTGACTTTAATTCAAATTTGAATTTGAATTGGTTTTAAACTAACGTGAGTTTATCGATAGTAACCGCGGTGACGTGGCATCATTAGTATAGGTTTACTGTAGCTTGATTATCCGGACGTCACAGTTCATATATGTAAACATTTTTTGAAACACATGAAAAACTTTTTTAAATTCCGAATATCTTTTGACAAAGGTGAACGACTTTTCAAATCATGAACAGTTTTTAAAAATGTAAACAGAACTTGAAAATTCCAAACATTTTTTGAAAAACATGAAGCAGTTTTCAAATTGTGACAAAAAATAGAAAACATGAACATTATTTTAACTTGTGAACAATTTATGAAATGCGCCAACATTTCGTAAATTTATGAACAATTTTTTTTTAAAAAAATTGCTTTGAAATTTTGTGCAAATTTTGTTCCAGATTAAAAAAATCCCATTTAAAAAAAAAATTTATGTTCCAAAAAGTGTTCACTTTTTAAAAAATGATTGTGTTTTCAAAAACATATTCCTTTTTTCAGAAGTTTTCGGAATTTCAGAAAGTGTTCGCACTTTAGAAAATGTTTGGGGATTTCAAAAATTATTTACGTTCTAAAATTTTGTTTGCTCTTAAAAACTGTTTTCAATTCTCTAGGCTGCTCTCTTTGACTAATTACGTTCGGGCTTTTAATTATTTCAGCAACAGCCAAATTTACTTATGGCTAGCAAGTGGAGATCTGCAGCGTCAAGTCTCAAGTTCGATTCGCTTGACTGTCTATTTTGGATATTTTGCCGTCGTGCCTTACGTTTTATTTTAAATCGTCATTTCTCGTCTGGTGGGCCGGCCCGATTGTGTCCGCAGCCTACAATCCCGGATTTGTTCTGCCACGTCAATAATCCCTGTTTGGGAACACCCTCAAGGTTTAAACTAGACCGGGATCAAAGAGTTCGGTGTGCTGATTTTCAGGATTACAAGTTCAGGGGTTGATTTAGCTTTCGTCTACAAATTCAAGGTTTGTTTTAGACTTTTTCCTTTCTGCTAGTGCCCCAACTCGTTGCTCTCTTTTCCGCCTTCTTGTAGTTGTTCTAATATGAGCTTTTGTATTCCCGTTAAACAATTGATGGGAAGTGAGTTTTGCTCACTTGACAAGAAAAATCATGCTAACACATGTAGCAACCGAGAAATCGGTTCTCCCAAACAATTTTTTGTGCGTTACTACATGCATGCACTGAGAAAGACTTTCGCCTCGTTTTATATATAAAACAATGATCAACAACACTCAGTACAAGCGCATACCTCCACAACAGATGCACACACACACCCAAGGCATAATACATATACGCCGAGCGCAGCAACACCATCCCTAACACTACGCGAAGAGGTGAAGCCGCATATGATGAACTGTGGGCTCCAAGGCGACGTCTTTAGGAAGAAGACAACACCGGAGTATCGCCAGCGCCCGACCCGAGAATCAGAGTTTCCTCTGAAGCAACACGACGGGCAATGAGAACCGCGACGACGCCTTCAAGAAGGGAACGAGTTTCGCCGCCGCAGGTCCGTCCGAAGATAGAGCAGGTTTTCATCCCGGCCACCATTCACCACCACCGAACGCCACACCCCGGCTACCACACCGCCCACACGGCCATGGCAACCGGGCAGCACCAAGCCACATACTCTGCTCATGAGCCTCGCGGACCCACCACCAAGGCCGCCGCCCCGGCATCGAAGACCTTGACACCACCTCACTCGAGATCCGTCGCTACCCCAACCAAAGACACGAGCGAAAAGGACCCGCCTTTTGCACCCCTGGGTTGCCCCCAGTGCCAAGACCCAATAGGCCGGCCAAAACTGGCCCCCATCGCCCTATTTTGCGGCACCGGATGCGAGACGAGTGATGGACCGCAACTAGGGGAGGGCCAACCATAGACGAAGATAGCGGACTGACGACCGAGAAAGAAGGATCGAAGATCGACACAGGCCGTACACCGATGGGCCGACGTCGGAGATGTCCAGCCGCCGTCGTGAACGACCCAAACCACTGCCATGCATGAGCCGCCAGGACCCCTAGGGGGAGCCCCACGCCACCATACCGACCTGCACCACTGGAAGAGGCCAGCCAAGCCGTAGACGCCGACGGTCACCCCATCATGGCACGCCCCGCTCTGGCCACCTCCAGCACCCCAGGACCGCCGGAGATGACGGAACCATGCCACCTCAGCCCCACGCCGCCCCGCGAGAACAGCCGGCCGGAGGAGCAGTCCACCAGATCTGGATCGGACCACCACACATTGTTCTGTAAAAGGTTTAGAGCAAATTTTCGAATAAGAAATTCCCTCCAAAAATTCAGAACCCAAAGAAACTAGGGAAAAAAAGAACACTTCTTCCCTTCCCAAAGGGAGGAGAGGGAACAGGTTGACGTACGACAATGATTTCAGCAGGAACCTACACCATGTACTAGTATACATACAGCACACACAAAAGACAGACACCGCAAGTCACGCTGGCTGCCATGTCTACCTTTCCACATTTTCTTCACCAGATCCCAGGTAACTTGCTAACTTGAGGTTTCACCCCACCACCAGCACTAGAGCCCCAACACCAGCAGATAACCTGGGCGTAACGTACGTCTTATTGCCGCTACAGCTTAACCAGTGTACGTACTACGTACCAACTGCTAGCTGCTACCATCTCACCAGCCTGACTATACAACAACAACAACATCACTACAGTACAGTAAAAGCACACATGCATGCATCGAGCGTTCGTGGGTGGCCCTAGCCGGCTGCACGCGGCTAGGCAGTGCAGTGCACGCGGGGTGCTACCAGATGAAGCTCATCTCGGCGTTGGCGCGCGCGGCCTCGTCGTCGTCGCGGGAGGGGGAGTGGACGTGCCGGCCCTCGTAGGTGGTGATCACCATGCGCGGGTCCTCCGCCAGCCGCTCCACCCGCTTCTTCACCCGGCACTTGTCCTGCGTGCACCGGTAGTAGCTCCTGCGTCCACAACACACACCACATCTTCATCGTCAGCTCAGTTTTCTACGACGACATTTCCTTAAAAAATCGTTAGGCTTGTCATGTTTGTTCACTGTTAGCTACAGTAGAAAACATTGTAGTACAAGCGGTCATGCATGGTACTCGTAGTACTTTATATTCTGCATTTTGTGAATATTCAGAGAGGCGTAGACACGTAGTAGGTGAAGTACCGATGCTGGAACAGACCCTTAATCATGGCCTGACAACACAACACATGGAAAGAAAGAAATAATATGCCGATGGATGGATGGATGGATGGAGATGATAAAATTCCAGGCCAGCTACTACTACTCTGCAGCTATCATTCCTCGTCTCACCCCGAGGGCAAGGGGCATAGATTGACAAAGATGTGGTAATAATTGCAGAGTACAAAAAATCTTGGGCCCTTTGCAAAGGCTCAAATCCACCCTTTCATCATCATCATCCCTCCCAGGGCCGGCCCCCTTTACCAAACAGTAGAGATTCCCCTCTCTCCCACAGCCAGCCAGAGCAAAGCACGTAACTAAAATTAAACAAATTAAAACACACAAAATCGAAAACCCATAGCTGGACATGAGCACATCTGCTCAGTAAATTCAAATAAAATAGCAATATTTTTTTGAAATTGTTATACATCGAAGATGAACTCTCTCTCTCTCCGTGCGCGCGCGGGCGTGCAAATTTTCATGCCAATCTGACATAGGAGGAACTCAGGTCAGGAAAAACAAAATCAGTGCTCCAAAACAAAAAATTCAAACCTTTCTCAAAACTTATAATATTTTGTCCAGAGCTCCGTGATGTCATATCGACATGAATTTTTGCATGCACCTAGAAAACTTGTGCATCTTTCATGCAAAATAAGTTCTTTTTTCCTATTTCTTTTGATTTTACAGTTCATCACCATGAGCAGATGCCCCCCAACACAGAAAATAAATATTCAAACCATTTTATTTGTTGAGTATAGTCTGATCGGTCTAGGTAGCCAGGCACATCAACCACTTCTAATAATTGGATAATCAACAGACGTGGCCATTCGCAGTTGGAGCTGTCTATTCAACGTCAAACTAATGGCAAAACTTCTTTGCCAAGTGATCCAATTCATTTGGCAAATTAGATAATACTGTTCTAACTAGTACTCCCTCCGTCCCGAAATACTTGTCATCAAAATAAATAAAAAGGGATGTATCTAGATGTATTCTAGTTCTAGATACACCTCTTTTTGTCCATTTTGATGATAAGTATTTTCGGACGGAGGGAGTACTAAGCTGCTAGATCGTTTGAAAATAAACACCTGCGCTAAGCTGCTATCTTAGAAAACTTCAAACAATAAAACTGCTAGCTTAGAAACTACTCCCTCCGTTCACAAACATAAGATGTTCTTTTTTTTCTTTCTAAATCAGATGTATGTAGACACATTTTAGTGTGTCTATTCACTGATTTCAGTTTGTATGTAGTCTATATTAAAAATATTCAAAACATCTTATATTTATGAACGAAGGAGGGAGTACGAGCTAGAGAGAGATAGATTCCCTGAGATTGAGGAGGGATGATTGCCAGGAAGGATTCGCCGGTTGATTGGAAAAGCCATGATGCTGTGGTGGTGTGTGAGCCAGAGATCGACCAGGCCATAGGGTTGTGTTGGGTCTCTGAGTGGCATCATTGCACGGCGGGCCTAATCAGATTGGACTGGATGCTTGTCCCGTGCTAGCTGTGGGTCAATGCTTTTTTCACACTGCCTGTGCCATGATCACCACCACACATGCATCGATCACACATGCATCGACTGGTCGATCAGTAGATTCACACACGCGCGCGCACAAACACGCACGTATGGTTGTCATCTAGACACTGAGAGGAGATATATTGGGGTATCATGCCATGCATGCATGCCACAATACAATCTAATAAGGTGGTTAATTGCATCTACAAAATTGAGGTGGCTGGTTTTAAAACATACTTGTAAGAACATGTAGTACAACCGTCAAAAAAGAACATGTAGTACAACTTTTTTATTAGAAATCTTATTCAGAGTACCAACACGTAACCTTTTCTTCTAGCCAACGATTAATAATAGAAATGCATGGAAAACTAGCTTTTTATTTTGTTTGTCGCGACGGCTCACGCATGGATGAGTGGACGTTAGTGGAACTATTAGATGGTGAATGAGCATCCGACCTACTTGCAGTTACGATGCGACTCGATCGATGGTCGTTTTCTCGACACGTACTCTTGGACGCCCCCACAACATGAAATGGACTAGTCCATCAAAGAAATTATGCAAAGAACAAGCAAGGTTATCATCTGCCTAATCCAGATGACATATGAATAAAGAGCTCTACTAGCTTAGAATAGCTAGCACGACCTAGAAAATGAACAAATGGAATAGGAGCATGTTTCGTACCTTTGTGTATGGGCAAGCTATTGCTGGCTAGCTAGGTAGACATATATACGTGTGCTAATTAAGTTGCGGTGATATGCATTTAGGGTTCAATTTAAGAGGGTGTAGAGAGACAACAAGGGGACCAGACATAACAAAGCCATCTTAGGACCAGCTAGCTTTGCAAACACTTTTTTCCTTAGCTTTTGTCATCCAATGACTGGAACTTTAGGAAAAGTTAAATACTGTACGAGTGTACAAAAGTTTGTGTGAGAATTGGCTCTGCTAGCAGTGGAACACGAGCTACATGTAAAGTGATCTTTTAGTTTCTTCATGGCAGAATCTCTTAGCTTGCATGCATTTTCCTGCATGTTAAATTTCGAAAATACTAACAATTTTTTAATAATATTCACTAAATTACGGTGAATACTATAAAGTTCTGCTCCAGGACAATTTTATAACTTATGCCAACTCAATTGGATAGTAAATATAATACTGAATCCAAGAGATGCACTTCAATCAATAGGATAACATAAGCCTTAAATATATCAAGGGGATCACACTTAATAAATACACATTACACAAAACTGTACTTCAACACCTTTATTTCATCTTTTTTAATCAATGGGTTTACCATAAAAATGAAACTAATGTAGTTTATACGTTTTCCCTTCTAGAATACCATGATAGGCTTGTCTAGAAATCAAACATGAACTTCATTCATTTTGAAAAGAAAAAGCATGAACTCCATTAACTCTATAAGTCCGTCAGACCCCAAATGAGGACTATATTGTATCCAAATGATTTTGTATGCCTCTCAAAGCAAGTTTTAGGGCCCGTTTGGCCAAAGGAAAAACATAGGAATTTTGGAGGTTAGAATTCCTATAGGAAATTTTCCTTTGTGTTGTGTGGAACAAAGGAATTGGTATCCTACATTCCTTCGAAACTTCTATAGAATGGGTTATTCCATGGTAATTTTGGAAGAAACCAAACTTGAGTCCTACCTCATGGGTTCTTCTCTTTCTGTCTACAGTTTCTGTGGTTCTCATTTGCACTTTTCCTGTGGTTTTGTTTGCTTTAGGAATCAATGTATATTCATATGCTTCGAATTCATTGTTACAAACGGGGCCTTAACTAATGAAGTATTCAAGCTAATTAGCTTCACTAAATTGATCACAATATGTCGCCAATAATCAAGTTAAATAGTGTCACTTAGTTATTGCTTCAAGATACTCGTAGTACACTTCTGGTAAAGCATGCATGGATATATACTCGATCCGTAAAGAAATATAAGAGCGTTTAGATCACTACTTATTTCTTTACAAAGGGAGTACTTACTAACACATGGGAGATTAGCATGCAACAACACATGAATGCCTAGAATTTAAAGAACGGAATTGCCCATGAAGAAAGCCTAGTTCATAACTTCACATGCATTAGGCTAACCCTAGCAAGCGCCTTGTCTCTCCATAGTAGCAAGAGAAAGAGATGTTATAATATTTTCCCAATATTGTTTTTAGGATTTCACCATTTTTAGCGCCCTTCTATGTAATAATACATTAATACGTTATTTTTTTTACTAAATAAGTAGTTTCAAAATGTGCTTTGTGGAGATTTGTTTGGAAATAATATGTGGTTTAAAGTTTAAAAACAGCCAAAACAGTTCTCCCAAGAAGATTTTAGTTCATATACTAGTGCATGCACACTAAACCTATTTATGCTTGACATATTACATCCTGGATAAATTTTTGAACATAAATTACTTTTGTATACCTAGATTATATAGTTTTTTTAGGGATAGTTTATAGAGTTTTACAAGTGAAATTAACCCCCCAAAAAACTGCTATCCATGTTTTGTTAAAATGGAAAAAAATTCCATAGTACTTAACTGATAACCCTAATTAATCAAGTTGTCACTTGTGATGAGTCCAACACCAAATTGGACATAAAAAACAAAATATCATGAGATTTCAGTTTGATGAGGCAGTTGCTTCATAAAATCAATCGTACACATGCACATATGTAGCGTATGTATATGTGCGTCACGTCGAGGGTTGGAGGTCAGCTAGATCGATGTACAGTGCGTACCGTGGGTGCTGCGTGTTCTTGACGACCTTCTGGCCGTACTTGCGCCACTTGTAGCCGTCGTCGAGCACGTCGACGTCGCTCATGGTCTTGAAGCAGAACCTCGGCTCCCGCACCTTCCGCCGCGCCTTCGCCCCTCCTCCCCCCGCCGCCTTCTTCATCCTCACCGCGCCGACCCCCATCCCCGCAGCCGCCGCCGCCGACCCATGTGACCGTCCACCGCTTCCACTTCCACCCCCCGCCCCGCTGCTAACCGCCATGCCCGTCACCGCGCCCTTCCCCATCTGCCTTTCTCGATCAGCTTCCTCGCAAGACCTAATTGAGCAAATAAGAATATTAATTAGCATATCAAACATGAGGACTAAGAGAGAGAGAGAAGCAAGTGGGAGGGAGATCGATCATCGATATTACTACCATGGATGTGGAGGTGATGACCTCGGGGGATGGATGGCTCCGGCATGAGCATGGATGTGGTGAAGGGCGGGAGGGGCGCCGGGGATAGTGGAGGAGGACGAAGCGGTGGTGGTTGGGTGGTCTAGTACGAGGGGGCTGTAACCTAGGAGGCCATGGTGGTGGGAGAGGCCGCCGTTCAGAGGAGGATCGGACGGCTGAAAGCTGAAGGTTATGGCGGTCGCGGTGCCGCCGGCCGTCGTTGCGCCCGTGGAGGCTGCTTGGCCGTGGGCCAGCGCCATCGCCGCTCCCCCTGGTGATGGGAACATCATGTCGATCTCTTTATCTCTCTAGCTTTGCTGTGCTTGAGCGTTTGCTTGTGTTGTGGACTTGTGGTGATATAACTGGTGTCGTAGGGACTTAGGGCCGACGACTGACGGGGAATGATTTGGTGAAAAGCTTGCGTTCGGTGAAGGGTTTATTATCCTATCTTAGCATCATTTTATCTCTGTCTATGGCATTATATTTAGTTAATTAGGTCTGGCTACGCATCGGTCACACAGATGAACCGTTTATCTTGGTGGCACGGTTAAAACTGATGTTACCCATGATTAAAGAAAAAGTCGAATTGCAAACCAACCTGTGGTTGGACGGTTAGAGGGATAGTGATATCCCTAGTCCATCAAGATGCGCTTTCAGTGTGAGGAAATGTTCCCGTTGACGACGAGGCGTCTACGGTGACTTCGTAAATCTCAAAATGATATGCCGGCTCAGTCTCTCGAAGGTGCTCATAGGGGTAGGGTGTGCGTGTGTGCGTTCATAGGGATGAGAGCATCTCCAGCCGTTGCGCCCCAAGACGCGTCGAAAACCGCCGCCTGGGGGCGATCCGGCGCTAGTTTCGGTTTGGGTGCCAGTGCGTTCCCAGTGGCCGCCCCCCAGGTCGCCCCAGGCGCCGATATCGACCTAGTTTCGGCGCTTACAGCCCATTTTCGGCCCATTTCGGACGCAAAACGGTCCAGACTCGACGTGTTTCGGCGGCTATTGAAATAGAATCACATAGTCGTAAATAAAATTACAGTTTCACATACGATAGATAGATAGATAGTTCACATATATCCTACGATAGATAGATAGTTCACATAATCTTATCCTAGATAGTTCACATAGTCTGCTCCTACGAACTACTACTACTCGTCATTCTCCGACTCGGACTCTGCCTCGGTGATGTCCTCCTCCGACGTCTCAGCGTAGGCGTCAAGGAACCGCTCGTCGGTGGAGTCCCAGGAGGACGCATCTCCTAGATTGATGTTGAATTTAGCGACCGCCTTCCGCGCTCGCTTGTCCTCGCGATAGGCCGCTCGCTCCTCCCTCCTCTTCTTCCTCTCCGCCCTCTTCTCGGCCAAGAGCTGGTGCTCGTTGATGATGTCTTGCGGGAAGTTTTGGCGCCACGTCGCCATGGCTTCTTCGTCCATCTCGGCCAGGCTGAGACGGTGCGCCCGCCTATGGTTCTTTCGACGATCGTCGTCGGTGATAAGCCGCGGGGGAGGCGCCAACTCCTGTGCCCGCTCCCGCGTCGGCACGTCCGTGAAGTACATGTCCCAACTGGAACGCCGGAGGCGCCACGCCGCAACGTCGTACGCGCGGGCGCCCTCCTGAGCGGTGTCGAAGGTTCCGAGTCCGAGGCGCACGTCGCCCGACCGAATCTCGGCGGAGTAGGTGCCGGACGGACGAACGCGGACGCCGCGGTAGCCCGCAGCTCCCCGGCAGTGAGTCGGCATGGGGGCGCAGTGCGTGGCGGCGACGAAGCAGCGAGCAGCGGAGGAAGCGGTGAATCGCGTGTGGCAGTGTGGGAGAGTGCGGGGGCGATGATGCTGCGGCATGGCGTTCACCGGCGAGGTGGGCGGCTTTTATAGCCGGAGCTCGGGCGGCGAGGGGCGCATGCCAGGCGACGCGACGGTTCGCTGCGCGGCATCAATGGGTAGGCTGACCGGCGCTGCATCTCGGCAGTGCTGGGCATCAATGAAGGCGACGGCGCGACAGTGCGATAGCTTTGACATTGATTCCCGCGGGAATCGAGGCGATGAGGACGACGAAGCAGCGCGTCGTTGACAGGGCAGGCCCATCACAGTTCGCGCCAAAAACGACCCGTCCGGCGCCCCCAGGCGACCCCAGCGCCCCGGGTTCGGGTTGGGTCCGCCGGCGCCAGTTTCGGCCCAATCCGGCGAAAAAGGGTTCCTGGGGGCGCGACTGGGCCAATTTTTCGGCTCCGGCGCCGAAAAAGTGTCCTGGGGGCTGTTGGGGGCGTGGCTGGGGATGCTCTGAGTGTATGCACGGATATATGAGCACTTGCATCTGTACTGTGTTAAAAAAGACGAATCTGAGGCAATGTGGCTAAGCCGAGGTTTAAAAACATAGCAAGCGCGTTATGTTTACCCATTCGCTTGACTCAGAGTGCATGCTCGTTTTGAAACACGGTACAAATTCTAAAACGCATATGCTCGCAAATACAAGCAGACCGAGCCGCCGCAAAATGATGGGTCTCCTTCCATAACTTTCCAATTACGAGTACGAGAATTGAAAGACATGAAAATTCTCAATTCTCTACGGCGTCTAGTAGATAGAAACAAGAAAATCAGAAGAATCTTTCTCTCTATTCACTATCATTCCGCGTCTTCGACTTCTATTAGTTTCTTTTCTTCTTTAATGCAATAGCTATAGTTTGATATAAGAATCCATTTCTCAAAGTAATGGAAACCATTCTCTTATAGGAAATGGTTCGAAAATCGCTATTCCACCTTTTAGGGAAAAATGATACCTGTGAAGATCGTGCATTTCAGTCAAATTCAGATCCATTTTTCGAGTCCATGATTGACGAAGTTGCCGAAAAGATTGAAATAAATTCAGAAAAATACGAGCATCAATGTTAAATTTAGGACTTGAGCTGAGTGGGTTGGTTCCATCCAAAGGAACCTAAGTATCTAACTCTATGCACCACTATAATTCACGCAAAAATTACACCGAACTCTAGTATTCTGACTAAAAGTTGTGACTTTCACCTTGTCATAGGCTCGTAGCTTGGTAGTTTAAGGAGGCGCTTGTATCTTTAATTCTTTATCCACTAAGGAGTAAGGATCAAACTCGAAGTTTAACAATGGTCGAAGGTAAGGTGGTGATGTTGTTATTGAAAACGCGAGGGTCACTGTCGCACCAAACCTCCCATGTGACAAAAATGTTGAGGGAGTTTATGGCCTTTCCATGCTCCTAGTTCATGGCCTTTCCTTAGATGCAAGTAATCCTTTCCATGCTCCTAGTTCGTGTGTCTTTGGTTTGAATCCTTCTGATCTACGTTATTCTTCATCGGCGGCGATTGCTATTCTGGGGTGCTGGTCCTATGGAGACTTAGCACGACGACTTCCCAATTGTCTACTACAACAAGGTGTGCCTGGCTCCGGTGATGGAGGGACGATGACGACGGCGCGCTTTCGATTCGCTTCAGTGCTTGTAGTCGTCCCTAGGTGATCTACGGATCTGGATGTAATTTTTATTCCTGCCGTTCGTTGTACTGCCATAATCGAAGAAGAATTGTTCGGAAATTTTCCCGCAAAAAAAATCCCTGAAGCATCGAGTCCCCATGCCTTGGCCGTTGGCAGGTCATTCCATGAATTAGTAACGGTGGTGATTTTGTCCTCCTTTGGTCTTTCAAAGTCCAGTCTTCAATGTGACTGGTGCGAGGTCGGTTGGCGAACAAACATGTGGTTGGATGGTTAGGAGGACAGTGATATCTCTGTTAAGATAGATCTAGCGTGTCATGTACACGTACCTTGTACGTATGTAATTGCATATGATGATTGTTATATATAGAAAGACGTGGAGAGACTTTGCCCCACGAAAAACCCTAAACCCTATTCTCAAACTTGGTATCAGAGCCTACCGTAGCCGCCGCCGCCGCAGTTTTTCTCGCGGCCGCCGCGATGTCCACCGTCCCGGCAGCCTCGATGCCCCCTCCTCCGCGCTCACGCTCTCCACCCTCTCTGTGCCTGCCCCGGTCGCCCCGGTCATCGCCCCACCTGTCGCGTCGGCTCCCACCCCCGTCCTTCCGCCCATCGCGGTCTCGCTCGACCGCAACAACTTCATGCTGTGGAGGGCCCTTGCCCTTCCCAACATAGCAGGAGTTCGCCTCCACGACTTCCTCGATGGCTCGGCCGGCCAAGGCGCCGGCGCCGATCGTGACGACAGGCACCGGCGACGCCGCCCGCACCGTGTCCAACCCAGAGTTCGAGCAGTGGTGGACGCTGGATCAGAAGGTCCTCGGGCATCTCCTCGGTTCGTTGAGCGTGGAGATCTCTGCGCAGCTCATCGGCTGCAGGACGGCGGCCGCTGCCTGGGCGGCCGTGCACACCATGTTCGCCACCGAGAACAGCGCCGGAGTGCGTAACCTCCGGCGCCAGATCCATGCGCTGATGAAAGGAGATTGCCCCGCCGACGAGTATATGCAGAAGGTCAAGGCCCTTGCTGATTCGATGGCCGCCAGCTCTCCTCTTCGCGATGATGAGATCATCGACTACATGCTGACCGGCCTCGACTCGGCGTTTAACCCTATCGCTGCTTCAATGAACTTCGCGGGCGTGCCTATCATGTTTCCCGCGTTCTACTCCAGTGTCCTTCACTACGAGGCCCTTCAGCAGCAGCAATCGGAGGTTGAGGATTGGTAGTCCTATGCCAATGCCGTGTCCCGACCGCTCTACAACAACACCTCTGGCCGCACTCCCGACTCTGGACGCCCAAGTGGCGGCCGTCCTTTCGCCGGCTCCTACCTGCCAGGCTCGGGCGGCTATGGCCCCAGCCAGGGCAGCGCCCCTGGCCGCAACAACAACAACACCGACAGCAACGGCCGCAACGGAGGAGGCAACAGAGGAGGCAACGGGGGCGGCCGCAACCGGCGCTGGCGTCCCTGGTGCCAGATATGCAAGAATTGGGGGCACAAGGCGAGCGACTGTTGCAGGCTTGCAGCTGCTATGATCATGACAACCGCGCCGCCAACTCCGCGTCCACGCCCTCCTCCCATGAGCCTCCGCACTGGATCCTAGACACCGGTGCGACGGACCACCTGACGAATGATCCCGACCGTCTACACTTCCATGAGCGCTATGGCGGGAAGGATCAGGTGCAAGTAGCAAATGGTGCATGTTTGTCTATTTCGCATATTGGTCATTCCACTATACCCGGTTCATCTCTTCGTTTACGCAATATTCTTCGTCTACCACATATTCATCAACATCTCCTATCCGTTTATCGTCTTGTCCTTGACAATGATGTTTTTGTGGAATTTCACCGTTTCTTTTTCCTTGTTAAGGTCACGGTCACGAAGAAAATCCTTCTTCACATTAGATGTCATGGCGGACTCTACCCCATCCCGTTTAGTCGCGTGTCGTCCTCCTCCAACCGCCAAGCGTCTCTTAGCGACAAGACCACCCCGTCCCAGTGGCACCAGCGGCTCGGTGATCCCTCGAATAATATTGTTCAAAACATTGTTAGGAATAATGATTTAGTGTGTTCTTATGAACGTCAGGCTTCAGTGTGTGATGCTTGTCAGCGTGCTAAAAGTCGACAATTGCCTTATAATTTATCTCATCATGTTTCCACTATGCCTCTTGAGTTAATTCATTCTGAATGTTTGGGGCCTGCTATTGCCTCTTCGGAGGTTATATGTACTATGTGAGCTTTGTTGACGATTATTCTCGCTTCTCTTGGATTTACCTCCTCAAGCACAAGTCTGACGTTGAGCAAGTGTTTTATTCTTTTCGGGCTCATGTTGAGCGTCTTCTCCACACTAAAATCATAGCCGTTCAGTCGGACTGGGGTGGCGAGTAACACAGACTACACCGTTATTTTCAATGCACTGGGATCTCTCATCGTGTGTCTTGCCCGCACACCTCTCATCAGAACGGGATTGCTGAACGCAAACACCGTCATCGTGTAGAAACATCTCTTGCCTTACTAGCTCATTCTTCTCTCCCATTACGTTTTTTGGATGAAGCGTTTCTTACTGCGTGCTACCTCATTAATCGCATGCCCACACCTGTTCTTCAACAAGATACACCTATATATCGTCTCCTTAAGGTGCAACCCGATTACAAGTTTCTTCGCACTTTTGGGTGCGCCTGCTGGCCAGTTTGTGCAAATATAACGCACACAAGCTTGCATGTGTTTGATCACGGGCCCAGACACCGGTACATTTCAGTTTTTGACAATTTCAACGTCACTACTTTGTTGCGTGTACACAACCGGAGCTAGAGGAAGGGGAGAAACACGACGACACCCGAATCGCAAACAGATCCACGGGTCAAATCTGTGTCAAACGCACCTCTCTATCGCCCGGGCCGGCCATCATCGGCCATTGCAACCTTTGAACGTCCCAAAGCTCTGGTGGTTCCCCGGCGATCCCAAACAAGACTATTTCCCACCTTTGGTGTCCAAAAAGCTCACCTGCCCCCTCAGCTTGGCAATCGATGGCAAAGTTTTCTGATGACCTGATGTAAAAGGCCCCGACCCCTTTTATAAAGCCAAACATTATTCTTGGTCTTTTGGACACACGTGATTCCCTCTTTTTGTACCATGGATTAATGCACGGTCGGCAGCATCGTATATACGAGTACATGCATATATAAACCCGAGTTGCAAAATACTACTCCCCTTTAATATACTAGAGTGCATCTCATGTATAAAACTGATGTTATGCTAGAGTACAATATTTTACAACATTATATTGGCCTGTTTGGACAACAAGTAGTGTTGAAAGTACTACTCCCTCCGGTCATTTTTACTCTGAATATTAGGTTTGTCTGAAGCCAATCTCATTCAACTTTGACCAAGTTTATACAAAAAATTATTAACATTCACATAAAAACACCAATATCATTAGGTCCATCTCGGAATATATTTTCATATTATATTTATTAGATATTATAGATGCCAATAATTTCTAATACAAATTTAATCAAACTTAGCAAAGTTTGACTTTCGTCAAATTCAATGTGCAGAGTAAAAAGGACCGAAGGGAGTACAACGGAGATGAAATTATCTATAGCTAGTGCTGTCCAAGTTTGGCATTGTCCGCTCAATACGAATGACAAGGAGGTTTATACTTTTTGGTTTTGTTTTGGAGAAGGCCTTGAAGGTTTATATGAGATGTTGGAAATTGGAACTAATGTATGATCATTAGATAGCTAGGCGATCGTATGAGTACTCAATAATGGAGCATAGAGAAGATTCGAGAGAGGGCACGCAGAAAAACGCAGCGAGCAAGAAGAGGATGATATCCAGACGATCGATCAGACATGTGCATGTGCACCCTAGCTGCGCATGCATGCTTTGATCGATCAAGCTAGAGAGCACTCGATCATCTCGTCTCCCATCCCACACGAGCGAGCACCTTTTCCACAGTGCCCGCACGATGGAGCCATCATGGTTGTGGCTAGCTAGCTCCATATACATCTCTGCTTTTGCCACTCCGCTGCTCATCATGAGCGGCCCATATGTACATACATTTCCGCACTATTGAGAAATACGTGATGTAGGATACGAAGAAGAAAAAAGCGTACACGTGATGTATATATTTCAGTAAGTTTGCCTCTCCTTTTTAAGTTTTCTGTGTAGCTTTGCTAGGTTTTCTTTTGCATTTTCGCTCGTTTGCTATAAGAGTAAGAGTGCTGCCGTCTTATTATTTTTTCCTTTTTGCACTGGCCTTTGTGTTTTTTTTCTAATACAAATGACGTGCACTACAAAGACTTTCTGACTATCATTGACAAGATCAAGCTCAGATAGAGAAGCAACGACAACGACGTGTCGGCAGCTCGTTCTGATGGTGGTAGTGGTCGTTTGATGGTCTTAGAATCTCGATGTAATTTTATGTTTAAGGTGCTTTGTACTTCCGTGAACTTTGATAGTAGTCTGGATCCTTTTAGAAAAAATGACGTGCACTTTGGCGCGTGCTGGTGAAAAACGTCTGACCCACGAATGCTTAACCAGGACAATCTACTGATAGATAAGTATCACGCAGCGATGAGCTGCATGCATGCATGCATGCATGATACTCCACTTGATGGCTGCATCTGCGACTATGGACGGATCTATTTAGGAGGTTGATTACAGTTAGGCGTGTGGCACGTGAGCTGATGATATGCTCTTGCCCCGGACCGGATCTGGTGAATCATGCTAGCCATCAGCCATGCACGTAGCGATCGACCTCCGCCCATCATAGCTGGCCATGCATTTCTCTTTACTGCACTGTCCCGTCAGTTAATTAATTTCAAATGTACTTGCCCAAGGATCATCTTACCGGAGATCAGAGCGAGCGGGACGGAACGGGCCTGCATGCTTCAGGTCCATCAGATAAATCTGCCGCCGGTGCACGGCGGGTATGGACCTGGTCAGAATAGTGGAGCACGGGTATCATGATTCATGACACCGGCCCGCGTGGTACGTGCTCGGATGTGATGGCGATGCCTGAGCAGGCCTGCCCGGCATGGCCCTCCTCAATCAGGCAGGCGGCCTGCTGGAATCTTTTTATTTTCATTTCTCTTCCCGGCTCCTGTCCGCTGAGTCATTCTCCTCTCCTGACAGGGGCAGGCTCATGCAGTCAGTCATGCCTCAGCTCGTCATCGGATCGTCCTGCGATGATCGCCATGCAAAACTACGATCAAAATAGTGGAGCGAGCAGAAAATTCGAAGGAAAAAACAGTGACAAGAATGTGATGTGGAGAGAACCTTTGCAGAGGAAAGCATGGCCGGCAAAGGTCTGATCCAAAAAAGAGTCAATTACAACCAAAATTAGCACTTTAGTGCTAAAACTTTAGGGTTTTTAGCGAGAAAAATGTATCGAGCAGGGTTTCACAAAAAAATAAAATAAAAATACAACACACCTCGTCTCCACCTTCCGGTCGTGACCCATGCCACACTGGCAAGCCTAATCAGCAAATCGTATTTACATGGCCGAGCCAATTTGTTTCACCACTTTCACGTTAGCATTAACGTGAGTACGTGACCATTTTCCCCAAGTTTCAACACCATTGGTGTAATTAACTATCTAAAAAAACCATGAAGAATCCAAACAAGTTGCTACTAATTGATAGAGTCAATTACACCACTCGTGCTCAAACTTGGCATGGATAGTCACTTGAATGCTACAACTTGTGATGTACATTGAGTTGTGTAAGAACTTGCCTCTGTAGTGCAAATACCGTGCAAAACTCATTTGCATACGTCTGAGGGGTTGACTAGTGTAAGTGCATCTAGTGCCCCTTAGTGATTTTGGTGTATTGAAGACTTATAGGTTAAGGCACTAATGTGTTTCTAAGTGTACACATGTTTTATAAGTCTGTGAGGAGTTTGATATTTACGTTGAAAGTCGACCCCTAAAAATGTATGTCTTCAGTTGAAGCCTTTGGTTTTCTTGAAGACTTTGAAAGTGAAGAAATTGGTGTGACCTTAAAGATTTGGATAATCATGCGATGATTATGAAGCATGAAGACTTTTGTTTTCGTAGTTTCATTTTCTCTTCCTTGAGTCATAGGAAACACCGTATTGTTAAAGGGGGTCGAGATAAAACTAAGGAAACATATTTCCATGTGATGCTCAACTCAAAGCCTACACTACTCAATCCTTTCGAGTGAAGCCATTGAAAATCTCATACAGTTCAGTCAATTTCTTCAGTGACAGAGACGAAGTTCTTCTGGTCTCTGAGGAATTTGTCCTGACTGAGGAGTTAGGTATTTGCCAGTGCGGATTGCCTACAAGTGAGGAACATGATAGCCCTCAGGAATTTGAGAGCTCAAATTTCCGTCCGTTGCTGTGCTATGCGCTAGCTGTCCCAAAATATCTTATCCACCTAACGGTCATATCATTTAAGGGCATTTATGTCTTATCATGTCGGGTTGCTCCCTAGGCTATAAATAGCCCCCGTACAACCACTAGCTGGTTGGCTGCTCCGAGAGAAACTGACACTTATCATTAGAGCAACCCATCCTCCGAGGACATTGAGCGAAAATCATCAAGTGAGGAAAAAACCAAACCCAAACACCTAAAACCCAAAAGTGATTGAGCATCACTGAAGAGAGTGTTTCTGTGTGGAGCCGGCGCTTGTTACCTTTGAAGACTGTGATCTTCCAGACGGTTAGGCGTCAATGGTCTAGAGCATCCAAGAGGAATTGTGGATCGCCGGGTGACCAAGTCTGTGAAGGTTTGGAAGTCACCTGTGAAGACTTACCACGAGTGATTGGGCGAGGTCTGTGTGACCTTACCTCAAGGGGAATACGGTGAGGACTTGGTGTCCTCAGGTTTAAATACCTAGCCGACCTAACCAGACGTATAATTGTACAACAGTTGGAACTGGTCTAACAAATCATTGTCTTCATCAAGCCTACTGGTTCTATTTCCCCAACCCTTTCATTTACTCACTCTTGTGTTGATAAACTTGATCTGTACTGTTTGAAGACTTTGACTGAAGACTTTCTCAATTTCCTCAACTCAATTTTATTCAGTCTCCAGTCCTCAGCCTGCTTATCCTGTTTACATGCTACTTGTACTATGTGCTTATTTTCATTTCATCATGATGACCATGCTACTGTCTTGTTATGCTTGCACTTGAGTATCTATTCCGCTGCTAAGTAGTTCGTTGCTCGGGAAATTCCTCAGTGATGAATTTGTAAAAAATCGCCTATTCACCCCCTCTAGTCGATATAACACACTTTCAATTGGTATCAGAGCAAGGCACTCCCTTGTTCTGTGTGATTTTGGTTTAACCGCCTAGAATTTTAGTTATGTCGACTACAGGTATGATCAAAGTCTCGGCTGGGTATCCTACCTTTGATAGGATGGAAGCAGACGACAAAGTAGCTCTTTGCCGGACCTTACTTTGCCGGGGCCTTTTGCCGTCCGCCGTTCATGCCTTTGTCGTCCGCTATGGCAGATGGCAAAGTAGCTGATTCCTGTAGTGCCCCTACTGGAAGAACAAGATGCGCATGCATCTTGAGGCAACTGATAACGATCTTTGGTACATTGTGGAAAGTGGTGTTCCATCCGTCTCTCCTTCCATGAATGCTGCTGATGTGAAGAAATTCAAGCAACTCGACTCTGAAGCGAAGAATATCATATGTGGCCATCTGAGCATAGGGCAGTATGGCAGAGTGAGTGCTTTGGAAACTGCAAAGCTTATGTGGGACAGACTGTCCAAGGTCAACGAAGGAGTCTCAACTCAACGTGACTCTCGAGTTGAAGTTCTTCACAACCTCTTCAACCGCTTCAAGAGAATTGACAATGAAAACGTTCAGCAAACCGTCGATCGCCTCACTGATATCTCAAACGAGCTACAATCACTTGGTGCTACAGACATCACAGACCACGAGGTGGTGAAGAAACTGCTAAGATCACTTGACTCCTCATTCGACACTCTGGCACTGATGATTCAAGAGCATGAAGACTACAAGTCACTTGATCCAGCTGATATTCTCGAGATGCTAAACACTCATGAGTTCCAACAAGCTGAGAAGAGAGATCTATATGGTCCAAGCTATGGTAGATCATGTGCACTGAAGGGGAAGGCAGTTTCCTCATTCGAAGGTGAAGATTCTGATAGCAGCCTTGGCGATCCTGAAGAACTAAGTCAGGAGCTGGCAATGCTCGCGAGGAAATTTCAGAAATTCTCAAGACGTGGTCGCTTTGGAAGATCTTCAAGAGGTGATGATGTGAGATCTGATTCCTCATCTCGCGATACCAAGAAAAGGACTTGCCATAAATGCAAGAAACCGGGTCACTTTATCACTGATTGTCCTCAGTGGGCAAAGGAATCAAAGGAGAAGAAATACAAAGATTACATCTCAGACGACTCGAAGAAAAAGAAGAAATATTCAAAGTCCTCATCATCAAAATCTTCAAAGTCTTCATCTCACAAGAAAAGCAATTCCAGGAAAGCTCAGGCATTCATTGGCAAGGAAATTGACTCAACTGAATCTGAAGAAATTGAGGAAGAGGAGGAATCGGAGGAATCCGACTCTGGTGTGGCTATCCTGGTTCTCGCTACCGCATTCGCCGGCAAGTCCATCTTCAACACTGAGGAAAATGACTTCCCCGACACTAGTGACGACGACAACGATGACTACACTCCCACCTACTGCTTCATGGCAAAAGGTGCCAAGGTACTCAACCGTTCCTCGTCTGATTCTAGTGAAGACGAATCCGATGAAAACCTCAAATCTACCTATTCCAAACTTGCTAAAATTGCCATAAAACAGCAAAAAGCCTTTGATAAGGTTCAAAATCTGCTAGAAAGAAGTGATGACCTGTTGGGTGAAGAAATAGATCGATCTAAAATCTTGACTGAAAATCTTCAAAGACTTCAGTCCAAGTTTGATAACCTTCAGGATAATCATAACACTCTCTTATCTGATCATGAGAAGCTTTCCTATGAATTTCTTCAAAGAAAGCAAGATCTTGAGAAGCTAAGGGAGAGTTATGAAGATCTTCAGAAGGAACGCGATTCATTGCTTGCTCAACAGATCAGCGCTGCTCAGGAGGAATTCATTCCACCATGTCTTAAATGTATTGAACGTGAAACTGCAAATTCTTCACCTGAAAGTTCAAATGCTTCTACTGTTACAAATTCTTCAACTATTTCTGTGGTGATAATTTCCTCAACTGAGGAAAACACCGATGCTACTGACGAAAATGCAGGGTTGAAGGAATTGTATGTGACATGCATGTACAAAAGTCTCAAAGGTCATCACACTCTTTGTGATGTGCTTAAAAAGCAGATTCTGAACAGGAACCCTAGGAAAGAGGGTATTGCCTTTGAGAGGAAACTCAATGTTGATGGGACCTACTGGAAACGTGAGCAGTATCCCAAAACCTCATGGGTTGCTGCAAAAGGACCTCCCGTAGATCCATCTACCTTATAGGGCTTTACTTGTGAAACTTCACATTCTTCTGATGAGTCATTTGACTCCAACTATAAACTGTTCAAAAATCAGAATGGTGAAGTATTTGCTAGATATGTTGGAACTAACTGTAGGAATGGTCCCCCTATGAAGAAAATCTGGGTCCCTAAGAGGCACCTTGAAAATCTTCAAGTGAATGTCCTCACGACACCACATGTGAAGAACAGGAACCCCAGATCAAATTCTTCATACGGATCAAAATCTTCATATGGACAAAATTCCTCAAGAGGATCAAATTCCTCATATGATCATCATCATGCTAACACATCTGTTTCGTAGGGAAGGAATAATTATTATGAATATGTGCATTACTCTTCAAATCATTATGTTCATAAGTCCTCAAAGAATTTCTCTGCTTACTCATATTCATACTCTAACCCCTCTCCTGTGAAACAAAGTGCACTTGCTTCAATGCCGCCATTCTCAATTGGTGCTCGTCGAATGATGAACTCTTTGCCACCCCTCCAGATGTGGGTGGTGAAGAAAAAGAACTAATCTCTTATGCAGGGTCATGTCTCCAGACGAACTTAATTGCGGGAGACCTGAAAATGCTTGAAAGGATGCAAGCTAATCATGCAAAAATGATTCATTCGTTTCTTATGCATATATTGCTTTTATTGATGAATTTCATTTTGAAGAAGTTTAAGTCATCTTCTTCACAATGAAGCATATGAGTTGTAAGATGTACTAATTCTTCTACATGATGACTCTTTCAAAGCTACTGAGTGGGTCCTCGACAGTGGATGCACAAATCACATGACCGGTGACAAGAACGTACTGATGGACTCTGCTTTATCTCCATCTCAACTGAAGCATATCACCTATGCTGATAAAGGAAAAATCAAGGTATTGGGCCTAGGTAAGGTTGCAATCTCAAAAGATCGACACATGGACAAAGTCATGCTTGTCGAGTCTCTTGGATTCAATCTCATGTCTGTCTTAATGCTTCATGATCTTGATATGGTTGTTGTTTTTGGCAAATATAGTTGTGTTGTAGTTTTAGAATCTGAAAATTCCAAAGTCTTTGAAGGCTTTAGGAGAGGAGACTTGTATATTGTTGATTTCTCTACAGGACCACAGCCTGCCACATGTCTACTTGCAAAAGCTTTAGAAGGATGGTTATGGCATCGACGACTTGGTCATGCTGGCATGAGGAACTTGCACACGCTTGTGTAGAAGAAGCATATCCTTGGAATTGAGGGTGTCAAATTCCTCAAAGATCATCTTTGTGGGGCTTGCAAAGCTCGAAAGATGACCAAATCCAAGCACCCCTCGAAGACTATCATGACTACCACTCGTCCTTTTGAATTGCTTCACATGGACCTCTTCGGCCCTACACATTACTCTGCATTCACAAATGCATCATCTCCTTATGGCTTTGTCATTGTTGATGACTATTCTCGTTATACTTCAGTACATATCATCACATTTAAGCATGAAGTGCGGGAAATCTTCAAGCGATTTTCCTCAAGGGCCTCGATGAATTTCGGTGTGAAGATCAAGCATATCCGGAGTGACAATGGGACCGAATTCAAGAACACTGGTCTTGATGACTATCTTGATGAACTTGGTATTACTCATGAGCTATCTGCCCCATACACTCCTCAGCAGAACGGCGTTGTGGAGCGCAAGAACACGACTCTTGTTGAGATGTCTTGCACCATGCTTGATGAATACAAGATGCCTCTTCGGTTCTGACCTGAGGCTTTCAACACTGCGTGCCACATCATCAACAGGGTATATCTTCACAAACTCCTCAAGAAAACCTCATATGGACTACTCACTGACAAGAAACCCAATGCAAGTTATCTCAAAGTCTTCAATGCTAAATGTTGGGTTAGAGATCCTCACCACAATTCCAAATTTGCACCGAAAGCACATGATGGTTTTATGCTTGGTTATGGAAAGGACTCGCACACCTACATAATCTTCATCAATCATCTTCACAAGATTGTTGAGACTGTAGATGTGCGGTTCGATGAAACTAATGGCTCGCAAAGAGAGCATCTGCCTCCTGTGTCAGGTGAAAGACCTCCCGAGGAATCCATCAAGTTCAAAGCTACTGAAGATATCATCCCCATTGAAGAATCAGCTGAAGAAGTCATTCCTGACAATGAAGAAAATCATTCTGGTGCTCTTGAAGAAACTGCTGCTGAAGAAAATGCTCAACCAGACCAAAGTTGTCAACTAGCTCATCCTCGTGTCGCAAAAGAAGTGCAGATCAAGAAAATCATCAACGACATCAATGCACCAGGTCCTCTCACACGCTCAAGAGCTTCACACTTATCTAAATTTTGTGGGCACTTTGCTTTTATCTCTATCACGGAGCCCATCAAAGTTGATGAGGCATTTCTGGAACCTGAGTGGATTCAAGCTATGCAAGAGGAATTGTATTAATTCGAGCTCAACCATTTGTGGGAAATCGTCAAGCGTCCAGATCCTCGGAAGCACAATATCATCGGTACCAAGTGGATCTATCAAAACAAGCAAGATGAAAATGGCCTTGTGGTGAGGAATAAGGCTCGTCTCGTAGCTCAAGGCTACACACAGGTTGAAGGAATTGACTTTGATGAAACCTTTGCTCCTGTTGCTAGACTTGAAACTATTTGCATATTACTTGCTTATGCTAACCATCATAATATCATCTTATATCAAATGGATGTGAAAAGTGCATTCCTCAATGGTAAGCTTGAGGAAGAAGTGTATGTTGCTCAACCCCCAGGTTTTGAAGATCCTAAACATCCTGACAAAGTCTTCAAACTCAACAAGGCCCTCTATGGCCTCAAGCAGGCCCCTCGGGCGTGGTATGATACTTTGAAGGAATTCCTCACGAAGAAAGGCTTCAAACCCGATGTACTTGACCCAACTCTTTTCACTAAATCATATGATGAAGAATTATTTGTGTGTCAAATCTATGTGGACGATATTATCTTTGGCTGTACTGATGAACGTTACAGTGATGAATTTGGCTAAATGATGCGTGAAGAATATCAAATGTCCATGATGGGAGAGCTGAAATTCTTCCTATGCCTTCAAATTTGTCAACAACGCAATGGCATATTCATATCTCAAGAGAAATACCTCAAAGATGTTTTGAGGAAATTCGGCATGCAAGATTGCAAAGGCGTCAAAATCCCTATGCCCACGAATGGCCAACTGTGCACCGATGAAAATGGTAAAGATTTTGATCAAAAGGTATACCGCTCCATGATTGGCTCTTTATTGTATCTATGTGCATCTAGGCCAGATATTGTGCTTAGTGTTTGCATGTGTGCCCGATTTCAAGCTACACCGAAGGAATCACACCATAAGGCTGTGAAGCATATTCCTCGATATCTAGCTCACACTCCAACACTTGGATTAGGGTATCCCAAGGGCCCTGATTTTGATCTCATTGGATATTCTGACTCTGACTATGCCAGTGATCGAGTGGATCGCAAGTATACATCCGGCACATGCCATTTCCTCGGACGATCCTTAGTATCTTGGTCCTCGAAGAAGTAGAACTATGGATCACTCTCCACTGCTGAAGCTGAGTACATAGCTACTGGTTCATGCTGTGCTCAATTACTGTGGATGAAGCAAACCCTCAAGGACTATGGCGTCAACATGAAGAATGTGTCACTCTATTGTGACAATGAGAGTGCCATCAATAACCCAGTCCAGCACTCGAAGACAAAGCACATCCAGATCCGTCATCATTTTCTTCGCGATCATGTATTCAAGGGCGACATTTCCATCTACCACGTGAAGACTGAAGACCAGCTGGCAGATATTTTCACAAAGCCCTTGGATGAGAAGAGATTTTGCAAGTTGCGGTGTGAGCTAAATATTTTAGAATCTTAAAATGTTCTTTGAAAGGACACACATCCTAACTCTTATGCAAAATTGATGACTTTGATGCGCAACACATGAAGTAACGTTTTTCTTCAATCAATGAAGAATAACCCTCTAAGTGTGAAGAAATTAATGAAGAAATTGATTTTCAAAGCCCTACGACAATTGTACGCGGTGTCTGAAATCATCATTCTTATACGGTGGGTTATGCCACCACCCAGAGTTGAGATTTGAGTTTTCCTTCAATTTTCAAATTCCTCAAAATTTGCAATTTCCTCAACTTTCTCTGATGTTCATCATTGGATATATAGGGTGGGTCTATTCTCATAACACCCCTTAAGACCTTATTCTCCTAACAAAAAAGCTTATTCTCATAACACCCCCTCCCATCCCCGCCTCCTTGCGCGCCAGCGCCACTGCGGCCGGCGCCGTCCCCCTCCCCTCCCAGCCTCCTTGCGCGGCAGCGCCCTGCGGCCGGCGGCGACCCCCTCCCCTCCCAGCCTCCTTGCGCGGCGCGCCACTCCCCTCCCCTCCCCGTCTTCTTGCGCAGAGCGCGCGCGGAGCGAACGGCGACGCCCCCTTCTCCCGATCTTCTTGCGCGGAGCGCCGCCGATGCACTCCCTCGACGAGGATTCTTCCGCGGCGGCGGTTAGGAAGCGACGCCGCCCCTCACCTTCGCCCCAACACCACTGAATTGATCTAGGTGCGCCGCCGCCTCGATTGAGCGCCCTGTTAGCTACACCCCTGCCACAGATCCGAGCCTATGCCCTAGGAGATCCGCCGCCGTTGACCCAGCTGAAGCATCCGGCCTCGGTTATGCATGGCAGGGGGAAGAGAACTGCAAGTATGCCTTCTCCAGCAACCTCGCAGTCGTCGTGGATGCGAACTGCAATGGTGCCCATCCAGCCTTCTCCCGCGACAATGGCAAAAGTTGAAAAAGCCCATGAGTTCCTGCAGCGGAGGTGGAATGCACGCCAACAGCAGGCCGAGCTGCATCTGCAGAAGGAGAGAACTGCTCTCAGCAGGAAAGTCACGCTTGCAGATAATGTAAGAAAATCACATACCCAACCCCCCCACCTCCAGTTGCAGTGCCCCTTTTATCACCATGCAGTGCCCTCTTGCGTCAACTACAGTGCCATGTATCTCCCAGTAAAAAAACAGAAAGATACTTCGAAAAAATGAAAATGCGCTATGGCTGAACAATGCAGTCCACCATGGCCTACATATGTAGAGCGCTGTGGCTTAAAACTGAAGTGCATTGTTTCTTCATGTTAACTCCCAGTGCCCCAGCTATAGAATGAAAAATTGAAGTGCAATTTCTCCAGTTGCATATATAATGATATATAGTACGAAGATGCAGTTCATTTCACTGTTAGCGTGCATAACGCTTTGGCTTAATACTGTGCAGAAAATTACTATGCCTCCAAACCAGAAGATACCTCGATTGATTCACAACACAAAGCCCCTGAACTGCATTGGAAGAGAAGAGTGGGAGATGGCTGGATGGATAACACCTGAAATACCTAGGGGTTTCTTTAACACAACAAACAGAACTACGTACTCGGTGGAGGAAGATGTAGAGGATAAAGATGAAAACAATGAACCAAACATCACTCGAGATGGAGAAGGCAGTGAAGCAAAAAGCGCGCAAGATGAGGAGGACGACGATGATCTGCTCTTCATGGGGGAGCATGCGCAGAAAGATGATGATGAGGATGATGATGAAGAGTAAATCATAACAGTTATGCAGCCAAGGTACACGCGTGTCTTTGAAACATTTGGCCAGCAGATCAGAACGGATGATATAGCACCTCCACAAGCCAATGTTGAAACCCAGCAAGTTCGGCAAGTTCATGAGCAAACGATTCGTCGACGAAGAGACAGTGGAATTCCACCCAGGCCGCCTACTGCGCAACAAAAGAATCGGAAGCAAAATCAAGGAGAGGCACAAGCAACCAAAAAAGTAAAGTTCTCAACACTTCTGCCTCCTCGCAATCCTAAATTACACAGATCTGTGGTCACTCCTCCATGCCCAATAAACATCGGTGAGCTGCAAACACCGTTAGAGAAAAAACAGTACACGCATGTAAGCTTGTGTGCAGAATGAGAACATGCTCCAAGAACTTGTGCCTGTGAAAGGTATGCAATTCACATCATACGCTGCGGCGCGAGACTTCTACAACACGTATGGGAGGCATGCAGGCTTCGACACACGCAAAAACGGCGGATACAGAACAAACAGATACGTAGTGTGCTCAAAGGAAGGCAGAAGCAAGGAAACTATCACAGATTATGACAGAAAGCGAGAGAAAACATCAAAGAGGACTGGCTGCAAGGCGAGAATGAGATTGAAAAAAATCAAGGATGTGATTGTGATAGCAGAGATTGAGCTCAATCACAACCACAGGATGATTGAGAGCCCGGCTATGCTTCTGCACATGCACTCGCATAAGACGGATGATCCGTTACTTGATAAACTAGTGAAGGACATGCAGAGCGACAACCTGACGCACACGCAGATGATGTCAACCCTGTCAAGAATGTCAGGAGGGCTGCACTTGGGGCGCACTAGCCGTGACTGGGTGAACAGGTACGTTCACTAAACAAAAACGATATCTCGTCTATTTCATGCAGTTCGCTTGTGCATTTCTGTATGTCTCTAATGCTGCAAGTATATTATTATTTTGAACTGCAGGAAGCACCAATTCACGAGGGAGGAAACATAAGACGATGTGAAGAAACTCCTGGCTTTCTTTGAGAAAATGCAGCAAATAAACCCGGAGTTCTTCTATGATTACGACAAAGATGTCGATAACCGTGTGCGAAACATATTCTGGGCGAACGCGAGCTATCGGGGATCGTACGAAGATTTTGGAGATTGTGTCACATTTGACACGACCTACAAGACCAACAAGTTCCACACGCCTCTGGCCGTCTTCGTTGGAGTCAACCACCACCTCCAAAGTACAATATTTGTTGTGGCTCTCATCAGAGACGAAACAATACCGACTTTCGAGTGGGTGTTCCGGACGTTCTTGCGTTGCATGAACAACAAGCGGCCAATCTGCATACTTACAGGTATGCTAAAAAAAGAATGGGTTTGAATAACACTGCAGTTCACTGCCAAGTTTTGTAGTCCATTTCTTCCATCCAACGAAAAAATCAGCAAAAGCAGAAAAAGATATGCAGTTCTCTCAATAACTCACTGCTTGGCTTTTTCAAAAACATGTAGATCAATGCCCCTCCATGGATGCCGCGTTAAAAAGTACGCTAATAGGCACGCTGCACAAGTTATGCCATTGGCATATACTGAAAAAAATACAAGGATCACCTGTCCTTGCTGTACAAAGATTATGGGACATTCAAAGATGAGCTGACCTTAGTTCTCAACCACCCGCTAATGCCATCAGAGTTTGAACGCGCTTGGCATGAGCTCATGGAGAAGTATAATCTGCAAAATGATGAAATTATGAAGGCACTCTGGACAGACCAAAAAGTATGGATATCAGCTTACTACAAGGAGGTGTTCTGTGCACGGATGACGTCGACACAGAGAAGTGAAAGCATGAACCAGATCTTGAAGAGGAACTTTGTCAAGGAAAGAAACGACCTACACATCTTTGCATCGCAGGTGAATAGGTGCATCCACACAAGGAAGGGCGTCGAGCACGCGGAGACCATAGCTAACGACGTATATAACCAGAGCAAAGTTTTTAAGCTGGATGAGCAATTAATAAAACACTACTCGCTTTCTTGATTTTTGCTGTGAAAAACAACTACTTAACTGGTTTTCTTTGTTTCACAGACGGAAATAAAGACTACTACTCAGTTTGGTTTCAAGGTTCAGCTCTCCAAGATTTACACCAGGGTGGTCTTTGCTGACTTCAAGCAAACGCACTACCGCAGCACTGCATTCAGATCAGAGCAGTCCACTGACAACCCGACGAAATATTTGGTGCGCCACTACAACCGGTCTGATGATTTTGATTGGGCAAGACACGAGTTCCAGGTAGTTGCTGATGTGACGAACGGTATCTACGAATGCGAATGCAAGCTGTGGACACACACAGGTCAATGAGACAAGAAAAAAATAAGCACACAAAAAACATAATGAAGTTCACTTATTGCTAGTAGCAAAAAATAGATGAAAACAAAAAAAACCTTAGTGAAGTTCACTAGAAGAGAAAAACCAGGACGTATTTATAATGCAGTTCACAAACAAAAATTGAAATATTGCATATTTATGTGAAGTTTGCTGACACGAACAACCGAAAAAATTCTTTTGCTGCAGGCCTGGTCTGCGTGCACATCATTTGCATGTTAGATCAGCTGCGGGTGGACAAGATACCTGAAGAGAACATATTGAAGAGATACACACGGAACGCACACAAAAATGCAACTTTTGACCGCATAGACTATGAGCAAACTGCTCCAGATGGGAGTTCGATGTTCTGCCGTAGGAGACTACTTGCAGAAACAGCGATGGACCTGGCAAACAGGGGTGTCAAATCGGATAGAGGGTACAACAGAGATTTAGCTGGGATGAGAGCACTCATACAAGAAGTCGACCTACTAAACGAAGAAGAAGAAGCAGAGAACATCAGGAATGCGCGGAGTGAAGAACAAGGAGAGGAGCGCGAACATGCCGCTGATGGTGCAGCTCATAATATGGATGACACAATTCTTCCCCCACCCGTTTCAAACACAAAAGGGAGAAAGAAAGAGAGCAAATCAGCCAATAAAAAAGCTCCATCAAATGAAAAATGTCCTGAAAAAAATAGCAGGCCTGAGCCAGAACTGGGCAGCGAAGGAAGACCACTGGGGGTAAGGATGTGCAAATCATGCAATAAGATTGCGGGACACAACTCAAGAACATGTAAAGAGAGGCTGAAAAAAATCCAGGCTGAAAATGCCGCCATAGATCACCAAGCTGACCAACAAGATGATATGACAAAGAGAAGGCTATGTAGCGTCTGCAACAAGAGAGAGAAGCATAACGTGAGAACTTGTCCAAATAGAACAGAAGAAAAAGATGAAGAAGATGACGAAGAAGATGCTGACAAAGAAGAGAACAAGTAAGAGAGCGAAGCTGATGTAACTGAAGAGGAAGATGAGGAAGCAGAAGAGGAAGATGAGGAAGAAGAAGAAGAAGATGAAGACATCGAAGAACCATCATCAAAAACGAGGGGGAGAGGCAGAATGCAGAATCCAGCGCGTAGGCAAGCATCACAGTCGCACGGTCGCGTTACGAGGGGTAATGCGAACAACAAGAGCAAAACAGAAGCAGCAACAACCATTGAAACAAATGCAGTGCACAATTTGAGAAGAAGCAGCAGGAAAAGGACACAGATCAACACATATACAGTTTTACCTTTTAAAATATATTAACTTCATCCTTTTATATATCATATCGTATATAAGATATAGCTTGTGTTCAGTGGACTGCAAAAAAAGAATTCAACATGTAATATTGAAGTTCAAAATGAATAGATATAACATAAAACAGATATACTTTGTGATCAATGTGCCGCGGGGTATGCTTGATAAAATGCAGTTCTCTTCTATATGAAAGAAATAAGATGAGAATGTCATTCTCAGAATGCGGTTCTCTTCTATATGAAAACCCTGAGATCAGAATGTCATTTTGAGAATGCAGTTCTCTTCGTCGTAAAGAATCTGAGATGACAGTGAATCAATATAGAATGCAGTTAGAACAAAAATCTATAGAGTGAGACTAGGCTTCACGTACAGTGCAGTGCGTGTGTGGTGTGTTTAAAGCTTACAGTGCAGTCCGCTTCGAGTATACAGTGCAGTGCGCTTAGTGCAAAAAATGTAAAAATTGAGCTCTCGCTTAGCAGACACGGTTGATTTTCTGTCTTCTAATACATTTTTTCCAAAATTTTGAACCTCGACGACAAACACGTTGAATTCCTCTTTGCTGTCCCATGTGATAAGGTGAGATACAGTGCGGATACGTATATTTAAAAAAACATGGCTGCTACTCATATGAGTGAATGCAGTGCGCTACGAACATGTTACAATTCACAAGGAGGAATTGACTGAAAGCTCCATTATGTACATATTTGACATTATCGCTGTCTGCCACAAAAGAAAAACACAAAACTAACTAGACCGAAATATACAAAAGCACACAGCATGGTGTGAAAAAGTTTTGCAGATCGAGAACTACACACAGCGACCAAACATACTGTTTACAGAAAGTTTTGGAGCACACACGAAAAGACATCAACACATATAAAACGATCTGCTATCATTCTATGCCTCATCCTGCTCCTGCGAATCCAGTTTTGGAGAAAAGCCAAGAGAAATGCAGAGATTTCTTAGATCCTCCGGGAACTCGGTGACTACGACCATGTTATCAGGGTGGAACAAGATCTGGAACAAGAACTCAACCTTCCATTCCTCAACAGCAGCTTCCTGCGATGAAGCAAAAAAAATAAACAAAATACAAGATCATCTACAGAAAGAACTAACAAAAAAAATCAAAGAATGAGGGATTATTATTGGGTTAAAAAAAGATACTTACATTACGCTTTGCGAATTTCACAACAAAGCTTTTGCCATCGTAAAACTGAGCCATCTTCAGAACAAAGAAGCTGCACTCATTGGGGCCCTGCTCAGGGGCGCCCAAAAAGCTAGCTTTCTTTGAAACATCGACCCAGTCTACCGACTCCTTTCTCTTGTACTCCTTTTCTCCGTAAACCTTCTTCAACAATGCAGTCATCCTGATCATCTGGTGAAAAAAAATACACATCACAAAACTGTTGTACAACACGCGCATGGATGAAAAGAATAAGAAGGTGAAAAAGGAAAAAAATTACTATTTCAGTGCGGTCGCTGTGGTATTCAGACTTATGCCACCTCGTTGTTTGATCAAACGGTCCACTGTACCTCCTAGTGTCATGAATATCAAGGGTCTCGCGGTGCCTATTCATCGTGTATAGCGAGTAATGCTGGTCTTTCAAACGTGGTAACCGAATCTGATTTTGTTTCATCAAAATTGTTATGGGTTTGATGAGTGAAAAAGGATTACTTGAAAAAATGGGAGAGAAAATAAGTACATAAGGCTGAACCAGCAAATCTGATAACTTACTAATTTGCAATCAAGAAGGTTCTCATCATCACGAACAAAAACTTTGAACTGCTTTGCTGCATCGTCAATGTTAAACTTGCCGTGGACAAAAGGCAATGCAACATTTCCATCTTTATCTCTATCCGCGTGATCATTCATTTGAAGCACATACTGTGAGTGGGTAATTCACAAAAGAAGTTAATGCAGTTCCCCCTCAAAGTTCACTCTGGCGCTTAATGAAAAAACAGATCACACTTCTCTAACAGTATGCAGTTCACACATCTCCCAATTTGTTTCATTTAAGATACATGGGTTAAACACAATAATGTATGTAGTTCAGTACATTGCTAAAAATATATTATTAGACACTATTAACTGCAGTTCACTCCAGCAGAAAAAAGAAAAAAAGGGAAAAAAGAGAAATACCGTGATAAACAAAGGGGACAGAAGAACGCGTTCGCCAGATCGATAAACCACATTCATATGCTCGTCATTCTTCCAGTACCTAATGATATGATCCATCAATTCCGAGTCCATGAAACCAGCTCTGGTGAAAGTTAAGAACATGTAGTCCACATTCACAGTGTAGACTTCGACAGGATTTCTGTGCATGAAAAGCGCGCACCTGCACAAAACAAACGGCGAGGGTGGGGGATTAGGAACACAAAGGAAAAACACACAAACATTACACACATTAAAAATCAAAAGCGGGAAAACTAACGAAAAAAGAACTGACTCGCTGTATTTCTGCCTGAATGGTGTGCTCGTGATGAGTTGCAAGTCTTTCCTCATCTCCGCAAGATAGCTGAAACTCGCAGGCTTCAACTTCTGTACCGGAGATCTAAACTTTGATGGCTTCTGCACAGGCCTCTTATTTGATAGAACTAGTGCCTCGCTGTCGGTTGGGCGTTCCACAGCTGCGCTCCTGGTCCTCCTAGGCACTGGTGGTGGCTTCCCAAAATCATCATCACTATCTTCAGCATTCGGAGGGCTGACTGCTTTCTTCCCACGCTTGACCTTGACAGGAGATTTCTCAAGAGCTTTTTTCATTCGAAGGGCCGACGCCACTCCTCAACCTCTTACACACCGGTTCTTTTACAAGCTTAACGGGGGGTTCATCAAGGACAAAATTCTGAATCGTTGGAGTGTGAACCTGAGTTTCAAACAAGGAAATACCACCTTGGTGTGCGCCTTCGTCAAAGCCTGCACAAAAAAATGGATAATGAGCAAAATGAAAAGAATCATCAAGTTCACTAACGAAAGTCATTTTAACATGCAAATAGGGTTCTACTAAAAGCTTAACAAAAGTAGTGGACCTCCCCTTTCTGTATCACTGAAGTTCACTTAATAAAATGGTGTGTGACTGAAAAAATGTAATAACCTTCTTTAAAAATTAAAAGTGATATCAGGTCCAGACAGCAATGCGACGAGGTCAGCCAACTATAGAGCATCGCCTTCCTGATGTAGCCAATGTGCTCCTTCCCAAACTTGGCAATCGTTTCACCATCCCAGGTCTGCATGAATTGGAACATGTAAAATCCACAATCATGCCTGCAAGAAAACCAAGATAAACACATTACTAATGCAGTTCACTCAATAATGAAGTGCTACTGATGTTAGTAAAATAATATAGCTCCCTACACACAAAACCGAGGGAGAACAACTAATAACACATTAGTAATGCAGTTCGCTCAAGGGAAAGGTGCTTCTAATTTAGTAAAAACAATGCAGCTCACTTACACACAAAAACTGAAGGAGGAAAAAGAAAGGAGAACAAGTACAAACCCGTTTCCCTGTTGCGGGACATTAACATGAGTCAGCACGAAGCCGTCAAGGGTGGAAGGGTTCAACGGCTCATCGCAGCTTGCGCTGCCATCTTTCCAAACTTTTTTGATGTTCCTGACCATTTTCCTGAAGACAAGATTTGCAGGAGCACTGTCGGCGTCGTTCAATGAGTCGAGAAACTCAAAACGCTTCTCTCGCAGGTTCAAAGTGACCAAGCAGTAGTGGCCTATCGCGTCCTTCATTGTTGAGGGAGGAGGATCAATTGTTGCAAACATAATCTGAATTAAAAAAGAATAAAACAAACCAGATGAGAAAATAGAAAAACAGAAAACTTATTTTCAAGATGACGAAAATGGTCAAAATGCGTTACCAAGTTTTTCTTGTCCACACGTTCCTCTGCGCTTGAAGAAAACATCTTTTTCAAAGCCCTATTTGTGGCACCGCCGTTTCAAATGGAATTCTGCCAAAAAGACAAAACCAGAGAGTTAATGAAAATGCTTATAGCACAATAAAAATTGGATGAGGGATAAATATAAATTAATGAAAATGCTTACACATAGGTTGTACGGGACAATCATCGTTTGAGATCCTTTGAGCCTCTCAGCTAACATAGAGACTCCAATATTTGCGAGGCGCGTGCTCAGCGTTCCATACGACCAAAAAGACTCGCCAACCTGACCGATAGTAATATCACCAAACTCGCCCTTGAATGCAACTAGATGCCTTCAGACAAGAAGAAAAAAGCCCAGCAAAAAGTGATAAGATGGGTGTCCCTGAAAAAATAACATATTAAATAACCGGGGTGTAAGACAAAAAATGTCATACTTTTTCTTATTATCCCTCCTAGCCCTCGTAACAGCGTCATATAACTCAGTGTATCTTCTCATAAGAGCTGGATCAATGCTCGAAGGAGTAACAACAGGTAATTCCTCATCTGCATACAGAGTGGGAACGATATCAGAGAATAAAACAACACGGTCCATTCGCCCCGGGAAAGAACAAAAATAATGCAGTTCGCTTACCTTCGGTTTCAGAATACACTTCCTGCGGCTGCTCAGATCCATCTTCGCTGAGCCTCAAGTGATCCAGCACGGTAATATCATCGTCAAGCGATGCTTGATTGCTCATGTCCTGAGAGAGTCTTGGCTGTTCCTCTTCAGAACCAATCGAAACTGTCTCAGCTGGGACTTTGGTTGTCTCGGCTGGGAAAGCCAGATTGCCATCAGATTGCTCGGGGGCGCGAGGGACGACACAAAATTTCTCAGGCACCTCATCGCCAAGCAACAAAACAGTAGGCCCAACAACACCATCAATGCCAGCGGATGTCCCCGCAGCATCAAATCCAACTCTAGGAGATCCTTCTCTCTCTTCTGCCATTTCAACTGTAACACGAGGAGCTCCTTCTCTCTCTTCATGCTTATCACCATCCACAATATCCTCCCTTCCTTCTCTCTCTTGTGCCTTATCAGCCTCAACAGAACACTCCCCTCCTTCTCTACCTTCTGCCTTATCAACCTCCGCATTAGGCTCCTCTCCTCTCCCTTCTACATTATCATCCTCCATGGTGCGCTTCGCTTGGATTTCAACATTTAATCTGCAGTTCTGATGAGTTAAAAATAAAACACATTACACAAAGAGAGAATGTAGTTCACTAAGAAAACGGACCATGAACCTCGCATGAAAAATAAAAATAAAACAAAAAAATGCAAATTATCTATACTCACCAGAGAAGCGTCGCCTTCCATCTCTTTAGACTTGTCAGCCTCGTCGTCCTTGTCAGCGTCATCCTCTGCCTCCTTCCCATGTATTTCGACGTTTGATTCGCCGTCCTAAAAAACAAAAACATAAATAAAACTATTATCCAAAATGCAGTTCTACAACAAAAGCCAACACCAGATCATGCAGTTCACTGCTAAAAATACTGCTTCTTCTCTAAACAACAACTGCAGTGCACTACCACTACTGGTACACACTACAAAAAAGTTAAAACTGCAGTTCGCTGCCACTTCTGGTGCAACTATGATTCTTTGTTTTGGACACTACAAAAAAATTAAACAATGAAGTCCCCTGTAAAAAATAGGAAGAAATCAAACCTTGTCGATGACGCCTTCGTCAAGAGGATTGTCTTTGGCAGCTTCGTTAACAGGGGACAATGGCCTATCAAACAAATAATCAGAATCAACACCGTAGTGGTCGTCGTGGTCATCATCACGGCAAGCGTTAGCATTAGAAGATTCTCCTCCACACTGCGAAAAGAACAAAAGGATGCGATAACAAATAGTCAATGCCACAACACACAGAAAAATCAAATAACAAAATGGGTAAAAAAACTGTTCACATATGAAAAAAGACGTACATCCACAGCTGCGCGGTCAGGCAAAGAAGGCCGGACAACATCTTCACGCCTATTCATTTCCTTCACAATTGCCTCAGCTTCCTGCTCATACCTAGCACACTTGTCATCCTGAGACTGCTTAAACTGAACAAATGAAGACCTAATATTTGTAACTTTCTGCTTAAGGAATTCAAGCTGCCCACGGTCAAAGTTATGAGTGGTCTCGATTTCTGCTTCAGAAGGGCCTTTGCCTTCAGGAAACAATCCAGCAATATTCCTCATCCTGGAACTGGATGTTGGGAAATCAGAAGTTAAATTGATGACCCTGTCGAGAAGCTCATCGACCTGAACAAATTTATTGCCGTCAGCAGAAGCCTCGCCAGAAAAACCTCCAGCAGCCGCCCTAGCAAAACCATGAATCCGTCGAATTGGAGCCGCCCTAGCAAGAGGCTCACAAAACATTTCATGCACTTCGGCAACTGCAGTCCGCTTGTACACAATGTCCCCTTCCGCCTTCCACTGAACATTAACAAAAAGAGATGCAGTTCACAAATAAGTACATAAGAGGTTCACATTTAGCATGGCGAAAAAAAGGAATAAAACAAACACAAAGGCTGGCTATGCACTGACCGGCAACTTGCCAAACTTGTAAGTATCCAGGTGTATCTTTCCCTTGACAATAATGTCGGCGTTGTGAATCTTCTTCAACTGCTCATGGGACAGTATTGCAACACGTGGCGTGCGTGTATGCATAACCGAAACAGTGCGAAGATTCAACGAATCGAGGTACATGAATAGGGGCATGATGGTGCAACCCTCAGCGCAGTTCTGCTTGATCCCTTCAGAATTCCACTTGTACACAGCGGCCTGCAGCTCGTCGACAACAAGCTGACAAAAGTCCATGCTAGCCATAGATGCAAAATCCAGGTTTTCAACCATAGCAACTACCCTGGACAACCGAGTTGCAGGGCTGGGGCAAAACAAGCTCTGGAAAACAATGAGAAAAAACCTTCACAGTCTTATTAACCTTCGCACGGTCCGTAGCCAGCGTGCGAAGTAAAATAAGTAGGTCCTTCACATCTATGCTACGAGAACGGTTGAAACCAAGTTCATCCTTCAGATTAGCCAGCGAATCATCATGGCCGCTGACAGCAGGCCTGGGAGCAGTGTGAGAACCCATAGGGAAATTAAAAATGTGATGGACAGCCTCACGATTGATTTCCAGAACCTTGTTTGACCCGCAGTCCAATCTCATCGTATCAGGGTCGATCTTTCCCATCAGCTTGCACATGAGAACACGAGAAACATTCTTCTGTACTTTCAGGTCGAAAACAATGCCAAAACCTGCTTGCCGCACCAAAGTTCTGTGCGGCTCATCCAACAAGGCAACAGCTTTGCATACGTTTGGAATGGACAGTCGAACAGTCTTGTTAAAACGCAATTCATGCGCAACATCAGCTTCAGACCTCTTTCTCTTGGTACTCTTACCAATCTACAAAAAAAGAATAAAAAATGCAGTTCACATCAGCAACTCATGCGAAACAACTTAAAAAACAGAAGAAAATAAAATAAAAAAACAGCGTATACCTTACTAACATCAACATCCTCCTCATCAGAATCACTGTCCAGCACTTCTCCAGCTGCATTTTCCCACGCCAGCTTAGATGGACGCTCAGAATCAACACCCGAGTAATCGTCCGCGCGTCTCCGCTTTCCTTGAAACCCATCCACATCAACCTCGGCATAATTAGGCCTCTTTGAGTAATCAACACGCGGGCTCCGCCGTGGAGAACTTAAACCTTGCTCTGCAACAGTGTTGAGTTTCTCTTCACATGATTCTTTGCGGGGGCAAACTTAACAGACTTCTTTGAATCTGCAATCCTCCTTCCTATCTCCTTACCCTCATCAAACTATACTTGCTTCGCCTTATGTGCCTTCTCGAAAGTCTTACCGAGCACAATCGCTTTCTGCCTTTTCCTCTCAACATTAGCTGCAATCTGATCAGGGACCATCCAATCCTGTGTAACTGGTTCTGTGCCATCAACAGATTGCGACTGGGTTTCACTCAATTCAGGTAGAATGCTGCCCTGATCAGATGTCCCGCCACTGACAACATCGGCTGTGAAATAACGTGTAATCAAATAGTTAACACCACCACCCCCGGACCCACCAGGACATAAAACTGTAGGTAAGAAAAACATAAGAAAATATGTGTGTGAGAGGGAGGCCTAAACTTAATGCAGCTCATATCAACTTGGCAACACAATCTAGAAATGCAGTGCTCTCTTCAGTAGTTTATGTTTAACAATTAAAAAACATAACAGAAAACTTAATGCAGTTCATGTCACTTGAATATCAATTTTGCCGCGTGTCTGAAATGGACCTTGTTAAAGGGATATATCATGCAGTGCACTAATTTGTTCAGTAAGAAATTGACCACATATAAAATGAAGTGCGGTTAGATATACAAAACAAAACAAATTCATGCAGTTCTGTGAGAGGGAAAAACTAAAACTTAATGCAGCTCATATCAATTTGGCAACCGCATTGTGCATAGACAAAAAAAATACAAAGCAATGTACAAATGCAGTGCTCTCTTAGCAGTTTATGTTTAACAATTAAACATAACAAAGAAACTTAATGTCATTCCAAAAAAAATAAAAACAATTAACTTGAGGCAGTTCATATCAATTTGCCACATGTCTGAAAATGGGCCTTGGTAAGGGAATCTACGATGTAGTGCACTATTTCGTTCAACAAGCAATTGACCGCATATAAAAAATGCAGTGCACTTTGATGTATTACCAGATGGGGGAGCCATGCTGACTGGTGAGGCACCAATTGGGGAGGAAGAAGCCATGTTGTATCTGCAATCAGAAAGGGATAATAATTAAACCCTAGACAGCAACCCAAAAATAGGCAAAGAAAAACTTTCAATCCCTAGGGCGTTGCAATTCAAGCATACAAAACGAAGTTAAGAAAAGGATGATGGCTCCAAAAATAACCCTAGCACCAGATCTAGAACAGACCATGGCGATTTGGGGCTCACCGTGAGATGATGTGACGACCGGAGGAGGCGGCTGCGGACGGCGACGGCGGAGGAGGCGCCCCTACGGACGGCGGCGGCTTCGGGCGTCATCGCTCTCCACCACGAGAGCGCCCCTACGGACGGCGGCGGCTGCAGGTGTCGTCGCTCTCCAACACGAGAGCACGAGACGAGGGGATTTTTGTGCGGGGGAGAGGAATGAGAAGGGGACTGCAAGAAACATAGAAGAAAAGAGAAGCTTAATGAATAAAAGGCCCACAGGCCCACATGTCATAGACAAAACTAAAAAAACGACTCGGTTATAACACGATGCAGTTCGGTTACAAAAAACGAAGCGGTTCGCCTGCCCAATATATACGTGCCCACGATCGCCCGAAGCGTCGCGCGCCCGCTCCTCTATCCGGCCGGTTGGAAAACGCGCGAAGGCCACGATCATCACGAACACACGATCACCATGCCGGTTGGAGGACGAGATCGTGCGCTCGGCAGAAGTTGCTGCCGCTCTCCTTTAAATTCCACGCTCCATCACCCTGATCATTCGCAGAAACACACAACACTGCGCTTCCTCCTCCTGTTCCTCCTCTTTCCAGCCATGCCATTCACCAAGGTCTACGACGATGTCCTGGTGCACGGAAAGACCAAGCTCAAGGTGGTCTACACCAACGACGTGGACGCCGTGGCGACGTACGTTGACGAGTACACGGAAGTTCTCCGGGGGCGTCGCGAGAAGATCGTCGGCATCGACCTCGAGTATACACCTGACAAGAGGTACGCCGCCGTGATTCAACTCTCCATCGGCAAATATCACCCAGTGTTGCTTTTCCAAGTATGCGCTACAATGGGCGAGAGATGCATCACCTTCGGCAAGTTCCTCGGCGACCCAAAGTAAGCCATTCTTTATGCTGAGTAAAATATAGTTGCTGGCCGATGGGTCTCTCCTTGTCGTCTGTATGCAGTTCTATATGTCGTCTGTATGCAGTTCCCAAAAGAATAACTTGTGGTTCACTTCACTTAGGTACGAGTTCGCTGGTTTCTGCATCAACCAAGACAAGGAGAAGCTTTCACGCTGCAACCTCAACATCCCCAACTTCGTCGACATTCAGGCGAACTGGAGGGTGCCTGAAGCAACGAAGACACTGGACTCACTTGGCGATGTATCTGCTGCCATCATCGACGACGAATATGCAGACATGAAGAAAAAGATGACAGACCAAGACCACCGCCAGTGGAATTGGATTCTCAGTAGGAGGCACGTTGAGTATGCTGCCAAGGACGCCTACACTGCGTTCGAGATATGGAACCGCATCACCACAATGTAGAATGGCCTCACCCGCTCTATAAAAGAGAAGACAAGGAAGCGCCCGAGGTCACCCTGGAGGGTGGCGGGCAGGGGGGGATCAACTTCCTCCTCCACCTGCCACGGGTGGAACTGATGAAGTAGGCCAGATGCTGATAGCCAAGGATTCCTGTCACAATTTCTCAATTTGTTTCCTTCTGCTTATGTCGATTGGTTTGCTTTCGTTGTAACTTTCTTTGGCACAATGTTTGCTTATGTTGCTTTAGTTTGCTTGATGATGTACTTTGTTTATTATGAGCACAGAACCTTAGTTTGTATCTATCAACAATTTGCAGTTCTCAGTGGGTGTTTTCAGTATGTATATTGCTTCAATTGCTGCTGCTGCTAGGATACGCATAAAAAACTCTCTATGAAAGCAGTTCACAGAGAGTTTTCTTCACAAAACTACTGTTACTATAATGGTTGATGCAGTCCTCTTTTATTAAGCACTATAGTTCCATATGTGGGTTACAGAAAAAAAAGCTCAGTGGGTGTTTCCAGTCTGTATATTGCTTCAACTGCTGCTGCTAATAGGATGCACATAAAAAACTATCTGTGAAAAGCAGTTCACTTATACTCAGATTTCTTCTAGAAAATAAACTAGAAGTCACACAAACATGTCAAATTATTACAACAAATTGTCTCATGCTGCTGCTGATCAAGCAAGACTGATCTAAAGCAAATTTAACTTGATTTCCAAACACTTTGCATGCCTATAAAACATAGCCATGACAACATCCCCAGCCTGAAGACCAGCTTCCTCCACCAATTCCTTCCAGCCATCTTTGAGAACCAAACAATCATCAGAGCCAACAGAATACATAACATCAACATCATGATATCCATTCTTGCTAACCAAGACCAAATTAACACAACTTTTTGTTACCCTGACTAGACCAGAAGGGAATTTCTGCAAGCAAATGAACAAGAACAAAAAAATAAGAACAAATAAGAATAAGATTACAATCTTCAGAAACTAAATTGCTGCTACAATCTTCATAATAAATATTGATGTCAAGATATAATAATATTGACTAGACCAAATTGCTGCTACTCCTACAATATTCATAATAAAACTCTATGTGAAAGCAGTTCACTTATACTTAGTGAAAAATGTTTCTTCAGAAACTAATACTACTACAAATATTCAGATAGTGTTAACTACACACAACACATGAAAAGACTATGCGAGAAATACATACCCATGAATCATTGACATCATCGTCAGTCATCTGATGGACGAATGGAGCCCGAAATCCAATACCTGAAGAATAAAGCAGGGAACATAGCGCGCTGTGTCGCTGCCTCTGGTTCAGAACCAACCCTTCAAAAAATGCAGGTCTCCAGCATGGGCTCCATCCTTGCCAGGCAGCCGCACGCGCAATCCATTGCCAGGCGTAGGGTCTGGCTGGGAAGAAGACAGATCAAGGAGGGGTGGCAAAAAGAGGAGGCAATGTTCGTCGCCAGGGATAAGGTGGGAGGGGAGCCGCCAAGGATAAGGTGGGAGGGGAGCCAATTGACCCAGCCATATATATATGTACAGACACAACCCAAAAAAAAGTAAAACGACAAATAAAGCAATGCGGTAACATGACAAGGTGCAGCTCGCATTGCATATTACTGCAGTTCACCGCGCTTGACCAAGCAAAAAAATAATTAAACTAGTCCCCCCCCTTCCACGATTCGCAGACGAAAAACACAAACTGTAATGCAGTTCTAAAAACTATATAATGCGCAAAAACTCAAAAAACATCTTGAGTAACGACCAACCCCATGGCACCCACTCGAACACAAAAAGCATCGACAAAGTTAAATTCTTCAAAATTAACAACTTAATACGCTGCAATTCATACAGACTGGTGTAAGGCAGCATGTAATTGCCGAAATCAACAGAAAAATTACATACAAAAACACGACAATTTCGATCCGGAAGCGGGAGGACAGAGACCTTGCCGTTTTTGCGTTAGAACAGAGAGAAACTCGACCAATTATCCTAAAATTTCAATCCTATTAGCAAATTAATCTGTTGCGGAATAACACAAACATGAACGCGAACTTAGTAACACACTAGGATCACGACTATAAAATCGAATATGAACCCCGCCAGCACGATGCGAAGCTCCTGCCGTGCGGAAGAACAGAGACCGATCCGCCAAATCCATCGATTTCCGTCGTTTTCTCGCAGAATTGCGTGTTTAATCACATAATAAATCAGCGCACACACAAATAAAACAATAGAAATCGATCAAACTAGCCAAAAACGCTGCTCCGTGAAGGTTTGCTACTGCCCCTCTCTGCGGTTCAGAACAGTAGAAGAAAGCAGTGCGCATAGCTTTCCAATGTAGTAACGCAAAGCAGTTCGGAAGTGTTATGAGAATATTATTCACATAATGTTATGACAATAGACCGGCTGTATATATATATATAAACACTATTCTGATCACGGGATCAGAATATTATTCTGATCACAACATATACTTCCTGTGATACGTGCCTGAACTTCCCTCTGTAGAAACCCGAACTTCAGGCTATCTTCGCAACCGTGGCTCTCCCCGCGATTTTTCTGGTTAGCCGCATTCTATGTGATGTAAGTGTAATCTTCAAAAGGTTTTTAGCAACTAAATAATCTTTTTAAATAGAAATCTCGCTCATGGGCGGATTTTGCTCTCGGGTCGGGATGAACTCGCGTTTTTTACAATTTTACTGCCTGAGTTGCACGCCTGAACTTCCCTCTGAACTAGGTTGAACTTCGGCCAACATCGGCCAAACGGGGCTTGTTATATATCATTGGAAAGCTATGGACACCAGTATCACGACCCAACTTAAAATTTTGTCAAAATGTAAGCGGTTTAAGAGCAGTTTTGAAAACCGTTTATTCTTCACACAAAAAACGTGAATTGTATTTTCGATCTCATTTATAAACCGTTTATCGGAATGCGGCATATAATATATCGTTGGAAAGCTGCTGCAAAACCGCTCCTGTCACATGTTGAAAGTTTTCTCTAATTCCCTATGGTTAAAACATTATTGGAGAAAACGTAAAATTTCACAAACCGAATAGCCGAGTTCGTATTTTCACTGTAATTTCTAAACGGCTAATCCAATTAGGGCACATTATGTGGCGTTGGAAACCTTATGAAAATGCGCTACTTTTCATGTTGAAAGTTTTTTTTTCTAATTTTCAACGGTTTAAGAGTAATCTAGAAAACGGTACAAGTCCTACCGAGTTCGTTTTTTTGAGATAATTTTTTAACCGTGCGTCCGAATGCATCAAGCGATATGGCGTTGGAAAGCTTGAACAAATGTGAAACTTTTTTGTATGTATTGTTTCTCCTAATTCTTTAGGTTTTAAGTCAGTTTCAATAATAGCAAAAAATGTATTTTCGCGGTAATTTATACAAAATTTGTCGGAATGCGGCAAATAATATACCGTTGGAAAGCTACCGAAAATGCGAAACTTATTCATGTTGACGGTTTTCTCTGATTCCCAGCCATTTTCATGTAATTGGGAAAATGGCGAGATCATTTTTCTGCCTTTATCGCGAAACAGATTCGTCAAAAATGCATCGTGTGAAGTACTTGAACTTCTGTGGCAGTTCTGCTTGAACTTCACTTTGTTTTTGACGTGATGTTTTTTCCATATTCGCGACTGTTCAAAATATTGTGCTCCCAAACCACTTACCGGAATTGTGCAAATGATATACCGATGAAAAGTTGTTCAAAACACGCAACTTTTTCATGTTGATCATTTTTCCATATTCGCGACGGTTCAAAATATTTTTCGCTTCAAACATTATAGATAAAACTTTGAAATCATTGATCGGCATGTAGCATATAATATTCTGTTGGAAAGCTTATGAATACGAGCAATGTTTTTATGTAGACAGGTGTTACAAATTCGTTGTTGTTTAAGAGCAGTTTTAGAAATGGCAAAAATAATGTCGTTTTTTCTTGTTTTTTACATGTAATTGAAGGTCGGACGTCTCGCACTATAGATCTTGACTTTCAACCGGAGGAGCACGTGAATTTCTTGCCACAAACCTTGTAAGCTCTTTGTTTTCTATTCATATATTCTTACGTGAAACGCATTCCGTGTAGTAGTTGAACTTCTCGCTGTTTTCATCTTGAACTTTTGTCACGTATTTTTGTTGAACCTCTCTCACAAGAATTTTGAGCTTTCTCGGGCCGAGCACTTGAACTTCTAGCAACAAAATTTTGGACTTCACCTTTTTTTTCTTTTTTTTTCTTATACGAAACGCACACCATGCAGTACATGAACTTCTCGCTGTTATCCATTTAAACTTCTCTTTATTTCGCATAAGTAACCGAAAAAGCCTGTGTTTTTTATATACATCGAACTTCTCTAACTTTTTATTTGAACTTCTTTTGTGTTTTTTTAGAAATGTGAACATTAGAGTTTTGTTAGAAACATTGAACTTCATTATTTTCAATTGAACTTATTGGTATATAAACATCCAATTGCTCTGTTAATTAATTGCTTTGAATTCCACGGACGTCCGCCTTTGAACTATCGTAGAAGATGAAATGGAACTTCTCGGCCATATTCGTTTTTTATACTCTATAATGCTTCACTTGAATTTTTCTGTAATTAATTGCAGCCATGCTATGATCGAATTGAGATGAACAAAATTAATAGTTTACATAGGCATGAAAACAAACAGGTGATGTGCACTGCATAAACGGCCAGATCAAAAATAAATTCCTTTCATATTGAATCCTAAATTGCCAGCTGATGGAGATTGTTCCTCCAAATTGCCAGCTGAAGGTTAGGGCCTCCTCCAATTGCAGGTCGACGTCTCCTGCAGCTGCAGGCAGCGCCTAATCCATGCGTGGGGCTGGTGGTCAACCATTAGCCTAGGTTGGCTGTCATTTCAATATCATGCAGGAAACCACCAACAGAGCCGCATAGGCACATGTGAAGCAACCAATTTTTTCTACTCGCACATGATGATTAAGGCCACAAAATGGCTCAACTTAAACACGAGAAATTTTGCCCACTTCATTGCGAATCCATTCCATCAAACAACACACACTATTGTTTAGTAATGAAATACATCGATGCTTGCCTTTTGATACATACGCAGTGTATACTACTGGATCAAGCACGCAAGCGTCGTCGGACTGCACAGGCTCACCGGCAGAACTTCACCTGCTCGGTGAAGTTTCTTCTTTCTAGCCGAGATGCGCCCAGCGCTGGCGAGCAGGAGCATGCCTCAGGCAAGCTCCGGTGGTCGCCATCAGAGGACATGGAGGAGAAAGTGGGGAGAAGATAGGAGGAGGAAGATACATTGGGTAGGTGGGAGGAAGATGTTCGGGGGAGAGAGGGGGTAGGGCTATGGAGGAGGAGCAGGAGGGCAGGCCAAGCGAGAGTTGAAGGAAGGTCGTAGCGCAGTAGAGGGAAGGTGGCGCCGCAGGGGAGGTTGGGGGCGGGGCGGAGGTGGTCAGGGCGGGTGCAGCGCGGCGGCCGGAAGCCGTTGTGGTGCGGCGGCCGGAAGCAGGCAAGGGCCGGCCAGAAGCAGGCACGGGGGCGGCGCAGGCGTCAGATCCAGGTGAGGGGGTTCTGCAGGGACGGATCTAGGTGGGGGCAGTTCCAGC
>LR738711.1:134604442-134631412 GCA_902687465.1 Secale cereale | reverse complement strand
TGTCAGGACCCCGATCCTAAGTCACACCGATCTAGCTGTAACACGTCATATCACTTTGCGGCCTCACGCACGGTAACCCCACGGGTGCCACCTTACCTGGCCCGGGACCGTTTGCGCATTTTGGCACACATATATGACAGTGTCGCTAGCATCCATATGACAGAGAACCCGGGCCGACATGGCTAGTTATAAACCAAAAGTGGCACTAGATTACAGAGATAGGCATCCATGACCCAGCAACGAACGTGTCGGTCATCAACGTATGAACCCAAGTCGTAGCAAGCTACATGGACTTAAAGGAACAACGCGTGACATTTCCCCTAAGGGACAGACACAGGAACGAAGAAGGACACATGCCGGCCAGCCTACGTGTTCCGAGCAGTAGCAAGCTACCAAGGCTCATTGGAATCACTAGGAGGCATTTCCCTGTAAGGTAGGCTACCAAAGGAAAACAACTAGGTGTCGGATCCCACACATACCAAGCATTTCAACCATACACACAATATGCTCAATATGTGCAAATACAACATTGCATCACAACAGAACTCTATGACTCAAAGTACTTTATTTAAGAGGCTCCAAGAGCCATACATAACATATCCATATAGGTAGGGGTCACATGACCCAACACTCAAGTCATACAGTCATACAAGCACAAGCGGAAGCTACATGTCTGAGTACAGACAACTTAGAAAATAAAACAGGCTTGGTGTAGCCTGACTATCTACAAGGCCCTTCACAAGCTCCAGATCTCCGTCTAGGTGTCAAGCTACTCGTCGATGTCAACCTCTATGTAGAACCCATCAGCAGGGGCAGGGTTCTCCTCTGCAACAGTTATTAAGCAAACATGAGTACAAAGGTACTCAGCAAGTCTTACCACAGAACCTATCATACATGCAACATTATCAAAGGGGGTAGTGGAGTTCATAGCAGAAAGCCAGCTTTGACTCTTGGCTAACCTATACTACAACTCTCAACAGATAGCAAGATGTTATTACGAACACGAGTCCTCTACTCACCACAACAATACACTATCGAGGATCCTCTTCCGTCATCCTACGGAAGGCCATCCACGACACTCACACTTATCTTGAGGCTTTTAGTAGTATCCATCAACTTGTCTATGAACTGTAAGAGTAACCAAGTAGTCCGTACCGCGAACAACGGCTATTCGAATAGATTGATAGCCCTGCAGGGGTGTACCTCTTCACACACGCTCCCACCACTTATCGCCGTTTACTCGACGTGTACTCGGCAACCTTCAAGCGGAAGCCCAGTGAGGGTGTCGGCCACGACCTGACTAACTACTCAAGTCTCTCATCCAGGTTTATCGCCTATTTGGGTTCCATCCGTGGGGAAATCCGGCCGGGGTGTCGCTCACGGCCCCAAACGATGTGTATAGGGTTCCCGAGTCACCAAACGGGCAACCGGTACACCGTGCCACGTACCTGTTGCATCACAACCCACCCCGAGGGTCAGCGTTGTGCACGACCTCCAGTAAGCTATAAACACCAGAAACTAGTTGCAACTCCTGGACAGAGATCGAGGGTAATTAATAAGCCGAGAGGGTCAATTAAGGATCCCAATGTGTGGTAGTAGCTGTAACTTGAACCACACGTACAGATCTCGGGTCCTATGGACGATTCCAATGAAACAACCCACCATGTACTCCTACATGGCCTTTCATCGATACCTTTACCAAGCGTATTCCACACTTCCTTCTCTTTATCGGTATGATCATTTCACTCTGATCCATCACCCAGATGAACCAGACCAGACACAACTCTAAGCATAGCAGGCAACATAAACAAATAGCATGGTGGATCACACATCACATGGCTCAATCAACTCCTACACATGCTAGTGGGTTTCAACTATTTACTGTGGCAATGACAGGTCATGCAAGGGAATAGGGTTCAACTACCGCAGCAAGTAGCAGTTCACACGATGTTGCCTTAATGCAGTAAAAGAGAGCAGGAGCGAGAAGATTGGGTTTGTATCGGAATGATCAATGATTGCTTGCCTGACAAAGTGGTTGTCGGGTACTCCTCTTCAACTGGATATGCAGCAGTATCCTCGGGAGCAGGAACTAACACAGAGAATACCGGCAATACAATCATTAAACAAACAAATGCAACAATATCATGCATGCTCATGACATGGCAAGATGCATGTGTTTTGGCTAATGCAACTAAAACCAGAAGGGTTTGAGCTTATTTGAATCAAGGATTCAAATTGGCACTTTAGCTATTATTTAAATAAGTGCATTATCATGTTTTAATGTATACATCAAGGTTAACTTGCTCAAACATGCATGAAACCAGTGCCATTGGAAAGAGTGGATTTTTCTGATCATTTTTCATATATAAATCTTTTCCATCTGAGTTACTGTTGAATTTATATGATTTTTTTGAAGTTTAGGCATTTTCTGGAATTCCTTGAATTATTTTTAACTCTAAAAATCCCAGAAAACCTTTACTGCGTCAGCATGACATCATGCTGACGTCTGTCAGTCAACAGGAGCTAGTCCAAGTCAAACATGACATGTGGGCCCAGCATGTCAGTGTCACAGCTAACTAACAAAATTAATTAGTGAACTAATTAGCTGTCAGTGGGGTCTGGGCCCACGGGTCAGTGACTAAACTAACTAACTAATTTAATTAACATTTAATTAATTAAACTAGCTAATTAGAGGAGGGGTGGCCCACACGTCAGCGACCCATGGGTGGTCAACCCCCCGGTCAAACGAGTCAAACTCGCCGGCGAAGTGACGCCGGCGAGGCCAGACACGGCGGCGTGCTTCGGAAAACGTCCACAGGGCTCGGTTCGAGCCGCGGTTGGGCGCGTTGGAGAGCCCTTGTCGTTGCGCGTCGAACGGTGGTGGTCGCCGGACCTGTGGTGGCCGGAGGCGACGGCAACGAGCTCGACGGCGGCGCCGGCGTTCGGGCGTGTGTGGAGACGCAGCTACGGTGGTCTAGGCGAGGCGTGCGTGGTACCTGGCTCGTCTACGTGTTGCGGCGAGCGAGATGGACATGTGCCAGTGACCAAATGGTCACCGGAGCATCGCCGGTGGCGAGCACGGCGGCGGTGAGTTTCGGTGATCAACGGAGCGGCAGCAACACGGCGCAAACGAAGCAGAGGAAGGGGGGGATTCGGCGTAGGAGCTCACAGCGGTGCTAGCGAGCTCGACGGAGGGGTCGGGGACGCTCTGCAGCTTCTTGATCGACGGCGAGGTGCTCCGGCGATCCGAGGTTGGGGACGGCGGCGTGAAGGCGTTGCAGGGCTCCCGGCGATCCGTGGCTCAGCGAGGAGGTAGAGGGCGTCGCGGCGAACCTTTTGGACACGGTCACGGGACGAGGGGGAGGGTCTAGGTGCGGCAACGGCGAGCGGCGGCGACGGGCGACTCGGTGGTGAGAGGGAGAGAGCCAGGGGAGGTGATGGGAACGAGGGGAAAGTGCGAGAGGGGTCGGGGCAGCTGCGTGGCGACGCCAGGAGACGTCCAAGCCGTCGGGAGGTTGGCAGGCAGGGTGGAGGTGGCAGGGCGCGTGCCGGCGCGCGGTGGCCACGCGCGCTGCCGACTGGCGCGAGGAGGAAGGCGACAGAACGGGGCTGGTGGGCTGGGCCGGCCTGCAACAGTGCTGGGCCCAAGGTAAGTGCTTTCTCTCTCTTTCTTTTTCCTATTCTTTTCTGTTTCATTTGTTTTGCAACTTTGTTTAATTAATAAAAATGCCAGAACATTTTTATAACTCATGAAACTTGTCATGCCCACTGTATATAATATGAATAGTATGGAACATTATAGTTTATGATTATTTGAGCATTTAAAATATTTTATAGCATTTAAATGCCCAAATTCAAATACCATATGATTTAATCCAGAGCCCTTAGATGTCCTAGAAAATTGTGCACCATTTTTGGCAGAGGTTTAAGACCAAGGCAGAAATGATGAACATTTTTGAAGGGCATTTTGGGTACATTGGAAAAGATTTTTATCAAACCCTAGTTGTTAGAAGAGGGGTGCTGGGGTTTTTGTCATTCCCATTTCAAGTTTCTTTGATAAGTAAACATGATGCACACTCTAGCTAGTCCTAATGCAAATGCTAACTAGGGATGTGACAACTCACCCCCACTTAAAAGAATCGCGTCCCGAGATTCGGGTTCCTCCGGAAAGAGGGTGGGGTACTCAAGTCGAAGATGATCCTCCCTTTCCCAAGTAGCTTCACTCTCGGAATGATGTGACCATTGAACCTTGAGAAACTTGATATTGTGGCGTCGAGTGGTGCGTTCGGTTTGATCAAGAATACGAACGGGGTATTCTCGATATGTGAGATTGTCCTGGAGATCAAGAGTTTCGTGGTCCACTCCGCGGATAGGATCCGAGAAGCAACGCCTGAGTTGAGAAACGTGGAACACATCATGAACTCTGGATAGGTGCGGAGGTAATTCCAATTAGTAGGCAACTTCTCCTCGTTTGGCAAGAATGCGAAAAGGACCGATGTAACGAGGGGCCAATTTGCCTTTGATACCGAAGCGATGGGTTCCCTTAAGAGGAGTAACCCGAAGGTAAGCCTTATCGCTGACTTCAAAAGTCACGGCCTTATGATGACTATCATATTGGCTCTTCTGGCGAGACTGGGCTGTTTTCAATTTCTCACGAACGATGCGAACTTGGTCTTCTATTTCCTGGATCATATGCGGGCCAAAGAATTGTCTTTCCCCGGTTTCTGACCAGTTAAGAGGTGTTCGGCACCTTCGTCCATATAGAACTTCGAAGGGAGCTTTACCCAAGCTGGCTTGATAACTATTGTTATAGGCGAATTCGGCAAATGGAAGACACTTTTCCCATTCCATACCGAAAGAAATGACAAAGGCTCGAAGCATGTCTTCCAGAATTTGATTGACTCGTTCCACTTGACCACTTGACTAGGGATGGAAGGCAGTACTGAAGGAGAGATGAGTTCCCATAGCATTCTGGAAACTTTCCCAAAATTGTGAAGTGAAAAGACTTCCACGGTCTGAGTTAATCTCCAATGGCACACCATGAAGTGATATTATCCGAGAGACATACAAGTCTGCTAGCTGGCTAGCGGTAATACTCTCTCGAACAGGCAGGAAATGAGCTACTTTAGAGAGGCGGTCGATAACGACGAAGATAGCATTATTCCCTTTCCTGGTCCTGGGAAACCCGGTAATGAAGTCCATACCGACTTTGTCCCATTTCCATTCAGGAATAGCTAAAGGTTGAAGGGTGCCAGCAGGCCGTTGATGCTCTGCTTTAACTCGACGACAAACGTCGCAGTTAGCAATGAATTGAGCGATTTCTCTCTTCATCCTAGTCCACCAGAATCTCTGACGTAAATCCTGATACATTTTGGTACTACCGGGATGAATCGTGAGAGGAGATTCATGAGCCTCCTTAAGAATCATTTGTCGTAGTTGTTGTTTCTTGGGTACCACCAAGCTGTTCTCGAAGTACACAACACCTCGATCATCCATAGAGAAACTTCTAGCAGCTCCGCTCGCAATGTTCTCCTTGATCCGAGATATGCCTTTATCATACCACTGGGCAACTATGATTTGATCCATAAGGGTAGGTTTCGCCACCAAGGTGGAAAGGAATCCTCGAGGAACAATGTGAAGGTTAAGCTTATGAAATTCCTCGTGGAGAAGTGGTTGCCCTTGTTGTAACATTAAGTTGTTACAATAAGACTTACGACTTAGTGCATCAGCCATGACATTGGCCTTTCCAGGGGTATAGGTGATTCCTAAGTCGTAGTCTGTGAGCAACTCAACCCAACGTCTTTGCCTGAGATTTAGATCCGGTTGGGTGAAGATGTACTTCAAACTTTGATGATCAGTGAAGATTTCACAGCGATTACCAAGGAGGTAATGTCGCCATGTTTTGAGTGCATGGACTACAGCTGCAAGCTCTAGATCATGAGTAGGATAGTTATCCTCATGTGGACGCAACTGTCGAGATGCGTATGCAATCACTTGACGATCTTGCATGAGTATGCAACCCAGTCCTTGTCGCGAGGCGTCGCAGTAGATTATAAAATCCTTGGAAAAGTCTGGTGGTACCAGTACAGGTGCAGATGTCAGGCGTCTTTTCAGTTCCTGAAAACTGGACTCGCACTGTGGGGTCCACTCAAACTTTTTATCTTTCTTGAGGAGTTCAGTTAGAGGTTTAGCAACCTTGGAGAAATTTTCGATGAAGCGTCGGCAATAGCTCGCTAAGCCAAGAAAACTCCTAACTTGCTTGACCGATTCAGGGGAAGTCCAATCAAGGACGGCTTGAACTCGCTCGGGATTGACAGCAATACCCTTGCCAGAGATCACATGACCTAGATAGGTTACTTCCGGCAACCAAAATTCACATTTAGAGAATTTGGCATAAAGGCGGTGCTCTCGAAGTTTCGTCAATACCAGCCTTAAATGCTCGGCATGATCTTTCTTGTTCTTGGAGTAAATGAGTATATCATCGAGGTATACCACGACGAATTTATCCAAGTACTCCATGAATATATAATTCATTAACCGAGAAAAGGTAGCTGGGGCATTGGTTAACCCGAAGGACATGACGGTGTACTCATATTGGCCATAACGAGTAACAAAAGCCGTTTTAGGAATGTCCCCGTTCTTGATTTTGATTTGATGGTAACCCAACCTCAAATCCATTTTAGAGAAGACTGAGGATCCAGCGAGCTGATCATACATGTCGTTGATCCTGGGGAGCGGATACTTGTTCTTTATGGTGACTAGATTGACAGGTCGGTAATCTACAACCATCCGCTCCGTTCCATCCTTCTTCTTGACGAAGAGGACGGGGCAAGCCCAAGGGGAAGAACTAGGACGGATGAAACCCTTTTGCAAGGACTCATCGAGTTGTTTCTTTAGCTCAGCTAATTCTAGTGGTGCCATCTTATAGGGTCTCTTAGAAATTGGGACAGTTCCAGGGATAAGGTCTATCACGAACTCGACATCTCTGTCAGGTGGAATTCCGGGCAGTTCTTCTAGAAAAACATCTGGAAAGTCACGGACTACCGGGATATCTTCGAGTTCGGGTAAAGGGCTGGCATTAAGAGAGTAGAGCTGACGCTCAGCCATTCGGGTCAAGACATTGACTATCTTGCCGGATGGGTGTGTAAGTTGAACGGTCCTAGTATAGCAATCAATCTTGACGTAATGAGTTATCATCCAATCCATACCCAAAATGATGTTTATGTCCGAGGACTTGAGAGCGATTAGAGATGCAAGGAAAACAAGTCTATCGACAAGGATTTCATTTCCATGGCTTACCCTAGAGGTTTGCCACTTTGAACCAGGAGTTTGAATAACAATGGAAGTAGGCATGTCACAAAAAGTCATGTTGTGCAATCAAGCATAGCTCTCAGATATGAACGAATGAGATGCTCCAGTATCGAAAAGAACAGATGCCGGATGGCAGTTAACGAGAAGCGTACCAAGGATGACGTTAGGATCCTCATAAGCTTCCTCGGCAGAGACATAGTTGACATGACCACGTGCAGTGGGGATTGGCTTGACATAATTCACCTTGCCGGTTGGCTTACCACGGCCAACGGGTCTTCCTGGCTGGTTCTGAGGACACTCACGCATGTAGTGCCCCGGTTCTCCACACTTGAAGCAGGTCACAGTGTTAGTGCGTGGAGCAAAGTTGGAAGGTGGTCCTCCATAGGTCTTAGTAGGTGCAAACTGTTGAGTTGGGCGAGGTGCCTCATAGGATGGCCTTGGTGTGTACTTGGGTGGCAGAGAAGTGTTAGGAACCCACACACGGCGCTTGTGAGAGCCAGAGCCGGATGAGGAACCAAAGTCTCGAGTATGCTTGCGTGTGGCCTCGAAGTCGGTCTGGCCCGTTTCAGCACTGATAGCCTTGTTTACCAACTTCTGGAAGGAAGTGCACTCGTGCAGACGTAGATCTCGGCGGAGTTCAGGGCTGAGTCCCTTGCGGAACCTCGCCTGCTTCTTGGCATCGGTGGATACTTCCTCAGGTGCATAGCGTGCCAAGTTTCCAAACTCGCGACTATAGCCATCTACAGTTAATCGGCCCTGGGTGAAGTTGCAGAATTCCTCCCGCTTGCGATCCATGAGACCTTCCGGAATGTGATGTTCACGGAATGCCTCACTGAACTCAACCCAAGTAGTGATTTGGCCAGCAGGACGCATAGCTTCAAAGTTCTCCCACCAAAGACTGGCAGGGCCCTCAAGATGGTAGGCGGCGTAGGTAACCTTGTCAGCTTCGGCCACACAGGCAGAGTGTAGCTTATGGGTGATACTACGTAGCCAGTCATCCGCATCCAGAGGTTCAGTGGAGTGATGGAACTTCGGTGGGCACATCTTGATAAAGTCATTGATTGACACCACGTCATTCCTTTGACGGAACCCAGTGTTCTGCTCTATGCGTTCCAGCAGACGGTTGGTCTCTCTCTTGTTCCGTTCTGCCTCGAGCATAACTTCCGCCAAGGAGGGTGGCTGGGTGTAGGATCGAAAGTATGTCTAGAGGGGGGTGATTAGACTACTTGTAAATATAAAAATTCTGCCTTTTGATCAAGAACAGTTTTTGGCAGATTCACAATTATGATCAAGTCAAGTATCACCCTACACATGCAATTCTAGAGTATAAGCAGCGGAAAGTAAATTGCACATGTAGTAAAGAGAGGTGGAGAAGATCAAACGCAATTTGGAGATGCAATGATTTTTCCCGTGGTTCCGATAGGTAGTGCTATCGTACATCCACGTTGATGGAGACTTCAACCCACGGAGGGTAACGGCTGCGCGAGTCCACGGAGGGCTCCACCCACGAAGGGTCCACGAAGAAGCAACCTTGTCTATTCCATCATGGCCTACGCCCACGGAGGGCTAGCCTTACTCGGGGTAGATCTTCACGAAGTAGGCGATCTCCTTGCCCTTACAAACTTCTTGGTTCAACTCCACATCTCGATGACGGAGGCTCCCAAGCGACACCTAACCAATCTAGGAGGCACCACCCTCCAAAAGGTAATAGATGTTGTAGATGATGATGAACTCCTTGCTCTTGTGCTTCAAATGATAATCTCCCCAACACTCAACTCTCCTCACTGATATGACTGTGGTGGAAGAAAGGATTGAGTGGAAAGCAACTTGGGAAGGTTAGAAATCAAGTTTCATATGGTAGGAATGGAGCAACTTGATCTCAACACAAGGGTAGGTAGTTCTCTTCTCAGAAAGTGTAAGGTAGGAGTGGTAGTTCTTTCTGATGGCTCTCTCCACGAATGAAGAGGGGGTGGAGGGGTATATATAGCCTCCACACAAAATCCAACCGTTACACACATAATTGAACAATCTCGGTGAGACCGAAGTGGAAACTCGGTCAGACCAAAAGTTCAAATATAGTGAACGTTGGGGTTTTCGGTGGGACCGAAAATACCATCTCGGTTAGTCCGATTTGAGTCAAGACAGGAACTTGCCAGTTTCGGTGGGACCGAAAATGTCATCTCGGTTATTCCGATATGATGACAAACGGTTACAGAAGGTTGGCAGCCCATGTTTCGGTGAGACCGATCTCAAACTCGGAATGACCGATTTTTCTAGGGTTTGGCTTATGGCTGAGGTGGTTCATCTCGGTGGGACTGAGTTTGGAAAATCGGTTGGTCCGAGATTACTTATGAGTGTGTATTGTAGTGAAAGTTGCTGATAGTTGAAGGAGATATATCACTAAGCACTTGAGCAACCAGATCATCAACACAACCTCATCCCCTTTTAATAGTATTGGCTTTTCCTATGGACTCAATGTGATCTTTGATCACTAAACCAAAAATGGAGTCTTGAGCTTTTGCCAATGCTTGCCTTAGCATTTTGAGGGGTCCACTTCTTCAGTCATTTCCATACCCATATCACTGAACTTCTCTGAAATGATTCTCAAGTAACTATTAGTTCAATGATATATATGTTGTTATTAATTGCCAAAACCACCCGGGGATTAGTTGCACTTTCAATCTCCCCCTTTTTGGTAATTGATGACAACATATAGATCAAAGCTTCGACAAAAGATATAATCAATGAATAATATCGTCGCTTTGAGAAGTATGTGATAAGCAAGAGCTCCCCCTAAATTTGTGCATTATTTAAAATTTGCGTTTGAATGCAAATGCACAATCGATTAGGATTATGGGTCACTCTTCCATGTCACATACATCTTGGTGGAGCGCACAAAATGATAAGAATGAATAACATGCACCCAATCACCAAGACAAGAGTAAATAATCATACAAGATAGGAAAAGCATATGATAAGCATTAAGCACACATTAAAGCATAGTATGACCAAGCACTCATTAAGGTAGCATCAAACGTAGTATCAAGCACACTGAAAGTTTCGAAAACCAAAAGACCAAAAGTATCTCAAAGAAACCGCAAAAGAACGAAAGAGCACTCTCTCTCTCGAAGCCCTATGATCTATACAATTTCTCCCCCTTTGGCAACAAGTTACCAAAAAGTTTGAAAAAGCATAGAGCTAAACGTCACTGTGGGCTCTGCTGGCGGCTCCCGTCTGGGTAGATGTCGGAGTAGATATGACGGCATCGGCGAAGACTTCAGCTGATGTCTGCGCTGGAGGAGTGGATGCTGGAGCTGTGGCTGGAGTGACTGCTGGAGCTGTAGGAGGTGCGGAAGTGGTAGTCCTGGAGTCAGTCACTGGAATAGCAGCTGATCGGGATCCTCTGGGAACCGGAGCAGTCTGGCAATGAGAGTCCTGGACTAAGTCATCCTGCACAAGCTCTGCCCTGTCCTGCCTTGCTTCCTCCATGTCTGCCTCAAGCTTGTTGACGGTCACCTGAAGTTCAGTCAGCTTCACGTCCAGAGCGTGGACCTTCTCGTCAACAATCCTCTCTAGGCTCTCCTGAGATTGTTCAATGCTGGCCAGGCGTTGTTCAATCCTCTGGGTAGCTTCAAGAATCTGCTCTCCGAAGCTCTTTGGTTTAGCTGCTGCTGCTGCTGCTGCCTCTTTATCAGCTTTGGCTTTCCTAGCAGCTTCAATCTTGGCTTGACCTTCAACCGAAGTTGGATCCTCCTCGTCCATCACAACAACATTGTCTTCATGCTCTGGCTGCAGTGGTAAGTGCTTCCTATCCAACAAGAATTTGCCCGTGACAAACTTGGCATTGATAAGCATCTGAATCTGTGGGGCAAATCCACATGACCTCTTCTGGTCAGCTGCAGTCCTCTTAATGGTCTCTACCATTAAGTCCATCACCTTGAAAGGTGCCTTCTCATCAAGTATGTGTAGCATGTTGATAGAATAGCCTCTGATCATGCGATGGTCTCCAGACTTTGGCATCAATGTATGCCTCAGGATAGTGTTAGTAGTGGGTAGACCTGCCTGGAGATAGTACACTGAGCCGAGCTTCCACACTTCCAAATCTGCTGCGGGGATCTCCTTGTACATGTTCTTCATGGAATCATGGTTCTTCTTTGGAATCCCATAGACATCAATGTCGTCCTCTCTTTGCACTGGAGCATTCAGAAGTTCTGCCCATTCTTCAACAGAAGAAGAAAACCTTTGACCTTCAGTCATCCAGGTGATCTTCCCATCAGGATAGAAGTGGGCTGTGGCATAGAACTGCATAATCATCTCATCGTTCCAATCTGTCAGTTTCTGACCCACAAACTCATCAACTCCACATGCAGTAAAGCTTTCATGCACATGGGGAAAGAAGTCTCTGTGCTCTTCACTATCAATGTATTTCCAGTCAACGTATCTGGTATCTGCAACTATAGGCTTCTTGTCCATCAGCACAGTCTCATAGAAGTCCTGCTGCTCTCTGGTGTGAAATCTGGGGTCCACAGCAGTCCTTCTCCTCACGGCATATGGATCAGCTTGTCTCCATAGCCTGAGACCTCTATCTTTCCTTGCTTTCATATCCTCGGCTTGAGGATGAGCATCATTGTGAAGTGGCAGTTTTGGACGGAGCTTCAGCAACACATGTTCTTCTTCATCAGACTCAGACGGTGGCACATCACCCTTGTTCTTCTCAGGTGCTGGAATGTTCCTGGTTGTCCTCTTGGGCTTGGCAGTAGGCTTTGTTGGAGCTGCCTTAGCTTGAGCAGGCTTCTTGGGCTTTGAAGTGGCTCCAGCCCTAATAGCATCACCCATGAGCTTCTGCTTCTGAGGAGCAGGCTGGGGTGCTTCTTCTTCTTCTTCTTCAACTGCTGCATCTGCATGAGGATCAGCATACACTACCCTCTTCCTCTTGGAAGTTTTCTTCACCTTGCTTGGGGCTGGCTCTCCCAAGTTCAGCTTCTTGGCAACAGCTGACTGCTTGACCTTGCTGGTGCCTTTCTTTGACTGCTGCCCTTGTTGCTCTTTGGCAACAACCTTTCTCTTAGGCTTGGAGGACACTTCTTCTTCAGCAATGAAATCGGAATCCTCATCATCAGAGTTTCTCTCCTTTCTGGTTCTGGTGGCTGCAGGAGGTAAGCCACTAGGTGTACTCCTCTCACCATCATCAACTGGACTACTAGCCTCAGGACTAGTGTCTGCTTCCGGAATGTCCGCAAAGGGTGATTCTGACCTGTTCTGGCCGTCACTGGCATCTGACATGGCTGACAACCTGTGAATAGATAAGATATAGGCAGAGTAGAAGAGTTATCACAAACTGCAGAAGTTTTTGCAAACAAAATGAGTTCAAATCTTAGTTTTAAGTTTTCACAGAATGCATTTCGGTCAGACCGATTTTCAGTTTCGGTGAATCCGAAGTGTATAACAGAAACTTTACACACCACTTTCGGTTGGGCCGAAATGGGTTTCGGTCCTACCGATAAACTAGGGTTTCACTAAAACTATACTTCGGTCACACCGATTTGTACAACTCGGTTGGACTGAAAGTGCAGTGCAATGGCCAGAGGCCGAATCGGTCACACCGAAAATTTAAAACCGGTTTCACCGAGATGTATTCCGTGGAAACCTAACCCTAAGAATTTTACTCGAAACTAGAACCGATCTGGTGGAGAGGAAATTTTCAAATGTGGGCAGATATAGGGCAAACCAATCGTGCAATGAATCAGATGGGAGCACGAGAGGGATCGAGACTCACCCTAACTTGGTGGAGTCCCTCTACGGCGGCAACGGCGCGGAGGAGAAATCCGTTGACGGCGGCGGAGACCTGCGGCGAGGGCGCACAGGCGACGACGGCGATGATCCGGAGATCAGGGCGACGGCAGCAGGGGACGTGGGAGCGAAACGTTTGAAGGAATAATCAACGCGCGCTGCCCTCAGTATTTATATCCCCTTGCTGTCGGTGGGACCGAGTTGAAAAACTCGATGACACCGAGATGGATAACTGCTATGCAGTTACGCATTTCGGTCACGCCGAGATTTAGAACTCGGTTTCACCAAGATGAAACCTAGATCAGTCTAAGTGCTTTCGGTTTGACCGAGTGGGAATGAGTTGGTCTGACCGAAATTTACTTAGAAGGTTTTGGAAGTCAGCCTTAGACGGATCGGTGGCTCCGAGTGCTCCTCACTCGGAGGGTCCGAAAATGACTTGTTCAAAGTTTGTGATATAAGCATGAATAGAATTTGAGACAAGAAAGCATAGATAGCTAGGGGAGGTACTTAGGCATTCTTGTCCATCCATTTGGCCAGAAAAAAAATCAAAACAATCAAAACAACAAATGGATGTCCTCGAATGGATAAAATCATGCATTCAACATGCTCACACAATAAGATAGCAAATGGAATATGTGTCAAACATGCACAACCAAAACTCTAGCTACTAGCACACAATTTGTCGATGACTAGGTCATCTTTATATGAGTATTTTGACTTAGGAGCCAAATGAGAACATTTGATCATAGGTCATACTCATCGTTTAAGCACAAGTGGGGTTACCAATTTTACATAAAGCATTGATGTGTTCACATCATTTGGAGATGCTTTAGCTCAATTTTTAGAGCAAAGCTCCCCCTAGATGTGAGAACCCCTTTTAAAGGGTCAAACTAACCTTGGGTTGTCGTAGAAGACTTCATGTAGATGTTGAAGATGTGGATGCTCAATGTTGATGTAGATCATCAAGAGTTGGGCGCTATCCTTTGGATTAGGGCACTTTCAATACCTACATGGGTTAGTCCCACAAGGAACAAACAAGGATATCCATAGACATAGATTGAAGTTCACAAAAGATGATGTCCATGAAAGCAATGATTACCTTGTCCCTTGACTTACCAACAAGAGGGTTTGTGACTCCATGAACTAGTGCATGATGTGGAAGTTGTTTGCACAAGTTGCCAAAATGAATGTGAGTGAAGTATGTTGGCGGAGTCATCCTCAAGAACTTTCTAGTTCTTCTTCTTCGGGATCCACATCATCTTGATGGGAATCCTTGGGGTTGTAGTTGAGCTTGACGAAGTAGAACTTGACGTGTCCTTGGGAACCCACTTGACCATGGCTTGAGGTGCTTCAATGAATGCATCAATCTCCTCTTGAAGCTTGTCCTTGGCTTTTAGCTTGTGGTCTTGTGGTGGAAGGTCATCTTGAGCTTGTTCCACATTGGAGGAAGTAAGATCATACTTCTCCTTTTGAGAAACAAACTGTGGAGTAGGATATTGACCTTCTTCCCACTCAACACCTTCGGCGTTGAACTTTCGCTCAAAACCAATTCCTTGATTCTTCCGGTGCCTTCCTTGTTTGCGAACAATTTCCTCAAAGTTCTTGCTTCCGGCAAGACTCTTGTAGACACCCTTCTCTATGATTTCCTTCAATAAGCTATTCTCTTGCTCAAGTGTAACTTGGCTTGAAACATTGTTAGTGGAATCAAGAGAACTACTAGAAGTAACAACATTAGATTTAACATGGTTATTGTTACTACTAGAGGAAGAATTTTTCTTATGCTTGTCATGCTTAGTCTTAATAGGTGGCAAGAAATTAGACAAGAGAAGTCGTTTGGCAAGATATGAAGAACTCTTCTTTCGAAGATCGTCATTGATCGCTTTTAGAAACTCATGTTCTTGCTCTAGAGTGAGCTTCTCGAAGCGTAGCTTCTCATGAGATCTTAAGAGCTCTCTATGATCTTCTTGAGTTGTTTCATGAGCTAACTTAAGAGTGTTTAGTTCTTTAGTTAGACGCTCAATCTCCTTCATAGCATTGTCATTCGACTCTTCTCGACTATAAAGACTACTAGCATTTTCATCGTTACTAAGCTCACTAGATTTATCATGCAAGAGCTCATCTTCACCAAGCAAGTCATCCTCATCACTATCAAAGTCAATGAATTCAGGGTGTGTTACCTTGGGGCCTTTAGCCATGAAGCATCTTCCAATTCCCTCATTTGGTGAATCAAATAAGTCGTAGGAGTTGGAGTTGGAGGATACGAGAGCAAGACCGGCAACACCTTCATCTTGACTGTAGTCGGAGTCGGAGTGATAGCTTCCATCGGATTGATTGTCGGAGTCGGAGCCGGAGACCCATTCACCTACATGAGCTTGATTTCTTCTTCTTGTGTAGCTCCTTGATGACTTGTCTTTCCTCTCCGAATCCTTGCTTCTCCGAGAGGGTCTTTGTTCATAACGATCATCTCTACTCCTTCTCTCTCTCCGAGGTGACTCATCTCTTGATCTTCTTCTTGGAGATTCTTCTCTTCTCTTGTGGGGAGCCGTACACTCATTTGAGTAGTGTCCGGGTCTTCCACAATTGTAGCAGTTTCGATCACGACTAGAAGATCTCTTTTCATCATATGATCTAGACTTTGAGCTTCTCTCTTTGCCTCTATTCTTGTAGAATTTGTTGAAGTTCTTAACCATTAGGCTTATCTCTTCATTGGAAATTAACTTGTCACTTGAGGTTGTGGGAGCATCACTTGTAGCTTTGTAAGCACCACTTGACTTGTTGTGAAGCTCTTCCTTATCCTTAAGTGTCATTTCATGAGCAACAATTCTTCCAATGACTTCAGTTGGCTTGAGAGTCTTGTAGTTTGGCATCATTTGGATCAAAGTGCACACGGTGTCATATTTTCCATCCAAAGCTCTTAGAATCTTCTTGATGATGAATCGGTCGGTCATTTCTTCGCTTCCTAAGCCGGCAATCTCATTTGTGATGAGAGCAAGCCTAGAGTACATTTCAGCGACTCCTTCACCATCCTTCATCTTGAACTTGTCAAGTTGACCTTGAAGAATATCTAGCTTTGATTCCTTCACAGACTCGGTACCTTCGTGCATTTCAAACAAAGTATCCCAAATCTCTTTAGCATTCTCAAGACGGCTGATTTTGTTGAACTCCTCGGGACACAAAGCATTGAAGAGAATGTCACAAGCTTGAGCATTGTTTTGCAACATCCGCAACTCTTCCGGTGTAGCTTCGCGATCCGGAACTTTTCCTTCCTCGAAGAATTCACCTTGCATACCAACACAAATAATGCCCCATGCGGCTGGGTTATGACCAAGAATATGCATTTTCATTTTATGCTTCCAACTAGCAAAATTTGTACCATCAAAGTAAGGACCTCTACGATAATTACCCTCACTAGACGCCATACTCTCCTAGGCTGTGAAACCAAGCTTATGGAGTCCAATGCAATGGAAACCAAAACAATGGAGACCAAAGCTCTGATACCACTTGTAGGATCGAAAGTATGTCTAGAGGGGGGGGGGTGATTAGACTACTTGTAAATATAAAAATTCTGCCTTTTGATCAAGAACAGTTTTTGGCAGATTCACAATTATGATCAAGTCAAGTATCACCCTACACATGCAATTCTAGAGTATAAGCAGCGGAAAGTAAATTGCACATGTAGTAAAGAGAGGTGGAGAAGATCAAACGCAATTTGGAGACGCAATGATTTTTCTCGTGGTTCCGATAGGTAGTGCTATCGTACATCCACGTTGATGGAGACTTCAACCCACGGAGGGTAACGGCTGCGCGAGTCCACGGAGGGCTCCACCCACGAAGGGTCCACGAAGAAGCAACCTTGTCTATTCCATCATGGCCTACGCCCACGGAGGGCTAGCCTTACTCGGGGTAGATCTTCACGAAGTAGGCGATCTCCTTGCCCTTACAAACTTCTTGGTTCAACTCCACATCTCGATGACGGAGGCTCCCAAGCGACACCTAACCAATCTAGGAGGCACCACCCTCCAAAAGGTAATAGATGTTGTTGATGGTGATGAACTCCTTGCTCTTGTGCTTCAAATGATAATCTCCCCAACACTCAACTCTCCTCACTGATATGGCTGTGGTGGAAGAAAGGATTGAGTGGAAAGCAACTTGGGAAGGCTAGAAATCAAGTTTCATATGGTAGGAATGGAATGGCTTGATCTCAACACAAGGGTAGGTGGTTCTCTTCTCAGAAAGTGTATGGTAGGAGTGGTAGACTTTCTGATGGCTCTCTTCTCGAATGAAGAGGGGGTGGAGGGGTATATATAGCCTCCACACAAAATCCAACCGTTACACACATATTTGAGCCATCTCGGTGAGACCGAAGTGAAAACTCGGTCAGACCGAAAGTTCAAATATAGTGAACGTTGGGATTTTCGGTGGGACCGAAAATACCATCTCGGTGTGTCCGAAGTGAGTCAAAGGTAGGAGCTTGCCATCTCGGTGGGACCGAAATTAACAACTCGGATATTCCGAAGTGATGTCAATTGGTTACAGAAGGTTGACAGTCCAGTTTCGGTGAGACCGAAACTCAAAATCGGATGGACCGAGAAATTAGGGTTTGGAAGAATAACTGAGGTGGTTCATCTCGGTGGGACTGAGTTTGCAGAATCGGTTTGTCCGAGATTACTTATGAGTGTGTTAAGTAGTGAAGAGTGCTGATAGTTGAGGGAGCTAGATCACTAAGCACTTGAGCAACCAGATCATTAACACAACCTCATCCCCTTTTAATAGTATTGGCTTTTCCTATGGACTCAATGTGATCTTTGATCACTAAACCAAAAATAGAGTCTTGAGCTTTTGCCAATGCTTGTCTTAGCATTTTGAGGGGTCCACTTCTTCAGACATTTCCATACCCATATCATCGAACTTCTCTGAAATGATTCTCAAGTAAATATTAGTTCAATGATATATATGTTGTTATTAATTACCAAAACCACCAGGGGATTAGTTGCACTTTCAGTATGTAGCCGAGAACTCATGTAGAATCCCTTCCTCATCGAGAAAAGAGTCTACATTGGCATTCTTGAACTCCGTTCCATTGTCACTCCGAACTTTCTTGATCTTCACTTCAAATTGATTTTGGGCCTTTTTGGCAAAGGTTTTGAAGATTCTCTGAACCTGCGATTTGTCATCAAGGAAAAATACCCACGTAAATCTGGAATAATCATCAACTATAACTAGACCAAAGGAGTTACCACCAAGGCTTTTGTAAGCATTGGGACCGAAGAGGTCCATATGAAGAAGCTCAAGCGGTCTCCTTGTGGTCATGATGTTTTTCACGGGATGACTTCCACCTACTTGTTTTCCTGCTTGACAAGCACTACAAAGTCTATCTTTGTCAAAGAAAACATCTTTAACGCCAAGAATATGATCACCTTTGATCAACTTGTCTAGATTACGCATACCAACATGTCCAAGCCTTCTATGCCATAACCAACCTTTAGAGGATTTAGCAATGAAACAAGCTCTAGGTTGGGCTTTCTTAGTGAAATCAACAATATATAGATCACCTCTACGGATACCGATAAATGCCATGTTTTGATTGTCACGACGAAAGACTTGGCAATCTACTTTGGTGAACAACACATTGAATCCAAAGTCAGCTAATCTAGACACGGAAAGTAAATTGTATCCAAGAGATTCTACAAGCATGACATTTTGAATAGAGCTATCATGAGATATGGCCACCTTACCAAGGCCAAGTACCTTACCCTTGGAGTTGTCTCCAAAAGTCACATACTTGCGTGGACCATCGTTCTTTGCAAGCTCTCCAAACATGTCTTTGTCTCCGGTCATGTGGTCGGTGCATCCACTATCAAGAATCCACTCTTTTCCGCCGGACATGTAGTCTCTCAGATTTGCCATAAGATTGAGACTCTTCATGATCTTGTCTAGCTCGGTGTCCGAGTCGGAGTAATCATCATCATGCTCATGCTTATCATCATATTGACCCATAGATTGTTCATCATCAACACCTAGGTCAATTTGATAACCACTTGCATTAGTTTTGTCAATGTGACAATAATCTTGGGAATGTAATGCAAGAGCATTTCTAATTAAAACATTGATAAGACCGGGATCACCCTTCTTTTTCATAAGATCACGAAGCTCAAAGAAGCATTTATCAAAGTTGGGATCATTGGGGCGCATCTTATCAAATTCAATAGTCTTGTGTAGAATTTCATCAAGACTTCTCAAAGAGTAGTCCGGATAAAGTTCTTCCAAGAACTTCCACATAGCATAGGCGCACTCAAAGTTTGTAACAAGCTTAAGCAAGTCATCGGGTAACCCTCTAATGATAAGATTTACAGTCCTAAGGTTACGAAGCAAATCAAGCTCTTCATCCATGGTAGGGTGCAAGGGATCAAAAGGAGGCACATAGGGGGTCTCAACATATTTGCACAAATTGTACATCTTAAAGATACTAAGCATTTCAGACCTCCATGAGTTATATGACTCTCCATTAAGAATAGGCACTCTATGGCTAACACTCCCAAACGTAGACACGTCCATCTTCCTCCAATGGTGTGTAAACCAAAGCAATGGAGACCAAAGCTCTGATACCAATTGAGGGATCGAAGAAGGTGAGAGTGTCTAGAGGGGGGGTGATTAGACTACTCGACAAGATAAAAATTTTGTCTTTTATCAAGGACAGATTTTGGCAGATTTTGCATAACACACAAGTCAAGTAGCACACTACACATGCAATTCTAGAGTATGGGCAGCGGAAAGTAAATTGCACAAGTAGTAAAGAGAAGTGGAGAAGATCAAACGCAATTTGGAGACGCAATGATTTTTCCCGTGGTTCCGATAGGTGGTGCTATCGTACATCCACGTTGATGGAGACTTCAACCCACGGAGGGTAACGGCTGCGCGAGTCCACGGAGGGCTCCACCCACGAAGGGTCCACGAAGAAGCAACCTTGTCTATTCCATCATGGCCTACGCTCACGGAGGGCTAGCCTTACTCGGGGTAGATCTTCACGAAGTAGGCGATCTCCTTGCCCTTACAAACTTCTTGGTTCAACTCCACATCTCGATGACGGAGGCTCCCAAGCGACACCTAACCAATCTAGGAGGCACCACCCTCCAAAAGGTAATAGATGTTGTAGATGATGATGAACTCCTTGCTCTTGTGCTTCAAATGATAATCTCCCCAACACTCAACTCTCCTCACTGATATGACTGTGGTGGAAGAAAGGATTGAGTGGAAAGCAACTTGGGAAGGTTAGAAATCAAGTTTCATATGGTAGGAATGGAGCAACTTGATCTCAACACAAGGGTAGGTAGTTCTCTTCTCAGAAAGTGTAAGGTAGGAGTGGTAGTTCTTTCTGATGGCTCTCTCCACGAATGAAGAGGGGGTGGAGGGGTATATATAGCCTCCACACAAAATCCAACCGTTACACACATAATTGAACAATCTCGGTGAGACCGAAGTGGAAACTCGGTCAGACCGAAAGTTCAAATATAGTGAACGTTGGGGTTTTCGGTGGGACCGAAAATACCATCTTGGTTAGTCCGATTTGAGTCAAGACAGGAACTTGCCAGTTTCGGTGGGACCGAAAATGTCATCTCGGTTATTCCGATATGATGACAAACGGTTACAGAAGGTTGGCAGCCCATGTTTCGGTGAGACCGATCTCAAACTCGGAATGACCGATTTTTCTAGGGTTTGGCTTATGGCTGAGGTGGTTCATCTCGGTGGGACTGAGTTTGGAAAATCGGTTGGTCCGAGATTACTTATGAGTGTGTATTGTAGTGAAAGTTGCTGATAGTTGAAGGAGATATATCACTAAGCACTTGAGCAACCAGATCATCAACACAACCTCATCCCCTTTTAATAGTATTGGCTTTTCCTATGGACTCAATGTGATCTTTGATCACTAAACCAAAAATGGAGTCTTGAGCTTTTGCCAATGCTTGCCTTAGCATTTTGAGGGGTCCACTTCTTCAGTCATTTCCATACCCATATCACTGAACTTCTCTGAAATGATTCTCAAGTAACTATTAGTTCAATGATATATATGTTGTTATTAATTGCCAAAACCACCCGGGGATTAGTTGCACTTTCACTGGGGCAGATTCCCATCTCTAGCCCCACTAGCCTCACCCTGCTCCTGAGTAGCAGGAGTGTTGCGAGTGTTGACCATCCTAGGAAAACAAAACAACGGTTTAGACAAGGATGGCAAAAATTTGACATAGAAGTGCAGAATGTAATGGATGACGCGGAATGCAAAGATGTTCATCCGTATGACATGGTAATATAGAAACTGCTATATATACACCAGTGGTCATACACACCATACATAGTTTAGTACAAGCCAAGGCTAAAGTACAACTGCGGTGAAAGAACTTACATCCCATCAGAGGCATTCCAAGCTCCTATACATTATTTAACTACAACTCCGGAATTCAGTACACACTAAGTCATATTCCACAAGACGCGCATGACTGTGGGAATACAACTACTACAATACTACTACTACCACGGTCTAACTCAGACATTCCCGTAGTAATCTTCGTAAAGATTACCACCATAGCCTGGAAGTGGAACAGACGGATCTTGAAACTCGCGAGCACTCAAAGGCTGTGGACCATAGGGACATGGATGTGGCCTCAGTCCCGATGCTGGTGGTAACCGACGCCCACGTGGAGGTGTAATACCCCCAGCGTCACGCCAATCCATGCGATCAGGCAGACGAGTCCGCACGGGGTACAAATCCCGCATGTCCAGATATCCGGCGTGCACAGCAGGTGCAAGCCGTGTCAAAGTAGTCCAGTGGGCGGCTCGAGTGTTATACAGCTCCATTCGGAGGGCACGGACCTCACGGTCCCTATCCTCCAGCATCTGAACAGTAGTCTGAAGCAGTGGCTCTTCATGAGCAGCATCAGTATACAGACCAGTGTAGTAGCCTTCCTCTCCGGGAAGTGAGGCTGGCATGTAACAGAACTCAGTGTTCAGCAACAGGGCATGCCTAGCCCGGAGAATGGTCATCATCGAATAGGCGGCATCCTGCACTGCCATCTCGATGGTAACCCCAAGTCCATAAGACCAATGGATGGGGTCGTTAGCTCCAGGATATGAGGGGTATATCCGGACTGTGCAGAAATCCTGACTCTGATTGAAATCCCGGTACTGTTCCTCCACGGTGTACTCACGATACCAGCGATAACCGGTCTCAGTCAGCACATGGACTAGCATAGCCGTGTGACCGGGCACATTAATGCACCGAGTCAAACGAACCACTTGGTGAGGGGTGCGGCCAGACATCTGAAACACGAAATAATGCAAAGGCATTAGTGTTTCTGGAAAAAATCGGGCAGCATAACAACTATAAATGCTCAAACAAAGATTTGAGACATCATACAAATGATAGTATAGCCACTCAACAATTCCATATCAAGGTTCTGGGTCCAATAATCATCGTACTAAAAGGATAGAAACTGAACTGAGGCTTAAAACCAACAATCCTAAGAGTCTACGGATTAGTAACACGTGATCCTAGTAAGGATAAGAGGCCTAGTCCTAAATCCCCGTAGAAAGAATAGACTGACTCAGATCAGAAGGGCATAAGGTAAAGGAGTAAAAAGAGCCTTACGTTCCCTTCCACAATCAATTCCCCTACATATAACTAAGAATTTTTCTAGACTCAACATCGACCAGTTTGGCTTGAGAAACCTACAGGCAGTCCAGCTCTGATGCCAACGCTGTCAGGACCCCGATCCTAAGTCACACCGATCTAGCTGTAACACGTCATATCACTTTGCGGCCTCACGCACGGTAACCCCACGGGTGCCACCTTACCTGGCCCGGGACCGTTTGCGCATTTTGGCACACGTATATGACAGTGTCGCTAGCATCCATATGACAGAGAACCCGGGCCAACATGGCTAGTTATAAACCAAAAGTGGCACTAGATTACAGAGACAGGCATCCATGACCCAGCAACGAACGTGTCGGTCATCAACGTATAAACCCAAGTCGTAGCAAGCTACATGGACTTAAAGGAACAACGCGTGACATTTCCCCTAAGGGACAGACACATGAACGAAGAAGGACACATGCTGGCCAGCCTACGTGTTCCGAGCAGTAGCAAGCTACCAAGGCTCATTGGAATCACTAGGAGGCATTTCCCTGTAAGGTAGGCTACCAAAGGAAAACAACTAGGTGTCGGATCCCACACATACCAAGCATTTCAACCATACACACAATATGCTCAATATGTGCAAATACAACATTGCATCACAACAGAACTCTATGACTCAAAGTACTTTACTTAAGAGGCTCCAAGAGCCATACATAACATATCCATACAGGTAGGGGTCACATGACCCAACACTCAAGTCATACAGTAATACAAGCACAAGCGGAAGCTACATGTCTGAGTACAGACAACTTAGAAAATAAACAGGCTTGGTGTAGCCTCACTATCTACAAGGCCCTTCACAAGCTCCAGATCTCCGTCTGGGTGTCAAGCTACTCGTCGACGTCAACGTCTATGTAGAACCCATCAGCAGGGGCAGGGTTCTCCTCTGCAACAGTTATTAAGCAAACATGAGTACAAAGGTACTCAGCAAGTCTTACCACAGAACCTATCATACATGCAACATTATCAAAGGGGGTAGTGGAGTTCATAGCAGAAAGCCAGCTTTGACTCTTGGCTAACCTATACTACAACTCTCAATAGATTGCAAGATGTTATTACGAACACGAGTCCTCTACTCACCACAACAATACACTACCGAGGATCCTCTTCCGTCATCCTACGGAAGGCCATCCACGGCACTCACACTTATCTTGAGGCTTTTAGTAGTATCCATCAACTTGTCTATGAACTGTAAGAGTAACCAAGTAGTCCGTACCGCGAACAGCGGCTATTCGAATAGATTGATAACCCTGCAGGGGTGTACCTCTTCACACACGCTCCCACCACTTATCGCCGTTTACTCGACGTGTACTCGGCAACCTTCAAGCGGAGGCCTAGCGAGGGTGTCGGCCACGACCTGACTAACTACTCAAGTCTCTCGTCCAGGTTTATCGCCTATTTGGGTTCCATCCGTGGGGAGATCCGGCCGGGGTGTCGCTCACGGCCCCAAACGATCTGTACAGGGTTCCCGAGTCACCAAACGGGCAACCGGTACACCGTGCCACGTACCTGTCGCATCACAACCCACCCCGAGGGTCAGCGTTGTGCACGACCTCCAGTAAGCTATAAACACCAGAAACTAGTTGCAACTCCTGGACAGAGATCGAGGGTAATTAATAAGCCGAGAGGGTCAATTAAGGATCCCAATGTGTGGTAGTAGCCGTAACTTGAACCACACGTACAGATCTCGGGTCCTATGGACGATTCCAATGAAACAACCCACCATGTACTCCTACATGGCCTTTCATCGATACCTTTACCAAGCGTATTCCACACTTCCTTCTCTTTATCGGTATGATCATTTCACTCTGATCCATCACCCAGATGAACCAGACCAAACACAACTCTAAGCATAGCAGGCAACATAAACAAATAGCATGGTGGATCACACATCACATGGCTCAATCAACTCCTACACATGCTAGTGGGTTTCAACTATTTACTGTGGCAATGACAGGTCATGCAAGGGAATAGGGTTCAACTACCGCAGCAAGTAGCAGTTCACACGCTGTTGCCTTAATGCAGTAAAAGAGAGCAGGAGCGAGAAGATTGGGTTTGTATCGGAATGATCAATGATTGCTTGCCTGACAAAGTGGTTGTCGGGTACTGCTCTTCAACTGGATACGTAGCAGTATCCTCGGGAGCAGGACCTAACACAGAGAATACCGGCGATACAATCATTAAACAAACAAATGCAACAATATGATGCATGCTCATGACATGGCAAGATGCATGTGTTTTGGCTAATGCAACTAAAACCAGAAGGGTTTGAGCTTATTTGAATCAAGGATTCAAATTGGCACTTTAGCTATTATTTAAATAAGTGCATTATCATGTTTTAATGTATACATCAAGGTTAACTTGCTCAAACATGCATGAAACCAGTGCCATTGGAAAGATTGGATTTTTCTGATCATTTTTCATATATAAATCCTTTCCATCTGAGTTACTGTTGAATTTATATGATTTTTTTGAAGTTTAGGCATTTTCTAGAATTCCCTGAATTATTTTTAAATCTAAAAATCCCAGAAAACCTTTACTGCGTCAGCATGACATCATGCTGACGTCAGTCAGTCAACAGGAGCTAGTCCAAGTCAAACATGACATGTGGGCCCGGCATGTCAGTGTCATAGCTAACTAACAAAATTAATTAGTGAACTAATTAGCTGTCAGTGGGGTCTGGGCCCACGGGTCAGTGACTAAACTAACTAACTAATTTAATTAACATTTAATTAATTAAACTAGCTAATTAGAGGAGGGGTGCCCCACACGTCAGCGACCCAGGGGTGGTCAACCCCCCGGTCAAATGAGTCAAACTCGCCGGCGAAGTGACGCCGGCGAGGCCAGACACGGCGGCGTGCTTCGGAAAACGTCCATAGGGCTCGGTTCGAGCCGCGGTTGGGCGCGTTGGAGAGCCCTTGTCGTTGCGCGTCGAACGGTGGTGGTCGCCGGACCTGTGGTGGCCGGAGGCGACGGCAAGGAGCTCGACGGCGGCGCCGGCGTTCGGGCGTGTGTGGAGACGCAGCTACGATTGTCTAGGCGAGGCGTGTGTGGTACCTAGCTCGTCTACGTGCTGCGGCGAGTGAGATGGACATGTGCCAGTGACCAAATGGTCACCGGAGCATCGCCGACGGCGAGCACGGCGGCGGTGAGTTTCGATGATCAACGGAGCGGCAGCTACACGGCGCAAACGAAGCAGAGGAAAGGGGGATTCGGCGTAGGAGCTCACAGCGGTGCTAGCGAGCTCGACGGAGGGGTCGGGGACGCTCTGCAGCTTCTTAATCGACGGCGAGGTGCTCCGGCGATCCGAGGTTGGGGACGGCGGCGTGAAGGCATTGCAGGGCTCCCGCGATCCGTGGCTCAGCGAGGAGGTAGAGGGCGTCGCGGCGAACCTTTTGGACACGGTCACGGGACGAGGGCGAGGGTCTAGGTGCGGCAACGGCGAGCGGCGGCGATGGGCGGCTCGGTGGTGAGAGGGAGAGAGCCAGGGGAGGCGATGGGGACGAGGGGAAAGTGCGAGAGGGGTCGGGGCAGCTGCATGGCGACGCCAGGAGACGTCCAGACCGTCGGGAGGCAGGCAGGCAGGGTGGAGGTGGCCGGGCGCGTGCCGGCGCGCGGTGGCCACGCGCGCTGCCGACTGGCGCGAGGAGGAAGGCGACAGAACGGGGCTGGTGGGCTGGGCCGGCCTGCAACAGTGCTGGGACCAAGGTAAGTGCTTTCTCTCTCTTTATTTTTCCTATTCTTTTCTGTTTCATTTGTTTTGCAACTTTGTTTAATTAATAAAAATGCCAGAACATTTTTATAACTCATGAAACTTGTCATGCCCACTGTATATAATATGAACAGTATGGAACATTATACTTTATGATTATTTGAGCATTTAAAATATTTTATAGCATTTAAATGCCCAAATTCAAATAACATATGATTTAATCCAGAGCCCTTAGATGTCCTAGAAAATCGTGCACCATTTTTGGCAGAGGTTTAAGACCAAGGCAGAAATGATGAACATTTTTGAAGGGTATTTCGGGTACATTGGAAAAGATTTTATCAAACCCTAGTTGTTAGAAGAGGGGTGCTGGGGTTTCTGTCATTCCCATTTCAAGTTTCTTTGATAAGTAAACATGATGCACACTCTAGCTAGTCCTAATGCAAATGCTAACTAGGGATGTGACATATAT